>PTEX01000210.1:956496-1122152 GCA_003342815.1 Eudromia elegans | reverse complement strand
AAAAAAAAAAAAAAAAAAAAAAAAACAAAAAAAAAAAACAAACAAAAAAAAAAAAACAAAGAAAAAACAGCTTAGTGTGAGGGCGGTCGCTGCTAATTACCTTTAATGGCAGATGATGCTTAGCCCTGCTTCAAAAATGGGAGTTAAAACAACACAGTTAACATATTGCCTGGGCAGCTGAACATTACACACCCAACTCCTCCATCTCTGCATTTTCCCTCAAATTCCGACAATCTTAGTTATTCTTGAGCGAGGGAGAGAAGACTCGCATCATTAATCTTACAACGACGGTTGCTTTGAAACATGTTCATTAGGTAAATAGCATCAATTATTATAATTGGCTGGAGGAAAAGGAAAAGAGAATGTAAAATGTCTACTTAAATCCAAGTCTATTAAAACTAATGGGCAGTGGGGGGCTAGCAGAGGCAGTATCATTGTTTTGTAATCAAAAGACCTTGATTTTCTCCAAAAAAGCAGGGCATCTTAACCCATTATTACGGCCTCTACAGTCTCCTGAATTGGACTCCTAGACTGCTAAGCACAATACTGGTCTATTGGTTTAAAGATAACAACATGTTAATTTAGCATGCAGTTTACAACATTTTCTTGGGCTCTTTTCATTACAATGCACGTAACCTTCTGGGTCTTACTGTCAGAACAGCTGTTAGACTGAACGAAAGAAAAATCAATATCAAAGTGGTTGAAAGTATGGATCTCATAGGAAGGTGCATAGGACCTGGCCCATCTTGGAGTTAGCTGTCAAGGGCTGATCCACGCAACAGCTGGCATGGCACAGCTGGGTGACAGACATTCACAAGCTTGTGAAAAGGAGCGGACCTGCCCCCCACATTTCTTGGGAACTGCCTTAAGCTCAGGCCCTCAGGGATGCACTTTCCCTGAGCCATGCTGGCCTTGACCTCTCCTCACTTGGGCTCAGATCCATCCACCTCTGCAGACTTGTCCAGACCCTGGGGTGACCCAACTACTCCAGACCTAACTCTGTAGTCATAAACCACGAATTCATTAAGACTGACCGTACTAAGTGCTTGAGAGACAGACCAAAACAAAAGTTTTAGCCAAACATATCTGAACTGTGCACAGTACCAAGCCATGATTAATTTTCTTCAGAACACATCCCTTCAGGCACAGAGATTCTTCCTCTGCTCCTTTTATCCTTCTCCTCACCTTTCACTTGCTCCATGCATTTTTCAATTTTTAAAATGTCACCAGCTAGTCTACAAATGTATTACGTGACCATGCGACATGGGCCAGCATTACAAAATGTACTCATTTTACCAATGCGCTGTGTGACAAACAAAATTGATTATTTTGAAATTACTCTTCCAAAAAGCACAAGACTGCGAAGGCAGACGTCAATCATCAAGACTCTTTGTTCTAAGAATGAATTTTGTGTTCTTTTCCATCAAACGTCTAGTGTGAATGGCCTGGAGATTAGGTCTTAAGGCTTTGCCCTGAGATTCTGACAGAATCTCTTGAATTTATCTTTAACAATCAGTGTTTTAAGATAAAAAATAAAATTTTTTGACAAATTATTCTTTTAGTTAAAATTGTCACATTCCTGACACAGCTGTCCATGTCCTTTCCACAAATGCAAAGTCTTCTGTAAAACATCTTAAGAGGAAAACACAAATCCAGCATTCATATACTCTAAGAGACCAGGTCCTGAAAGACAAATACCATTCCCTATGCTGACCAAGGACGATTAAAGGCTGATGCTGCCTCTGAAGGATAGGGAGATTATCAGAGGCCAATAAAGATGGATGAACTGACACATTCGATTTTTGGAGGCAAGAGAAGAGCCAGAAAGGGCAGAGGTATTTTGACATTAGATAATAAGAAAATTGAATACCATCTTTAGTTTTGTTAGCAGCAGTCAGCAAAAACCCTTGGAGCATCATTTGCTAATTTACTCTCCATTCAAATATTTAAAAGATACATGATATATCCTTCTTTTGGAAAGGACATATTATATAATATTCCTTTATTCCAACACAAAATATTATGAATTTATTAGCACAGTTGCATTGTGTAATTTACTCTCTTTGTATTGGCCCCCGACTCTAACAGAGATACAGAATACAAACATGGATTATAAAGGGTATCACAGCAAAACAACAGACAAGGTGTTGCCAGGTAGCCAAACTGCAGTGCTCCCAGTTTTGCAAACTATATGCAACTGTGAAAGACCTGCTCAAAGAAACATAATTGATTTGGGCCGTAAAAAGGGAAATTACTGTGGGCCAAACCAGACTTTTTTTTGTATATCACTATATACAGGAAAATCATTCATTTATTTCATAAGTACCAATAAGACTTTTTGAAAATTCAGACTGAAAAAGGTATTGTTGTAATGGATTCTTGTATTTGTATAATCATCTAATCTTTTCAAGCAGCTGAAATTAGACATTAAACTCTTCAGATTAAGAACCCTCTTTTATGGCATATACATATATATTGCCTTTTGCAAAAGGTGCAAAGAACAAACTGCTGTTTTCCTCTATGCAGAAAAAAAGTGACAGTTCGGTAACTGATAGTGTCACACACATCTTCTCCTCATAACACTGCTGACATTTCTACCTTACAAGGTACCTGGGCCAGTGGGAAGCTGTCTCCCTCTGCACTTCGTATTTATGTTGAAACACTACCTGATTTTTCCCAATGACTTGCTAAATCTCTTTCCCCAGTGAATCTAGGCTCATTACAATCCATTCAGCACTTTTACTATACCATTCATAAGGTGATTTGTCAACAGTGACATGACTACACAAAAGAAACAGATGCATGGTCTCAAATACCAGCCTGATTAATGAGGAGGATGAAGTATAATGTGAATTTCTAGGGGCTAATACTATCACAGCAAGCAAGAATAAAATGTAAACAGTCTTCTAGTGCAGACTAGTTCATGTTATAACTGTGTTATCTAAATCTCTGAGTCTGTCCAAATCATACAGTGAAGCAGTTTAAAATCACAAAGTTATATGGTTAATATACACACACACATACACTTAGCATTATGCTAAGCCATTGCCATCTATTCCTACTTCTCTTTTCCCTACCAAGTTTACACACACAACGTTATTCCTACCAAAACTTATCTTTCTCAGTGGAATGAGATTTGGGACTGAAAAATATCATTACGCAGGGGATATAATTGAATGAGGGAATCTAATAAGAAATTTATTACTTAGAGGACATGTGGGATATAGTTGGTCTAATTTTAAGAGTCAACGAAGAACAACAAGCACTCAACATGTCAGAATGAAATGGGACACTCAAACACAAAAACAAATTCACTACTTCTATCATAGCTTGTCTCCCTTCTGTCATCCTAACATGCTTATCGGTAGAAAAACCCAGTCAGTCTTCAACCTGCACCTCTGAATATACTGGACATTTTTGCTTAATTAAGCAACGACAATTGAGGAGCGTTTCAGGAAATTTCTGTAGAGAACATATGCTCATAGAAGCATGAATGGAAAAGTATATAGAAAAAAAAGGCATAAAAAGGCAAAGTGATAATGGCTTTAGCCATACTAAGTATTACTTGTGGTATTCAGATAGGAGTAGCTCCTTCCAAATGGTCCACTGGAACACCAACAAATTCCAAGCCTTCAGACTGCTTCTTTAGAAAAGAGTTCAACTCTTCCACAAGGGTAGTGACCAGCTAGCGTCTACTTTAAAAGGATACAGATAATAATCTGCAACATATATCAATTATATTAAAGTCACTTCTTTTTCATTTGCTTGAGTTATCGGTCCATAACGTTATAAACTAGATAAGAAGGTTATCAAATCATACGTGTACATCTATGCACATACACATTTCTACCCCTTTCATAAGGTGGCATCTCCACACCGATTATGGCTAAAAGGCAAGCATTTGGTGCTAGTGGAATAAAACATTATAATGTCTTATATAACGTTAAAAAAGCAGGAGAATAAGACATTATGCTATTGTACGGCCAAGCTTTTCTTTTTTCTCCAAAACCTTTTCATCTCTTTCCAAGTCCAAGCAGATTTGACAAAGCAATTAAGATCGCAAAATTATTAATAGCTTACAGTTCTTGATAACCAGTGGCTGGAGAGAGCGTAGCAATCCTATTAGTGCTCCTTCTGAAGAAATCAGAGCGCCTGGCCTTCATTATCCATAGGGCAAGAGGCAGGGGCTCACTAGGCAATTAGCATGCACCAAACTTAAGACAAGCACAGATTTTTTAACATCCACTCTTCCACACATATATATCTATATGTTCCCTGTACACATATGAATATATTCTAGCATTCCTCAAAAAATAAACTGAAATAAAGTGGGGCAATATTAAAAAATTCCAAGGAAAAAATCATAACGGATTATAATATACATATATTTTTATATATATAATAACATATAGCATAATAATAGTCTTGACAAGATACTTTTGGAATTCTTTTAATTGAAAAGCAATTCAAAATGGAATCTTTTTTTTTTTTCCTCTCTCTCTCTCTCTTTTGGGAAAGAGAAAAGTTTAAAAAAAGAGAGAAAATAAAGAGAAAAGTCTAGGGTTCTCTTCAGTCATATTGGAAATTCTGCTGGGAAGGGACCAAGCAACACTGATTACCATGTTGCCAATCGTATTCCCCTATGATGCTAGAGACAGAAACAAGACAATTATATATTTGTTCTACCCAATTCAAAAATACGCTTGATTCAGGTTTTTGGCTTCTCATTTTCACTACCAGATTACTACTACTGCTACTACTTATAAGCATTATCAGGTAAGCTTATCTGTACCAAAGTGGTTATATACATGGGTATACAAATGAAAGGATCTGTCACTAGGTACTGTTCAAAATTCAGGAATCTCTCTGAAGCTTGATAGTAAATGCTGCATTCACATATGAAGAACACAAGCTCCTCAATATCATTTTAAAATGTAAAGTGAAAGAATATTGCCCCCCACAGCAAAGCTATCCTAATTCTGAACACCCTCCACATTTGGAAAACCATGTCCCTGGCCTATGATTCTATTTAAAATGCATTACCTCTTGAAATAAACCCAAAATCCATTCATTACAAATAATCCCCAGTTCACAAGTGCCTAGATTTATTTAAAATAACACTTCATAGTTAGAGTTAGTTCAGTTACTTACCAGGTTTCTCTCTATTGGAGAGAAATTTAACGTATATAACTTCATGTATAAAACACTGATATAGGATCTTGCAGAACTAATTTATTCATTAAAGGCTGTATAGGCTTCATCCAAAATACATATTAATATAGCTCCTATGGTGACTAATTTTAAAACATTGTTTAAATCTTTTTATTATTATTATTATTTTTGAATTTCCTCTTAAACCGTTTTAGTCATCCACAGGCAACTAAATCAGTGGTTGCTGCCTCACCTGCTTATACTTACGACTTTCACAACGGCACTCTGCATATGTGTGTGCATGTTCAAGGCAGAAAAGGCAAAACCCTGACTGATAGAGAATCCCTCTCTATACATACATCTTTGCAATAGAACCAGATTTTGCACTATTGAAAATATATTTGCCAGTATCAAATTTTCCTTTTTTTTTTTCAGCATTCATCATTATGTCTCATCTTGCTTTATCTCATTTTGATAAGGGATAATTAGTTGCAAAAATTCCTAATCTTAAAAATTCTTCATTGATAGTCTCTGTAATACCCTCTCTTATATCTTCCTTAAAAGTACCAAGATACAGTCAGACATTAAGTCCAGAGTGGATCAAAACAATTTAAAGGCTCTGAACCCCAGTACAAAGTTCCCTCCTCCTTGCACCATGCAACACCTGAACTGGCTCCCCCACTGTTTACATTGAACACCACAGGGCTTGACTTGGAGCCCACTGAGCTCAATGGGAGCCATTCCACTGACATCATCTGGCTTTGGATTGTGTCCTAAACTGACAGAGGTCATTAAATTGTTCTCCTGTTCCCTCTTTCTTTCTACACCTCATTCCAGTTCCACTTGAATGCCATTTGGCCTGTCATAGAAAATGGATTGACTTTTGCATACTCATATTAACAAGCTCTGAGAGCCAACAGAAACGTTCAAGAGTTTCAGATAATCATTTTTGGTACATTCCAGTTAGTGCCACATCTTGATTCAGGCAGCTCGTACCAGTGAGATCATTTTTGGCTCCTCATCTGCAATTCACTACTTGGAAATTAACAGTATTCAACTCAGGTTAGAATTTTAAGTTTATAATGAGCCAGTTTGCAATATCTCTCACCCACTCTAGACATTTCTCAAACACTAGTCTAAAAATGTCACGTTTTACTATTTATCATCCTATTTATATAGAAATCATGTGAAAGGATGAATTCTTTACCTTTATTTATTAAGTAATCCCTAAAGGATTTCCTTCTTTTACGCTTTGTTCTCCTCCTTATGGTTTTTGCCTAACACACCCTGTTTATCTGGGTGCTCAAAAGCAAGTTAATAGCAAGAAAGTACTTTGGAGAGCTTAGGAATACAGAAGGCAATTGTACTCTGACTCTCAGTGGAAAGAGAATTTTTAAGGTATATAAGTGAGAAAGAATTATAAAATACCTTTAGATGATAGCAAGAGTAACATCTAAAAAGCATATGAAAGTCTACACTACAAAAGGCAGTTCGGTGAAAGCAGAAGCAATTAAAATGGAGTGTGAGGCAGGCTTTAGATCGGTCTTAGTTTCAAACCCTGTAAGCTCAGCATTGGTCCTTCCCAGAGCCTTCACATCCTCCCAAAATAAATGCTGCTAAATAGCTTAGACTGAAACACGAGCACACACTGTAAAAGAAACCCTGCCTTGTAGAGGAGCGTAGCCCAGAATGAACTTCAGGTCTTAAACAACTAATAAATCTGTTATCCTACAGACACTCTTCTAATTTACTTTCTCATCCCTTAGTGAACCTCACCTACCGCATGTTATAAAATCAGAAGTGGTAGGTAGTTCACAATGCCTGGTCAGCTTGCCTAGCACTGAGTGGAAAATAAAGTTTTCAAAAAAGAAATACAGAGGAGTGAAATTCACTGATTCTTTTGAAAATGTCCCATAATTCTAGGTCTTATTCAGATTATTTGTTCTCCTTGCATGAGATAAGAACTGAAAATAGTTACTCATAATTGAGACACACTCAACATTTCAACCCATGTCATTAGACTGCAGCACAACAGCAGTTTTTGATCTCTCTGTGTGCAAGAGAAAACAACAACAACCTGTCTGATATTTTCTTTGAGTGGCTGCGTTTTCATTACAATGGGTATTGAATTTAGGAAAGATAATGGTGAAGCTCCTTCAAAAAAGAAAAATTTTCCCTTTCTTTCAGGAAGAAGTATAGGGAACTGTTACCAAGAATGAGCAAAATACCCACACGCAATAGTCACAAATGAGATGATGTGCCCACACGCGTGACACTGGCCCAAGGCTTAGCTTGTAAGCATAGTGATAAGAGGGAATACCACAGAGAATCCTCCTGTTCTCACGTCATCTTGTAAAGAAAAAGTAATAAGTAATAATTTTCTTATTCAAAAGGACTATTCCTAAATATAAAGCATGGAACATTTCAGGATAAACCTGGTTAAATGATGCCTTGCAATTTTGGTAACTTTGCACACAGCCTGTAAAAAAAAAATCACTATAGGACAATCCACAAACAGATTTTTAAAATTACAAGAGCTATACTAGTTTAATAATTGATAACTACATATTTATACACACAAAACACCATATGCTTATATAAGCATACATATGATAGGATTTTAGAAGGAAAGGAATAGATTTTATGGAAGCACTTAAATCCTAAACACTTTAAAAAAATAAGGCAAAGATGTTTTGCCTTTCCTCCTATGGGCTCTCTCGTAAAGGACTTTCACAGCCAATGAATTCATCAGTATATTTATATATCATATAATCAAACATTTTATCTATAGAAACATGCCCTAAGTTTCACAAAAGGATCTACCTCACTGTGCCACTGGACTTAAGGTCCAGATGGAATGACTATTAGATTATCCCCACTATGAGTCTGACAGCAAAATCCATAGGAACAAGAAGCATCAAGGCTGAGCTTGACATAGGAAATTCTGCAGTGTCTGCTGGCTCCCTTCTGGAAAGCAGCTTTTGGAGTACCTGAAGAGAACTCAGGGAAAGCTGCAGATTTTTATCACAGACTTAGACAAGAAATACTTACAGCATTTTCACAAAATAATCATAAATACAGCTGAATATTTTCTTAGTATATTCATGTTCAAAGATAGAAGTTCTTGCTTGATTTATCAGTATGTAACAAAAACCATTAATTATGAGGAGGTTGATCTTGCCAAACACAGTAACACCAGCTCAAGGATTTTTAAAGCTCAAGGCTAGCTTAAATCTGTCTGTCTAGCACAGCCTAAAAATTGCTTAAACAATAAATAGCCCAACAAACACTTCACTGCCTCTAGCAACCACCTGCTCTACCCATATGTGGTCACTGAAAATCAAGTGTAAACCCAACCTTCTTTACCAGATATTATTCATACAAAACAGAAGCATGTTCTGTTGGGATGCACTGCCCTGGTTCAGGAAATACAGGCTCCTTTAGAGATTTTTTTTTTTTTTCTCTTTGATTTTTCATCTGCAGAGCCAGTAGAGAGAAAGCAAATCAGACTAAATCTCATTCACAAAACTCTTATTACTGCCTCAATTCAATACAATGCTTCACACCTCGGAGCATGGTATTCAAGTATTATTAGAATAGATTTACTTTTATTCTTTAAGTTTCAAAAATCACTTCTCGGCCCTTAACGGAAGGGAGTGACGGAGGCAGCAGGATGGAAGAATTCCAGAGGGAAATGTTTTTTTCACTTTCAGGATATTACAACATAAAGGCAACTTTACTTCATAGCGCTTGCTCAAGCATCTCAAATAATTCCATGCACTACAAACTCTGACATGCAAATACTGCATTAGGGGAAGCTTTGAGGGCAGTCCACAGATAATTCAAATTACTTCAATTTAGTGGATGTCTAATCCCTTAAAGATCCCCTTTAAATTCTAAGTTGATATTAAGTCCACTGAACATATCCAATTACAAAGTTTATTTTCACCAAGCTCTAATTCATTTTATGGCTTGTAATATTCATCTGTTTTCCACGGTGACCTACAGCTTGTTCAATATAATGTGATGGACTGCAAGTATCAACAACTTCTCTGCATCAGTGAGGCTGGCAGAATGTAACAGATAGATTCAATGTCAAAACGTAAATAAAATGCAAGAAACAGGGAAGAGGGAGTAGGCAAAAGGGGAGCAAGGGTCTGATGATAGCTCCTTTGGGGTGAGGAAGGAGGCAGACCTATCCCAACAACAAGAGTTCAACTTTTGGGAATCTGCAACCCAATAAAGGAAGTAAATTGGTCTAGTGAAGCCATGTTAGAAGATATGGGCATTTCCAAATGCTACAGTTACGGAAGTTAACATTTTACACGTGGGTTTCACAGCTCAAGGTGATTTTTTACCATCTTTCATAAAAAGATTTTATTGTAGTGTGGTAATAGATATTTCTATATTTAATGACTAATTTAGAAGTGCCAGGGAGGCTGAAAATCATTAAGAAAGGTGTCATTTGTAATTTGTATTTTTAACGTTTTGGTTTCAGTTTCAAACACCTGCTGGTTTTTCACAGATGGCATTGGAAACAAGTACTCACATCAACGTAACCTGTTGATACACCTGTGGGTTTCATTAACACTTATTTCTTTCTCATCTTATTTTCAAGAAACAGATTTTGGTATCTGAGCATCCCAAAATTTGAGGAATTTTTACATCCACAGGCAAAAAGCTTCCACCTGGAGGTTTTTTTTTCCCTTTTAAATACTGTTCCTCAATGTATATCAGAGGTATATCATATTTAGGAAGGGCACAGATCCACACTTAGACACAGAAGGTAAAATTAATGAATCTTTATGCATCGGGTCCTGTAAACCTGTCTTAACCACTATTTCAAAATTTCTTGGAAAAAAAGGAATTGGAGACTTCCATCTAGGATTGCACCTCTGAATTTTTTACATAATTCTTACGACTTGCATATGATGATTCTCTGGCAGAATATAGTTCCCTGCATCTCATCTCACACAAAGTATTGGCAGTCAAATTTTATATATGCAAATATCCTCAAACCTCACATTTCATGAAAAATAACCAGAGCTGGTTTGAAGTAGTTACTAAGCAGCATACACTGCCAGTGTCCTTAGTACATTTGTATTATGAATTGAGGCCTTCAGTCTTCTTGGCTGTCAATCTCATTCTTCAGTTGAACTGCATTCATTTAACTAGGAAGAAAAAAAGATGCAAAAAAATACGACGGCTATGTCTAGTTTCCTGCCATCAAATATGTATATAATTATGCACATCACTAAACATCTTTGTCAACACAACACTATGAGCCAAGATAGATATCTGTGAAGATTTCCTCTTTGTCACAAATTAAAATAAAATGCCCATACCATCCATGTGCAGAACAACACATGAAAAGCAGCCCAGCCTTATTCACGAGTCGTGAATGCCAAGTGTCTCATTGCACATCCTGCACAGACCATCAGACCTACATAACGAAATGCATGATGTCAGCTGCTGTGTCTGGATGCTGTAGAGGGATGCAAAACATCCTGATGCTGTATTTAAATTGACAGGGCTTACTATATTGGGAGCTTTTGCCGTCTCAGTGGGAGCCTGGGGACACCGGCTGTCAAACCAAGAAGCCAGGATTGTCCTGTGCAGGGAGCCCTGTCAGCTTCTTTCACTTCTTTTGCAGTAAATGTTCTCCATGTTGTTCATACTTGGAGATTCCATGTGCTTATTTCAGTTTCAGATCCACATCTTTAAGCTGTCAGTCCTTTGAGAAATTCCCACTACCATTCCTTCCCACCAAATCACAGCAAAGCTAGAGAGTAATGAAATTGCCTCTCTGCCAGAACTGCTTTCTCGTTAAAACCACATTGCTGATGCAGATCTCTATTTTCTGGGCTTTAATATTCTTAGATATTGGTCATGCTGCAGTATAAACATGGTGGCAGATGGATATTTCTCCTGTAAATGTAACATGATCTGAATATTCATAAATGTATTTATAAATTAATCTAACATTTAAATGTCTTATTTTTGCATGAAGAAAACATTTGTAAGTGAGCTGCTGTTAGTGCTGTGCTGCACTAACATCTAACAAGGAAAAAATCATAAATTCTGTTTCTACTTTTCAACATAGCACAAGAAAACATTCAAGCTTACGTGGAAGTTATAGATCCTCTGAAAATCACGCCCTAAAAAAAAAAAAAAAAAAAAAAAAAAAAAAAAATTCCACATGATCAGATGTTTTATAAAGAAACACCTATAGTTATGATCTACATACCAGTAAATATAGCTATAACTAACTGCATTGCATCTAGTTATACAGTTAGATATAATAATAAAGCTAATGGCATTACAATTGCAAAAGTGGATCCACTTCTTTGAGAATTTCCAGTAGGATGCTGAGAGCTCTTCCTCAGCAATTTTAAGGTCTTCAATGGAAGTTTCTGTGGGGAACAGGCTCTCAGTCCAAGTACTACTTATCAAATAACCTGGGAGTTAACTTCCCTTTCTAAAACATCAAAGATATCTTTTTTTCCTTTCTTGCATACTTGAAGTTAAAAAAAAAATCAATCAAGATCCACTAGCAGTGACGCATACAAATTAGCTGAAAAATTAATACTTTCAAAACATTTCACCTCTTAGTACAGATGAAACTGTGAACAACTGTTTAATCAGCTTCCAAAATTGTCTGATGGATGGACAGATGACACCATAATGTTGCCCTAACTTGCAGTATTCTAAAAGATAAAAATAAACTAGATTATGAATTTATAATGAATCTTGATGCCAAACATTAAAGCTGAAAACTCCTACCTAAGGTGGGTATATTCATTGGGAAAACGTAGAAATATCCACACTAGGCAGCTTGGCTATACTTCATCTCTTGGACAAGTGGTTCAAAGACTAGAATATACGTATAGTAGTACTGGCAGACAGTATGTTTATGTACCCATGAATATTTCCAGACATAGTTTATACACTTTGAAAATAATGAAAGAGTAGATGACACTGTCTAAATAGTATTCGTCAAAGCAGAAGCTTCATTAAAGAAGAGCCAAAAAATTTTGGAGAAAAAAAGCAAACATAAAAGTGTCATAAAATCCCGCCTCATCCAAATCACTGGAAAACCACTTGATGACATACTGCAGACAAAAATATGACTATTTGCCATAAGCCTAGAAACACACATTCCTTCTTTATATGCCTTCTACTAAGTTTTGGACTTCTTGCAACAAACTTAAATGTTGAAGATAAATAATACACCTTGATTTTGACAACAAGGTTTTCAAAACTTAACCTGTCAGGACAGGTTATCTGGAAAAGAACCATAGCACATTAATATGTGAAGAGACTTCATATGAAGTTGCCATCATGAGTTTCAGAAAATCATTCCTCTGACTAAATCTACCTCTACACATTTTTTTTCTTGCTAAAAGCTGTGGCATTATTCTCAAAACAATAATAAGAACAGGATACAACCTATCAAGTGATTATGAGTGCCTTACCTCTTTTTAAGTAGTTTATTCACAGTATATAGACAAGTTAAGTCAGCTTTGGCTTCACCAGCCAAAAAAAAGTAAAAAAATAAAAGCAGCTTCAAGTGGGAAAGGAGTCTGAAATCTTTGCTTTAATTCTAGAGTCAGTTAAATATACTTGGAAGATTCATCTGCAAGGAGATCCATGAAGGCATTGTTGAACATAACTTAACGCATTAAATATTTAAAGCGCTTCTCATACAATATTCAATAAACAGAAAGGTGAAATATGGTTTTTTATGCAGCCCTTTTGTTTCTCAATAGATTAACTCTTCTTTTTCAATGCAAACAAAACCAGAGTAAAAAGAAAAGAGACAACTCATTTGTTTGTGAATCATTATAATTCTAAAACCTTGCAATGCAGTCAGAAAGTAACCACATAAAGGACACTTATATAATTCACAGTGCCATAAAGTTTCTAAAAACTGGACATATTTGCATTAGAAAAGCTAAGGAATTTTAATAATTCTACAACATGTCTCATCTCAGACTTAACACAAGTACAGCAGCAGAAGAATAGCTATTTCATAGAGTAACAGCAGAAATAACAGCATAAAATTGAGAAGTAAATTGTGACTAGCAAGCTATTTGCAGTTGTTTGTTGATTGATGTGTCGGTTGACAGAAAGAAAAAGTTAGAGCCTTTCCCAAACTGAGTACTTAAAACAGCCGGTCAACAACATTCATACTGTTAGGTTCTTACATTATACCCATGGGAAATATGGCACACTAAAAGAGAGCAAAATATTATAAACTACAATATACAGTTAGTTAAAGCATTCAACTCAGAGGAAATGCCACCCAAATAAAATAAAAACTGCCCAAATTAGCTGATTTACTGTAGGCAGCCACTCCCACAAGACTAGTAAGTGGTGTAAGGGAAAAAATAAAATCTTTATATTACAGGAATTCAATGCAAAAATGTCAACTTCTTCAAAATTGCTCTTTTCTCCCTTCCTACATTTTAGAGCTAAGCTGAAAGAAGGATGTTCATTTCTGGTAAAGCTTTTGGTTAGGTAGAGCTATTCTGAGCTCTGGAAATTATTTTAATTGCACGGTGCAACTTGTTACACCACCCTTAACTGACCATAATCAACACACACACTTTTCTATGCTGCTGAATTATGCCTCTCTCTCCCCATCAGCACCCTCTTAACCAATATCTTCAAACTCCTGTTCTCAGTATTTACAGTTCAAGCTTAAATTTTCTATACAAGTAGGAGCTTTAGCTGCCCAATCCCGTAGGACAGAGTCAGCCTTTCCCCAAGTGTGCATTATGTTTAGATGGAGTTAGAGTAATTGGCACATTGCCACTGCATTCAGCTCCTGCAAGTTATCACTTGCTGAAGCATTCTCACATTTAAAATGACCCTCTGCAATTGCTGAATTTTCTCCACTTTGGTACATAAAATAAAACATTGAAACTTCAAACGGCAGTGTGATGGGATTTTCTTATGTCACCTTTAACAAATGAACAGTTAGCTCTGGCAGAAAAATATATAACCTGCGCTCTTATTTATTCACATTCTTTCCAAAGCTATTTGCAGATGTTTGGTACCGTACAAATTCCAGTGTTAAATCCAAAGCCCTTAGGGACTGAAGTCAGAGACTACCAAGTACAACACAAATCACCCACAGCTGCAATAGTCCAGGTCCTGCTCAAGAGACCGGCCAAAGTCAACTTTTGCCTGCTTCCTTCCTTACTAGTAGCAATTTTTTTCTTCAGAAGAAGCCAGTAGCATAGACTTTCAAGGAGAACTGTTTTGCTTCCCCGTGCTTATTCTGCTTTGCTCGTGACAAGTCTTCTGGCTTGACTTCTGTCATCAATACATGCAACTACCAGTATGATCAAAAATCACAAAGTCCTTAATCCCTTTCGGTTTGCCCTGTGCAAACCCAAGGACAAGGTGCAGGGCAATGAAACCAAATAGTGTGTACATCTATCAAGGATTGCAGCAGCTCTATAGCTAATGTCAAGCTGAACTATCTCCACTGAAAAATGGAAAAAAATGATTATTTACTTTATGCTAATTCTTAGATGTTAATGACATTGTGACTGGCATTATACAAACACAGCAAGTAGAGCTCGGTTCTCACACAGATGCCAATGTATACAGCAGAGAAAGGTGTAAATTAAGTCAGAAACAAGGGTGTCTGGATGTCCAGCACAGGCACAAGTTCAATCATCTCCTTCCTCCGTTCCCTTCCCTTTCATCTCATAAAATCAGCAGCATACAGGTGCAAATTTCTCAGTGGGAAGTGCAAGTATTCTACCTGGCATTTAAGGTTCTTCCTGTCTGAGCTAAACTATGTATACAAATTCCATCCATGAAAAGGGAAATTATTCTCTTCTCCTGTTGTGGTTTCTCTAGAAGAAGAAAATAGAAATATATGATAAATCAATGCAGACAATGAGCCAGCCAAAACCTTGGAAAGGATTCCCAAATGAAACAAAATTGCCAAAACTTGTATGATAAATTATTAGCTTTTTGGGAAGATATTTGGAGGGAAAAGGATTCAGTTCAAACTACAATGGACTTCAATTAAAATAAGTAGTATTCCTTTGCATAAATAGCACAAGAAAATATACGAGAATATTATGTTAAACTAGAGCTTAGTATTTCAAGCTTTGTTTCCTTTGTTTCCTTAATTTGCAAGTATGAGACAAACATATTTACTCCATGGAATGTTAAGGAATAAAAAATTAAGTTTATTTTAGAATATTTTTTATATCTGTTTCTCAGGTTCTCAGTAGGATTTGTCAGTAAAGTACAAAAATCTCATCTCCTCTCAAAAGGTATTCTTTAGATCTTCTAGACTTTCATGGTAAGCCTCATATTCCTAGAATATTTTATTTGGAAAATATTTTAGAAAATATTTTGATTTCTTAGAATGCAATTCAAGAACCATATGCTAACTGTACCACTGAATGAGAACACTCAGACCACGAAGTAACCCACTAAGCTAGCTACCTCCTATTTGCAGTTCTAAGAGGAGATATTCTTCTAAACATAAAGTCTTCACAGTGTGGAAGCATTATTATACTCATATCTCTATTGAAGAGCTTTATATTTGGGATTTAACACAGCCTTGACTGCTTTTTGTCATGAAAGAGGTGATATGTTTTTTTCATGTATGTGCAGATGTTGACAGGGATGTCCTAACACGTTTCCAGAGTAACTGCATTCTTCTCTTCTTGTCCTTGACAGATGCTTGGTGTTACTTGTAAATTTAGTATCTGTCAGAGGTGGCTGCAAATCACTGATAATCTGAAAAGCAGGGGAAGACACTTTTACCCATGCAGATTTAATCCCACTTATGAAACTGAAGCTACAGGGTAATTTCTTAAGTATGAAACGATCATTCACGAGGACATTTAAAGCAAATTTAAAGACCACACAAATTATAATTCTGTAGTAGCTTCCAGTTAACTTTGTGTTAATATTTTCTATTGGTTGATTGTGAATAAATTTTCATTAAAAAGAAGAAAGCAAAACTTTCAAAGTGCATTTTTAGCCTCAAAATCATTTTGTTAACAATGAACCTTTCTTCCCCAGAAAACAAGATATTCTACAAACAAGACTGTCATCTTCCTGAGAGGATTTTCAAGCCTGGTAGGTTGATTAGCATTTAGAAGCCACTAAGTCATCTAAAATTCCAAGTCAAATGAAGCAACAAGTGAGCAATAAGACCACCATTAAGTGACTCTGATTCAGCATGAAACCAGAGCCTCAGTATAGGAAGTGAGCTAATATCTCTCAGTCTGGTGAACTCAACTGTTTTATGGCAGCTATATCAACATTTAGGACATGGAGCACCATGCCGTGCTATCTTGCTTTTATCACAGAGCTGCTTGCAGAACAGACTTAAACTTAATCAGTAGGTACCCTTGAAACTATACAAGAAAATTTAAGTGAACGCCATGTTAAAAAGATAAAGATAAAAAATTCAACTCAGACTACAAGTCCAGTTTAAACTTGCTACCATCCTCTCCCAAACCTAACAAAAATTAATACTAAATTGAATTGATGCTGTAATTTATAGCACTTAAGGATATTGAAACTTGATTTGAATAAAAAAAAGGGAAAGTAGAGTAAAATAAAATTGAGATGAGGCTAGTAGCTAGGTTATATTGAAAAAATGAGTAAAATTTTTGGAGTGCAAACATCATTGCAATTTGCAGACACCCTCAAAAGAGCATTGCTGCTTTTCAAACTCAATAAATTCAGTGAGATGGAGAACAGATGTGAGGATGAGTATCTATAGTGAGTATGAGTATCTATACAAAGTCACTCCTGCTAGACTTATTCAACAGCCACGTTTTCCTGAGCACATGTAGGTCTTCCACCAATGGTTACAGGGGGATTAATTTCCTTGTATTTGACTATTTGCTTGCTATTTCAGACATGTAGATACACCAGAAAGGAACCTACTCTGCCCACTCCCACTGCACAAGCACATGGATGCCTCACCCTGGGCTTTGGGCAGTTACAGTGAGCAATTCACTCACACGAGGTTGATCCTGGAGCACAGCAGCTGCCAGCTCTGCCACAGCTGCCTTGGCTTCATTGGGCTTGCAGCCCTCTCACCTACGCTGCCATCACCAAGAAGTTCTTCCTGGGGACCAAGTTATTAGATAAACCAGACTGCTCAGTTGTTATTCAGCCCCCAAATAACACACCCATCTGCTGGAACAAGTGCATCATTAAAACATTTATTGTTATATAAGCTATATTTTCCACACTCCCCATGTCAGTCTCTGGAGGTGTCCTCTTCCAGAGCTTCCTGCCAGAACAGTTTAGATAAGCCCATGACTCAGCTATTACCAAGCACAAGCTCTTGAGAGGGTGCAACTAAAACACCACCAATTCTCAGCTCCCAAAGAGCCCTGTGACCCTTACTTCCACTGCAGCCAGCTCATGGTGACAGCGCCATTCCACCCCACACTGCCCCTCCAAGCTTCTCCAACGAGGACCAGACGCTGCAGGCAGGGCCAAGGCACAAGGCTCCCACTTCCCAGCTATTTTCTTCCACTATCAGAGATATGGTAGTCCTATCTGAAGCAGAAAAACAGTCTACATATGGTTTCAGACAGCCCTTATTAGAACATTTAAACTCACTTGATTGTTTATATAATTCAATATATAAATCATTTTTCCCCAATTTAACTGGTGGGCAGTACACCCATATCATTATGTCTCCTAGAGCCAGGTCAAATGCAGATTTATAGCATGTTCCTTGCCCTCTTTCCAGTTCTTAATGGTGTGCTGAGGTAATTGCACAACTCAGTCATGCTCTGCAGGCTCAGATGCTAACACGATGTGAAACTACCAGAAACTACTGAGTAGCTATCTCAGAGTCGAGGAATAAAACAATTCAAAATCAATGGATGCTAATATATCAAATTCTAGGCACATGTAGAGATGTTGTCCTCCTAGGCAATCTCATAATGCTGCATAGCTGAAGTAACATTAACCAGAAACAACAAAAAACCTACTTGGTTGGAAAATCGTGACAGAAATTATAATCCTGAAACTAAAAAGGGTGCAACGTTCAAAGTTCTCTATAAAAGAATTCAGAAAAGCTTTACTACATTTTTTTTGTAATATGGAAAGAACAGACTAAAAAGAAGGTTCAATAGTACATATGTAGAATTATATATTTATAATTATCTATCTTAATTGATAATTATAATGTTGACTACAAATATCAATAGCACTAGGTAAGCAATGCCTGATTTCACCCTTAATTTTGGATGTGTACTTCATAAAGGCATGAGTTCAGAAAAAGGAACTCTCAGAACCTTCCAGGAATCATACTAGTATCTCAGTATCTGATTAAGGCAACCAGGAGTGTTCTCAATGCATCAAGCTCTTACCTTGGGGCTGCAATGGATTACAGGATTGAGGCTCACTAGCCGAGAAGACAGCTCTATCACTAGATCTTATGTGACATTTATTGAGGCCTTATTCTGTTACTGTTTTTCCATGCGAGCTCAGAGCTCTGACGTATTCCTCAAACTCAACATAAGTATTAAAAAATCTTGTGCGGATAAAAATGAATAATAATGAAATACAGCATAATGCACATATACTAGGTAACAAACTGTAGCTCTGCATTCAGCATTTTTCTGTTACCGCTGATCATTAGAACAATCTGGATTCCAAACTTATTCTGCAGTCTTCATATTTTATGCTCATGTTGCACTAAAGGAAAAAATGAACTAAAACTGACTTTAATTTGTGACTTAATTTATATTTATTTCTTTCCAAAAATAACTATAGACTTAATGAGGGGCTGTGAATGAAACACACTGAAAGTACATGGACTTGAAATCTTCACCTGCTAAAAAGCCAGTGAAATAGTTCCAGCCCTGCTCCTTGAAGCATATATATTTGCCTAAGGGTCTCTAATAATGGCAATCACTTGGGTATCTAATGAGGCAAAATTATAAATTAAAATGATAATAATTTAAAAAAGGTCCATCATCCTTTCCTAACAGCACAATCAATATTAAGTTCTGACATCTATAAAGCACTCTGCTAAGCCTTGCAAGCTAAGGAAAGCTTAGCGACACTAGTGAGCATGTTCTTTCCCTGCAGGTAAGCTAAGTGTTCCTATGACATCTGACAGAATTAACATTTATTTATATTGCTCTAAAAACTATGCATTATTAATCAGCTTTTCACAGCCAAAATTCTGTCTTACATAACAGTGATACATAACATTTTCCCCTAGAGAAGTCTCAGCAGTGCTCAGTATTACAGAAAATTCAGCAAAGTCGATAGCATTTTACAAATATAAAATACTACTATAAAATATATGTAAGCTTATTTTGATACTCCAAGTAAGAATCATCTAACTCCTCAGATAAGAGATTCATGTCTAGTGCTCAATAACTAGTGGTTGAATGGCACACAATGGTGAGAGCCTACAGAACTAACCCTGTATGGGGTCCAGGTATCTCAACTCATCGGTGAATGCCTTAAACACTGAGGCAAAACTGATCTAGACTGATCTAAAACGTTACAGTACAATTAACTTCAAATACTCCAGTCTCATCTATTAAGAATTCTTGATTGTCAGCAGTATTTTTACTTGGCGTAATTAACTGAAATGCACTAGATTATTACGTAAAAATACATATGCTACCAAGGCATCAGTCTTTCTGTACTTGAGGTAGACTAAGCAGCTAAGTATAATATAGTGCCTTCACTTTTGTGTGGTGTGGGCATTAACCATATTACAGGTATGGTGTTATTACTATAAATCTAAAGTGTCTAACACTGTATATGAGTGATGCACTAGTGGTAAAATCTGTAATCAAGTAGGCCTTAGAAAACTAAATGGATACATTTAGTTTTTAGGATTCCTCTATAGTCCAGTTTATCACATTAGAGATGGACTTTGAAGCACCTGGTGGGACAAAGAAAAGACTTAGCACAAAGCAAGACTAAAACACCATTAAAAAGCAGAGAGAAATATATGGGCTAAATAGCATTCTAGCATCACAATCATATGGAAAGAATGGGAAAGCCTCTGAGAAAGTTTAGAGCAAGCAACATAAGGAACTTGCAAGGGAAATGACTTAACTGCTTAGTAAGGGAAGGAGAGCATAATGGGGAACACCTTGAATCTCTCTCAAATCTCTCTGCCAGTCCTTAAGTTTTGCCTTTACACTTGCAACTTGCTTACCCACTGTCAAGCCCATATTAAATTTAAGTATCCTACTTACTTTATATAGCCCCTGTTACCATAGTATCTAACCACTAGTTACACAAAACACCTGTGAGGCAAGAAAATACCATAAACTGCATTTTGAAGTGAGGAAAAAAGAGATACAGAATGGCTAACTGTCTTTCCACAAGTTGTTTATGCAGAAATGAAATTAATCCATCTCCAAAATTTCATATTCCCATATAAACCAGTGGACCATCTCTCCTTTTTAAAGGAAAGGTATGATCGGTAAACATATATTAAAGACAGTAGCTGCTTTCACTAATCTCTTTTACATTTGAGTCTTGAACTAAAATTAAAATCAAAATCTGCAGAGTTTTGACCCTGACAGGTGAGAAAAATCATAAGGAAAAAGTCTATCTCTTCCTGGAACCACCTCTCAGCCATATATTTCTTATTCCTGGAAATGCCCGCCAGCTACAAAGAAAGCAGCATTGTCTGCCAAAAAGCAACACATGGTCATTACCTCTCAGCATTATTCCATTAAGGAAGAATCATCTTTTTGATCACACAGGATTTTTCACTTTCCAGGAGGCCGAAACAGAGCAGGGCCAATTCAAGGCCGAAGGTCTATGATACCAACAGCTGGTTGTGAAGAATCTCAGCCTGGATTTCCTTGGACACAGACTATCCAGAAGCTGAGAATCAAGGCAAGGGGAGGGTCATATCCTTCGTCTCCGAGAAGATGCAAAAGTTTATTGGAGATTATATATATCAAATATAGTACACAATATTTGTTAAATGAATACTATACATATAGTATATATTTATATCATTTTGCCTTTGGCAAAATCCACACATTCCTCATATGGAAAAAATGAGCTGCCTGGTGAAGTACAGTTGTTCAACAGGCCAGGGTATAAAAGCAATTAGTTAGGAAAATCCTGAAAGCCCCACACTAATAACACACCACCCATTTGGTAGCTCACCAAGAAATGAACAAAACGCCCCTCGGCAGAGCCCCCCTCCAGCAGGAAGGTGGCATGGGGAGAAGGGGAGGGTTTGTGCCCTGCTGCTTCCCAAGGGAGGAGCAGCGCACAGGGAGGCAGGTCCCGGCAGCTGGCTCGGGTACCTGTGCATGAGGAAGGACCAACTCCTGCTCTGCCTGCACTCGCTGCGAGACCCCCTGCCAGCAAAGCTCTCCAGCTCGCTGTGCTGCTCTTTCTCTCAGCTCTGCAGCCGAGCATCTCCTCTATTTACGTACAGGTTTCTCAGGGTTGTATCCTTATACTTCTCCTTATTCTATGTTGGTTCAGTTTCTCCCTGGCCTCAATCTTTAGGAGGGCTTCTGAGCAAATAATATCTATTCAAGAGTTAACTGGAAATTAGCAATCAGTTAGATAGAAGTGCCAGTGATCTACTTTCAAAATACATATTTATAAAAGCCAGTATTCTCTGGATCAATACAACATGGCCAGCAATACAAGCCACGAGACCTTCCCTGACTGCATTTGATGCATGGCAGCATTTGTTACTTCCCTTGCACTGAGCGGAATGACTTTTTTTTGCTAAGTAAATATTTCCCCTGGCTCTTACAAAGCCTACTCATACGAGCAAAGCTTTGCGAAACAGATCTACGCAGCCTCTTCTGACTGCACAAGGAGAATATAAAATTGCAGAGGTAGATGCTGCAGCCAATAGAAACACAAAGTAATTTGTTTGCTCTGTTCAATAGCAGAAGTTGTCATTGGGGTCTGCTGCTATCCCCTGACAGCTTGAAATCATCTGAATGAGCAGCAAATTGAAACAAATACAGAAATGACCAAACCAGCTGTAATTAAAATTAGTGACGCAAAGATCCTGCGGCAGGAATAGGAACAGCAATATCCCTGCTAGGCTTGCATAAAGCCGTCATGCCTGGCTATGGATATCCCGGCGAAGCTACATCGGACGTAAGTCAACAGAACCCCTCGTAGCTCTCAGGCGATGTTTTTAAGCACTTCCCTCACAAAGGGAGTATGAGGAAGCATTGCCCACACATCTGTGAACCCCCCGAGTTCTATACAAAGTTCAAATGAACCAAACTTACAGGGTGAGCCGAGAAAAATAACGATCTAAACTTTCCCAATCACACTTTAATTGCGATAAACACTAGGATGGATATCAAACACCCACAGAAAGTGCTCCTGTAAGCCTTAAGAATTGAGCAAGCCAATAAAATATTAATCCTTGTCAAAACATAAATACTTGCAATTTCTGTGATTTTCACTTGGCTGCAAGTGGCTGTCATCCCCACTCCAAATAATACTGCGCTCGCAACAGATGTTGCTTTAATAGAGTGATCTGTGCTGCAGACGCTCAGACACAGCGCTTACTGCTCCGACGCTCATCCGCCAGCATTCCAGACTTCCCAACACGCGTTGGCAGCCCCTTGCTGGAGCGGTTCGGAGGGGAAAGCAGCGTGAGGACATCACAAGCCAGAGGCTCCCAGGCCAGCTGAGGGTCCCTGCCTCCTGCAACGCCCCGCCGGTTGTTCGACCACCACGTCAATTACCAGGGATTAGCAGACCTGCCTTGGCATGCTGGGCATAAATATGTCCAACTTAATGGAAATTAATTAATAATGCCCCTGGCAGAGCACACCGGAGGACATCCCCATGGTGGTTTTCAACCCAGGATCTATTCCTGGGCAACTCCACCTCTGCCCTGGCCTTCCAGAGACATCTGGCCTTCATTTTTAATGGAGTTTCAAAGGGAGGTAATATATTACCTCTGCAAAAGGGCTCCATTATAGAGCACAGGACATGTCACAGCTTCAGGTCCTGCTCACATCATTGCTTTTGAGCATGACCCTATAAATACCTAGTTTTGCTATTTATCTTTTGCATATTCTTTTATTGTTGGGAGCTTTTTTCTATATTCCATATAACCACCAGTTCGGAAACTGAAGTTCATGTGAGTGCTTTCTGGTTAAAGGCTGCAAAACAGACTGTTCTTTGAAGCCTGCACAGCTGACGCCACCCACAGATTTTTGCAAATACTATCAAGAAAAGTCCTGCGATTCCAAGAATCTGCTTGCCGTCAAACCGTCACCTTTTTAGGTGATATGTAGAAATTCTAACAATACTTACATTTCAATGTCTAGCTAACCATATATGTACGTACATAAAAACAAAAAACACCAATCAAACCAAGAGGAACATGCTTTCCCCTGTTTCACCTTTCAGTAGTGTAGGACACACTTTATAAAACCAAACAGATTGGGATCCTTGGTTTAGACTCATCTCCTTTGATCACTGTTACTGCTTAAAAGATCAGTAAAACTAAGGGTCTAAGCCATTTTTCTCTCCATTCATCACCAAGGTATAGAAACATAACAAATAAACCCAAATAGGTTGACATGGCTATTTCATTATTTATTAAGTAATTTGGGGATAATAAAATCATTATTTACTGGAATTACTGCATGCTGCCAGTGCTTTCAGTCCTGTCAATGCTGCTTTATTTCTCTTTTCAGAAAATTAAGGTACAAATGGAAATGGACAAACTTTTTCTTTTTCTCTTGAAGCCATCCCCTAGGTAAACAGACAGGACAAACTGAATGATACAGAGGATAACCTAAACTGGCTCTACTTTGTGCTAACATGATCAACACTATTGGTGTTGAATTTAGAACTGTCTAAATCCGATAGCTTCAACCAGCTGGTGGGTGAACACTAAGGAAAACAGATCAGCTGAGTCCCAGGTGAGTGACAGGACCTGGCCCTTGGGCAGAGCCGGAAACAATTCCGTAAATGAGAACTTTCCCAGGGCCCTGTCACAGCAACTGCTTCCCCACCTGACCCACGGGGACATGAGTCCTCACAGGCTGTCGTAAACATGGGTCGCAATCGATCAGGTCCTTTGGACAAAAATGACGATTACGTTTCTGCACGGTTATCTATAATAAAAATTAGTTAAAATCTTTAAAAGATGATTTTTCACTCCTTGTTCCTTGTAGGGCACAGACAAAACTGAATGAAAGAGTATAAATGGAAACAAGTGGCATCCTCTCTTCCTACACTTAAGGAATGGTTTTGCAGCTAGTTCAGCACAGGTGAGATTTAAGAACAGATTTTATAGTTTCGTGCTTTATTTTAAGCAAAGGTTTTCCATATTACATTTGCTTTTAAAGTTGAAAAGTGTCAAAACTGCTTAGATCACAGAAACATCCAAAGCTAACAGGAATTGCATAAGCAAATCAATTAGGCAGCTATGAAAAGCGCATCTCAGATTCATATTTGCATAAAATTTTTTGACTTGCATTTCTCTAGGTTGTAGGGGTGATACTGTCCTTGTCCCTAATGGAAGATTAGGCAGTGTTATCAGGCTTCTTAGGCTAAGTATTTCTCTACTTTTTATGCAAACACATGTATATGTAACAATTTTCATCCTATTTTTTTACCCTGTGGTTTATAATTGATAGTTACTGGATTATATAAACTGAAAACATTTGAAAACCCAGTGGATGGCATTTTATTCTCTATCACCTTTCAAAAAATATATAATATTTTTTCAGAGAAATACCTATCTAGATTTAAAATAAAATCAGTGAACAACTCAAAAATTATTTGATATTTTTAAATAATGACTGAAAAAGAAAAAAGAAAAAGAAAAAGAAAATCAAGCTTTTTGTGTTTTAATTCCATCCGCAGGCCAACTCAAATATCACCATTTGACTTACAGATCATTTTAGCATGAAGATATAACAATAGAGGAACAAATATTTTTGCTTTTAATTACATTTTACTTGGTGAATATAGCCCTCTTTTTCCTCTGGTATTTGACACCATTTTCCTCAAACTCAAGAAGTTCAGATCATATAAATAATGCATGTTCCAAAGAAGTGGATTTTAGTTTACATATAAGCAAGCTATTGAACATCAATACATAAGATACTACCACAAAGGAAATTTCCAAGGTCCTTCAGCATCTCCTACCACATTTCCTTAAAGACTGACCACACAGAATCTGGATATGTGAAAAAGATGGTAAATCAGTCCTCGCGGGAGGTGCAGACGCCTGGCACTTTTCTTCATCCACAATATTATTGTTTGAATTGCTCAATGAACAGGAACACTCCCTTGGAAAAGCGTCAACTACTAATCCTGCCCCAGAAGTCAGATTAACTGCCTCCAATTCAGTCAAAACTCTGCAATTTCTTTCCTAACTTACTTTTCTTCCTTCCTTGTATTTTTTCTTTTTAATCTTTCTACAAAATTTTTCAGATTCTCATTCTACTGTGTGATCAATTACAATTATCCAGTAACCAATAACATGACATTATTATACAAGTAACAACTGAGTAACAGAACTTGCGATATGTCTTGCAAAGATTGAACTTATCCAAAACATCAATTATAGACAATGTTCCTTTTTCTATTAGAAGAACTTATCTTTCAGGGAGCAGAACATCTTCCCTTACTTTCCATCAGCAACTTCTGACCAAATGTCAAACTTATACTGCAGAAGGGCAAAATTAGAGGCTGAAAATTAGGCCTAAAATTAACACTAAAGGCTTTCTCTATATGTAGAGTGTATGTTATTGTTAATTAATCTCGTTTTTAGGCATTTATGAAAAGCAATGCATATATGTGACAATCTCCCATACAAACTAATCTGTTGTTCTGAATATTTCTTCCACAATTTTTCCCTGTGCTCACTTCTGAGACCATCCTTGGCATCACTCTACATCTTCAGCTGCTCACCTGGATTAGCATTTAGCATTCTTTTCATCTCTCAGAGGAATAAACCATCATATACTTCAAATTAATTAAGTAGCAGCAATGCCTATTCAGGATATCCAGAAACAACTGCCTGCACAATTCAATTATATGTATACTAAAAGTAATGAGGAACTGTTAGGAATATCAGCCATACTCATATTCCAAAATATTGAAAAGTCAGAAAAACAATCATAAGTTCCTGCACGCTGAATTTATCAAGCTGCATGTGTTCTGTGATGCTAGCAGCGGAAAACAAAACAAAACCAAGAAAAAAAATAGATTGATTTCAAGGGTCAAGTATGTTTCCAGTACAAAAATTAAGTCTGAAGATAATTAATTCTCCATAGGGATTCATTATAGTTTGCAAATGAATTCATCTATTTGCTATCATTTAATGGACAAAGGTTCTTGATACATAGGTTAAAATCTCCTTTCAACCTCAGTTCCATCACCTGGTACTCTCACCTCTACTCAAATTGAAAACAAGAACCATTCACTTGGAAAACCTATTAGTTCTCTATTAATAGCAACTGACCTCTAGTCAAACGAACTGTCTTCGTACTCAGTTAAATGGTTTGTTCACTTGAATTAAAGAACTACCACGATTAACTCTTCACTGACATTTTAATTATTATTAAAATACAACAACTCCACATTTGCTTCACACAGTTCTTAGACACTGTTACTTTGGTTTATCTGGCAGGTAAAATCATAGTTATGTCAAATATCAAACTAACTATGCTATTACACTAGATTAGTGGTTAGTTTATCTCCCTCAGTAGAAATAAAAAATAAAATATTTTTTAAAATTTAAAAAAAAAAATTAAGAACACATCCACATAGGAATACCTAGCTCTTTAGAAAAATATTTCTTTCTGACCACAAGCAGCTGCCACTTGTTTGCTATGGTTGTTTTCAGTCCCCAAAACATTTATATTTCTGCTACAGCTGTTTTTAGGCAAAGTAATCAGAACTATTCACAGTACACTAACTCAGATACGTACAGTATTGAGCCTGGCCCAGTTTGGCTAAGCTTTGGAAGCAGCCCTCACTTTTGCTATATAGAGAAAAATATTTCTGAGGGCGTCTTGAGGGAATTACTGTACTTTTAAATTCCTTCATGGCTTTCACATTGAAATCGGCACAGAAGAGGTTATATGGGTCAAGTGAGATTTTCTCACTCCACTAGCTCTAGTCTGCATGTGATTAGATACAGGAATTCCAAAGCAGGCCTGTTGCTGAAAACATTTCCATATCAAAATTTTTTATCAGAGGTGATGCTAAATTGTATGTGTTACTATCCATTTTAATTGTGTGTCATTTCCTTATTCCTTTTAAGGGATATTATCTACAACTGCTAGCACTTCGCAAAGAGAGCATGGCCCCGATTCACTCTAATATTAGCATCACAGGTAAGGAAATGCTGGCCTGCAGCTAGATAATAATTCTTCCCAATATTACATAATGCTATGACAACTGCTAGTATGGAGCTTATAAAGGATATGCAGCTTATCTGGCTCTTAGGAAGGAACACCACGCTTGCCTTAAACTACAGGTGAAGACAGAAGCGGAAGAGTGAGTGTATAAGGAAGAACACTTCACACATCTTGTCTTACCAGGGTATTTAGAGCTGTTCACTGCTGTCCCCAAGCAGGCGGCCTCTCCTTACAAGACTCTTCAGCAATTCAGATTTTCTTGCCCTGCCTAAGTTCTCCAGGAAGAACAACATTAGCTCGGCCTAACCTTCACCAGGTTACCTGCAACCTTTTGCACATGCATACCAGCATGTCAAGAGAGCAAATAGCTCCTCTCCTTCTACGGAAATCACATAGCCACAGTGCTGGATTAAGATAAGATGATTATTTTATAACACAATTTCAAGACAAACACTTGAAGAGTAAAGGTTATGCAAAGGTGGTTAAGTTTCACAAGTATGAGTTTCAGAGAAATATATTTCCCAAACTTAGACGTGCTTTTCCATCCTGTGGAAACGTGCGTTGCAAACTCTTAGCATTGTGTCAGCGCACTGTGACCAGTGCCAAGGACTCGGGACTCAGCCTGTAAGGACTAATCTGTGTCACTCAATAACAAGCAGTGATTGTACACTTGAATTTATTTTAAAATGTTGAAGCGCTAATGAAGGATGAATGCTGCTTACGCTTACCCTTTCTGCTGGGATTTTTAATGCAATATTTAAACACATTATACTATAGATTAAAATCAGATGTTGCATTCTCCTGGAGAATGATGTTAGGAGACATGCTCACATTAATCAGTAATGAGGGACATTCTCAGACCACACAGAAATGACTGATCTATTTTGAGGGATCTGCAAAGTGCTGGTGCTTTAAGTCATCAGCACAAAATAAATGTCTACAGTATTTCCTAAAATAAGCCAAAGAAACTCTGAAATGATAACAAAGAATTGCTACTTTTGCAAGCTATCTGAGAACAAAAATCAGAGAGGGGCTTTTGTGCTGGTGGTGACAGTTGTACAATATATGCTTACGGGGGAGAGATGCAAAAGTATTCTGTTATCAAACACAGACTAATTTCTGTCCTAATGTCCTATTTCACTTATTATTCTCCAAACTGGAAGTCTGCTAAGCTACCAACAGCCATCCTGAAACCATTTCTCTGACTCTCAGCCCTTTAAAATGAAGATTTGTTACCCTTGGTGTTCCTGCCCTTCATCCAGGTCAGCGTGCGTGCGAGTGCACGTCCCCCTGCTCTCAGCACGCAGCATCAGCTGCTCAGATTTTCAGAAAATGAAGCTACTAGGAAGGGCAGCCGCCTCGCGGCACCAGTCAGCTGAAAAACATTTCTTAATGACCAATTGAGGCACAGCACTAGCACCCAGCCGCAGCCTTTCCTAGAATAAGGAGAAAATTAGAGCACGCACGTGCAAGACAGACCCACTCACTGGGGGATGGGTTGTTTACTTACTGTTGTCCAAAGCACTGCCAAGTGAAAGCTGATCCGGATCAGATATTCTCATCTGGATATAGTTCATTGCATGTTCATTTATAGCTCCGTTTATCCTACATGGTGTGAACTCCGTCAGCCTAGCAGCCTCTTTTGGTTTTTCACTAATGAAATACTGATTCTAATTATGAATAAAAGCACAATTCAAGACCAGACAGCTGGCAAAACATGCCCCTCACTTGGACACAATTGTGTCTTCTTCTGGTCTTGGGCATGCCAAGGTTAGACCTATACTATGAGTAAAGTCTATAAAACAATAAGTAACTTTGGAGACAGCCTCCTGGAGACAGCTAACCAGTGTGGGATTAATAAAAATTATTAACAGGCCTTCCTATTTTTTAAGATTCTGTATCACTCAATTTATGTCAACATATACAAAGATTAGGGTGCAAGATTACCTGTTGCTCTATAAGAACAGTTATATGAAAAGTTAACAACAGGTTTTCTGTAATTTGTGAAGCATGCTTCAAAGTCTCCAGTAAATTTATCAAAAATATAAACAATGACTGACAAAAATTATGGACCATATTCATAACCCAAGTCCATCAGAAAACATCCGAATGGTTTAATTTGCTAGAAATATAGGAGGTTGGCCCTATACACGATCTGTATACATTTAAGCTCATGCAGAAGTCACCCTTTAAAACCATTAAAAATTAAAAAGAATCTTACAACACATGGATATGAGCAGAGCATCATAATGTTAATGTTAAGAGAAATATTTCTGATACTAAAATAACAGGCATTAAAAATAAAACATAGGTCATATGTGGGACAAACTGAATTTTAAAAGAGTGGAAAGGAAGAAGGAGAAAAAAAAAAGAGAGAAAGAGAGAAATTCTCAACTTGCAACAAATTCAGTTTCTACTTAATGATTTGCACATAGTCTAGAAGAAAACAGCATCATTTCAAAAAACTCTGTCCATAAACTGGTCCCATCACTACCCACCCAGGTGTCTAGCACTTATTCTCTAGGCTGCCTTTCTAAGTCACTTCATCTGCCCCTAATTTTTTCCTCTCCCAAACTTATACACCGCGTTTAAAAAAAAAAAAAAGACACTAAGTGATGATGCAAAAATATATTTGACTAGTGTAAAAGCATAAGATCATTAAATTCTCCCTAAGATGTTGGCCTATTGGAAACAGTATTCTATTCAGAGGCAAAACCATCCTTTTGTAGATTAGTTTAATCTACAAAAAAATTAGTGTAAATTAGTTTTCTTTTCAGGATTAGTTATCCATGTTTTCTCTCCTCAAAGTGTCTTGAAATTTATATTACAGTCCTGCAAAAATTACATATATAAATCAAAAGAATAAAATTATGCATATATTCAGGCATTTTTAAGCTTCGGGACTTACTAAGTCCTGGCCTTATTTCTCTGGTTTATAAACGATCAACAACTGCAAGAGTTGGAAAACAGTAATAGTGACACATAACTAAAAAGTTGACTGCTTCTAGGTCCTAACTGTATCATTTATTTCTGTTTTGTTACCCTGCACATCAAGATTTTATATTAATTATCTGGCATTCATTCCATCTCATGATAAATTTCTTTGAGGCTGTATTTATAGAAGCAAGGGATTCTGCATCTCCAAAACAACCCATCAAAGAGGCTCTTGGAGATTTTAACCAAATATATGACAAAAACAACTTTTTTTTTCATGGAGCTTTTTTCTGTCTAAAAATGAATTGTAACTCTAGCATCTAATCCTAGAAGAATTATATGAGACTAAAAACACAACTGTGCAAACGAAATCATTTAATTAAACAATAAATAATACTAGAAGATAACAAGGGTTAAAAGATTCAGGCTTTTGGAAGACAAACATATACGTTTAGTAGTCTTAGTTGATACCCAGGCAATGCATTTTCCTCACAGTACTAACGCTGGATTAGAAAGAATTGCTGAGAATAAAACAATATTTACTATATATATCCCACTCAATTATTTTTTGTAGCATCAATTGCTAGTCTCAAGTTAATTGAAAACTTAAAATGACCCCAAAAAGCTATTACATTCAAAACACTGAAACTTTTATCATCTTTCCAGAACTGGGGTTGGGAATCGGAAATTGCAAGCACTGCATCTTCTAGCTGAATATCAACTTATTTGTCATTTCTAAATGTACAGAGACTGTAAGCAGCAGTGGAGAAAATTCAGGATCCCTGTGTCAGTATAACAATAAACAGCATTTACAGGGATGATTCATTATGCTGGTGCCAAACTTTAATTGGAAAGAAATGAGAAAAGCTCTTATCAACAGTTATTTTTGCCACCTGCCATAGGAAGTGAAGCAGAGTACAGTGCTGTGTGAGAAGGCAAGAAAAAATTATTCAAGAGTGTTGAAAGCAGGAAAAGGGTAAAACTTTTTAGTTTCCTGATCTCCCAGCTGCCAGGGTGTGGTCTTTTTAAGGACCAAAAAAAAGCCATAAAGCTGCATCCTGTGAGCATCATATTCCCACACACGCAGTCATCCAGGATGCAGTCCCAAATGCATTTTAGAACATCATGAAAGAAATCAGACAAGATCTGATATTTCCTGTCTTTCCAAACCACGCATTGCACATTTGAACACCCCAAACTAACTTCAGAAGTTGAGGACGTTGCCCTTGGCTCTATCTCAGGACTAACAAGTTGATCGCCTCCTCAGGGATACCTGTCTAACCATCACTTCCTGTCGGAGACCTTCCAGTCATTGCTGCTTGAGCTCCAAGCTGGTCTCTAGCAACACTACATTTCTTATTAAATTATTACACAGTAACAACACACTACCAGCAACTCTGCACATATCTTTGATCTCAAGTCCCAAAAAACTAAGTTTAACCATGCCATCTGCCAAATATCTCGGGGACTAAGAAATCTGCCTATAAATCACATTCTCATATAAGATATCTGCTGTAAATCCAACCTGGTTCAATATAGTCAAGAAACAGCTAAAACAAATGAGACTCAAGAGACAGTCTGGTCAGAGAAATAAAAAGCTTCAGTTCTTCCAAATCTAACTGCAAGACATGCTTCTTTTTTTAAATCTCATATTTGAATTCCAGACATATGGTCATTGTTCAGATGTGCCATGTGCATTTATTTTTCCATATATGGATTTTATTTCATTTTTCTTAAGTCATATTGTAAAACTGACCCAGTCCCACTGCTGGGACTGCACTGACACCAATTAATACTGTCAGAAGAATGCAAGAAAAAGCAGGTCCTCAGTTCTTTCAAGAAAGATGATTTTTAAAATATTCATCTTCATATAGTAAATACTACCTGTGTAATATAAATATGCTAATAGCAAATGCTGTATTGATTGCCACTGATTTTCCTACATCATCATGCTGCTACTCACTTGAAAACCAGAGAGTTCTTCAATAACCTTTATGACTTATAAAGGATTGATGTGAATTTTAGCTGCAATAACTGGAAAGCTCAAGTACCATGCATGTGTATCTCATCTCAAATTACTTTTAAGAATGACCTTTTAATACCACATAATCACATTTCAGTTGAGGAAAGTTTCTCTTCAGTCCTTGCAACCCAACAGTAGTTAGAGAAGCAACAGAAGGTACAGCAGGATAAAAGCATATTACAGTTTCAATTTCCAATTGAAACACAAACCAAACTACACTGAAGACACAGACAGATATATTATAAAGCAGCTCAATCACACTTACTTTTGTCAATTGTCAAATAACAGCAATAAGGGAATGAACAAACAGAAATAATGCAACAGACCTATATTATCACAGCACCATATTGAGACAAGCACATAAACGCTACGGTAGTTACTGAGAGACTTCCCATAATCATTGGATTAAGCTAAATGTCAACTAGGCTAAATCCACACCAATTCCTTGCATCCACAGATGCAGACTTTTTTATTTTCCAAATTTATGTCTTTTATCACATTCCCTAAGAAGCAAAGAGATAAATGTGGCATTAGATACATATTTTTTTAGACTCATTTAATGCATCTCCACTAGAACTCCTAGTACAAGGTGCATGGTTACACCTTCTCATGCATATTCCCTTTGTCTCACAACAAAAGAAAGAAGCCATTTTTCTCTGCAATATCTTATTCATAAAAATAGGACAAAAATAGGATTTCTAGTACATGGAAAAACTTCCTGAGCTTTTTCCCCGTGTTCATTTGCCAGCTACTTTTGAAATGGTTAAACAAACCGAGCTAAACTACGTTTTAGTTAGTCACTACAATTTGACAAATGATGCTTCACAGAAATAGTAAGACTTTGAGGGCTAAAGATGAGGACTGTTACTAGGTAAATCACAGATTGATGTTTATCCTCTTAATCTCAACTAAGCTTATATTTTGTAGGGAGTGAAATTGCAAGTTCCTTCTCAATTCTGAAATAACACGTATTGTTTCGAGAGGTTGCAATTCTGAATGTTTGAATGTCTTAAGACACGTCTACAAAGATGCAAATAACTCTCCATCTACTTCAAGGCACAATGCATTCAAAGTTTTGGGCATATTTCTCTCACAGTGAAGCCTACACTAATAAATTTCTCTTCTCAGTAGGACTTACTGAAAAAGACACAGGAAAATGTCCCATTCCCACTTGGTACCACATGCAAAGAGTTTTCAAAATCCTTTGAAACACAATAGATTTTCAGTCATTAAATATACTAACACTGTCTTCTGGAAGATGCTTAAGTTTTATTCCTGCTCCAATCAGCTGCACTGGCCTATGAAGACCATACGATGAAATATCCACTTCTACCTACAACAGCATATACCCGTATAGACATTAGCTTCGAATAACTTTCTTAATAAGAAGGAAACTTAAGAACAAGTTTCTTTATATGTGATCATTAGCTCAGTATGGCCTTTACAAGCCTAAGTCCTATATTGTATCATCCCTCTCCATTTTACAGCCTACATGGACAAGAAAATAGAGTAGAAGATAGCCAAAAATACTTTCCAGTTATAAATGGGAAACTGAGGCAAAGAAAGATTAGTGCATAATGTTGCATAACAAGTAAGTGGCAGAAGCCAAGCAGTAAAATTATATGCACGAGTACCAATTTGTAGCCTTAAGGCACGCATTCTTTACATGTAATATACACACTCTCAGTTACTGAGACACAAATGTCTTGACATTGTCATTTCGTATTCAAGAATTTCAATATGGTCTTACTATTTGCATTTGCATCTTATGGCACTGGTAGTTGCCTCAACTTTAATAATCAGAAGACTCAAAAATCCAATTTAATTTTGACAGAGCAAGCATCAAAATCCAGACCAAGTCAGCATAATGGAAAAATTTGCTGCCAACTCAGAAATAGAATAAATTTTTAGTGCTAATCAGGAATCAAAAACCCAATGTCAAAGTATAAGCTTTTAATTTTAAGAAACTTTTTAAGGACTTCCTTTTCTTTTCCTCTATTCCTTCCCTAATAGCAAGAGTGCCAAGTAAACAGGCTGAAAATATGGACAAATTTGTCAAGCTAGAAACAAGGTGGAATGCAGAAGTTGGAATTGATATAATGCTCCAGCTGTTCACAAATTGAAAAATAAATAAACGGGAATATTTAAATTAGTTCCACTAAGAATGTGAAATGAAACTAGATAGGAAATAAGACAGAATGTTCCAGAAATAACATAAGATTCTCCAAAACTAGTCTAAACAAGAAGAAACTGTGTGTTTCGCATGCTCCCACCATCACGCGCACACAGTCCAAGTAAATCACCATAGAATTAGAACACTTTTTTTTTTTTTAATGCATTATTTCCAGTAGGAGGGATCGTCCCCTTTCTCTTACCCGTGAGACAGGAATGGAATCAAATGCAGAGCAAGAGAAGCCAAGTGTGACAAATGTTACAGAACCGGCCACCTCTCCTGCCCGGCTCCCACGAGCTCCCGCAGCAGCTGCATGGCACGGGGCCTCCAGGTCGCTGGCCCCAAGCCTTGGCGTGATCCCTTGGGATCCACACAGCTTGGCACATGTGGTGGCTCCTGCAGCATGGCTGTGCTGTCAACGGGCATGTGTACAACCCCACGGGGATAAGCTTTGGCTCTTCTTCCTAGGGCCATCACTCATCAGTCCTTACTAAGCTATCGAGTATTGCCAATCTCAAGTCCGAATGCCACCTTCCCCAATCACATCTTGCTCACATCCATATCCATCTAAGACTATGAATTCTGTTTCTAACATCTACTAACACACAAAATTATTCAGCAAATGGATGAAAAGTTTCTAAGATAGCCAGCTTCACAGCTGATATTTCCTCACTGCATTTCAGTTCATAGCCTTCTTCACAAAATAAGCAATTAAATAGAAGGTAAATGAAATTATTAAAGGATGAAGAAAAATAATTAACGTTGACAACTCATAAAAGAATAACAACGTAAGAATAAAAAAGAACAATATAAGAACAAAATAAGAATATATCAGTATCATACAACTTAAAGAAATATGGCAGAGAAAGATAAAAATGACAGCCTGTAACAAAGAAGGGAACTCCTTTAACAGTAAAAAGGCATAGAAAAAGTAGGAATGGATAGAAATTAAGGAATGAAATGTTAGCATTACACCTTCTGCAGCCAAGTAAATGAGATGCTGGAAAATCTGGAAGGCATGATCAAGGAGACATTGTCATGAAATATTTTACAGGAACTTAGGCAGATCAGCAGAGAGAATATAGCCTTGTGCTAATACAAGGCAGGAAGACTGGATGACTCAAAAACCTGGATGAGCTTTTGAGCAAAATCCATACATTGCAATACTTCTACCAAACTTCTGATCATTTTGCTTCTAGAAAAGCTAACTCAGTACCTTTACCACATTTGAAAACACAGCAGTGTACAACGCGTTTTATATTGTCAGTGCCAAGCATAATCATTAATCTCCTTGTCTAATACAGAGCATCTACTGCAGAGATGTTTTCCAGTTCCAGTCATCTAAATAAACTATGGCCAAAATGAATGTCGGGAAAAAGACATATAGACATAAGGGAGCTACAAAAAGGCTGTTTTGTTATAAAAAACACTTCCTGATTTTTCTATGTCCTATCAAAGAAATTTATTCTGGTCAATTGAAAATAACAGAGCTCAAGTCAGATAAATCTCAGTGTAAGCAGCCAGGATTTCCTGATTAGGAATATCCTAAGTTTATCCTAACCTTTGAGTTGCCCTAAGCAAATGCTAAATTTTTTTTAATTACTATTGTGAAAAGTGATTCTTTCAAAAGCCTTGTTATTAAAGGATATAAGACACATTTGCATGCAAGTTATTTTATCAGCTGAAAATATTCTTCACTGAAATTTTTTAGTCACTGAAAAATATGTGCTAGAAAGTTTTTTAGGTTTTTTCTTTTTTTTTAATGGATTAGGCTAAGGCACTGTTATTCAACATCTGAAGAATAATCACTTTCTATAAGCTCTCTCCGTAGGCAGACAGCTACTTTGAAGTAGCTCTCTCGCTGAGTGCTGCAAATGAAGGTATTGACAACAAAGATCTGCTTGACTTGGCCCTCCCCCTAAAACCAACATATTTCTAGCTGTTTTGACAGTCCTTCTATTTACAGAAGTTCTGTAAACTTCTATTACTTATTTGGAATAGGCACCTTATCAAAGATTTCTTCAAGATGCCCGAGTTAAAATCCTACCACGGTGCCATTCGTTGTTTACTATTGCTTTTCTATCTTTAATTTGCCTTTTTGAACTTGTGTGTTAATGCATTCTGCGTGATTACAACACCACCAGCTTCCTCGAAATGTCGCTTTTCCAGCACACTGGATAACAGCACACTGCTCCTGGACTCAGGCTGCACAAAGCCCTTCTAGAGACGGCACCGACTCCTCCTGCTTTGCTACCCTTGGAGGCCAGACAGTAAATAAAGCAGTTTCACATAAAAATAGCCCTCAGTTCTAACTGCCAATATCCCCAGATTTCCAAGATATTAAATGCAATTTTTACTTCAAAAGCCTTTTTTTTTGTAAATTTTTTGCAAACTGTAGACTGCCACACCAACTAAGTACTTCATAAGTATTTTAAATAATCATATAATTTGTGACTTTCACTCTGCTTTCCTGACACTGTTAAGCTCTAAAATGCAAAGGTAAAAAGACAAAAAAAAATGAAATCTGCTGAATAGCAAGGTTTAGATAACTTATAAATTTCTTAGCTAAGAGATCAATAACTCACAACTCAATCTGTGCAATACCAGCCCATTACCATGCTCTAACCTTTTCAAATACAGAATTCTCTACATAGACAAGTGTAGGAGTCTGATGACACGGGCTACTTGAACAAGACTCTACAAGCCTATGACTAGTCAGCTGAGACAGTACCAATGCATGGATTTTATAGCACCGACTGGTGCTATCATAACTACCCATATTGGCTACAGAACAGGTATGTGCATAAGCTAAATGTCCTAAACATTTTGTCTTTTATTCTTTTTGCTGTTGTATTTTGAGGGGTGTGTGTGCATGTGTTTTTTTTGTCTGCAGGTGCATTACTTTGTATTCATCTAACAGGATGCCAAAGGTATTAAAAAAAAAGCCTTTTTATGCACTAAGTCATTTGACATTTCTTCAACAGATTTAAATTCTCACACCTGAGGACAAAATACAATCCTTCTGCAATAAACGCCAACAAACTGCAAACTTGAATGAGGTCAAAACCGTGTCAAGAGACAAATTAAGGATTATACATCTGAGTAAAAGAGTTCTGCTACAGCACAAACCACCAGAATGCAGAGATAGATGGCTTTGTTTAACCAAGAAACGAACACAAAGACTCCCTCTGCAAAAAGAAGACAGAAACTAATTGTAGAAATTGACTTAGTAAATCATTTAATTACCAGGAAACCTTTCCAAGGAGGCCAGGATTTCTTCCATGGGAATAATTAAATTGTTTTGTGAAAACTTGAAAGTCACATTCATCACCACATCAAATATTTAGATGACTAGACACCTTAACATATAATTTTATAACTAATCAGGCATTTTAATTTCAGATATGTTTACAGAAAATAAATACTTTCAAGAATCAACAGTTACAAATCATTACTGAAGTTGATAAATTCCAATACTCATATTTCTGTCATCATATTCAAAAATCACAGGATGTCTAATAAAATGTCTCAAAATCTCCTTTTTCTGTATCACTTCAGGAGAGCAAGTGTCCCTAGATCACCCTTGACTCAGTCTTACAAATTCAGGCAGCAGCAGTCAAATGACGTTTTCCTTCTTCAAAATATGCCATGTAGACCTGTCAAGTAACGGGTATCTCACTTGAATTTTTTTGTTTGTTTGTTTCTGTTAAAAGCAAACAAGCACACACAACTTTGTCAGAACATCTCTTTCCACAGTAAAACCAGATTGCACCATCTGCTCTAAAAGCTCAAATTTCCTTTTAAGTGCAGAGCCTTTTGCAAGAGTGTCTGTACGTTCTCAAAAATTACGCACACAATAGAGATCTTTACAGCTCCTTCTCTTCTTTACCATGTTGCTGGAAATAACATTAAAAAAGTTAACTTGATGAATATCACGTGCAAGAAAAGTTATGCTCTGTCACCACAATGAAAACTAGAAGAACAAAACCGAGCTTAAAAGTACTGCCAAGCAAATGTTATAAAATCTAACTCCTCCATCATCCCACTCAAATTCACTATATAGCAATGCTGCCCGTGTTAGCATTTGGGTTTTTGTTGTTTTGTTTTTCACGAGACACAAAATTACTTCTGCAATGATAGGTTTGAAAAACCTTTCCGATAACCTTGGATTTTCTACACTTCAATGTCATACTGACTAGTATTTAAAACTCTTACTAAACAAGTATATTTATATGCAACACTAACTTGGCTTCAAGTTCTTGGGGATATGGACATAGAAAGAAAAGAGAAATTCAGTTAAGTGTCTGAAATATAAAGCAAGATGATACAAAAAAAAAAAAAAAAAAGATCTGTGAAGTATATTCCCACTGCTATTAAAGCCTCTCATGCGCAAAAGAGTTTCTCTAACTTCTTTAAAAAGGAATTAAAAAAAAAAAGGCACAAATGCAATGTTACATTTTAAGGGGTAAAAAATTCTTTAAGCAGTTAGAACAACACATTTCTTGCTTATTCTAACCTTATTAGTTTTATTTCACAAAGAAAAGGAACTATGTGCAAGAGTATCACTATTCTCTCCCAAACAACGTTAAGAAACAAAATTGTACAAACTTCTTGGCACCATCTAAGAGAACTGGTCAAGCACACTATTTAAAGGTAACAGTACTTGAAGGCAGGTTACTTTATCTTAAAAGGCTAAGAAAACAAAACTTTGACTATATGTCTGGGCTGTAGAACTTGAACTACTTCACATAGTCCAAGTCAGCATCATGACAGGTATGTCATAAAGTGGTCACCTAAGATGCACTAAACTGTACCAATATTAAGTTTTACCAAGTTAAACTGCCACCATGACAAGCTAAAAGCTGGCATCACAGATTTTATTTCTTTAAGCTAAGCCTCCTTCAAAATACTGGAAAACCCTAAAATTCTTACTGAAAAACCTTCCTCTTAGAAGCAATAAAATATCAATAATGCAATTCAAAATTTCTTCCAAATAGCATAACCTGGCCAAGTAGTTTTTCCCACCAACTTGGACTATTATTAGGGGATGAACAACTCAACGTAGAGTCATGAACTGCAGAAACAATGTATGGTGTGGTATAATATCATGACAATGTGGAACTGAGCTTTCATTACTGCTCAGGTAGAATTAACATTTCTCTCTGAATTATAGCATGGACTTTCTGTACAACATTCAGCACAAGATTCCATGAGCAGGGCCACATTTTCTATTTTCTGTCTTGCTTATTTGAACTGCAGTGTCTTCAGGAAAATATCTGTTTATGTGTACATGTGCATACAGTGGTGAGCAAGACAGCTATGATTTTTGAGACGATTAATATATATGTTTTCTAAACTGAAGAAAGGTTTCTTATAACTTAATATCACTGACCTTAATTCTCCTAGGGGCATTTGTAAAACACCAAGAGCTCGCAGCTTTCAGTTGGATTTCAATACCAACTCCATTCAACATTTATTATCTAAGACTGTTGTAACAAATGTATGAGAAGCTCCCACAGGGAATTCATTTCAATGGATATTTATTAAATCAAGCCTTTATGTACTGAGTACATATAACAAGATAAACTTATGGGGGAAGAATTTAATTACCAATCTAAATTCTGCTTTTTCCTTTTTTCTTCTGCTCATATGTGTGCCTCCTAATAGTAGATTATGATTTCAATATTCCATCTTTAAGGTCATAATAGTAAGTAATCACAAAAGACATTTTTGCCTTAGTTCAACATTTTACTCCTTTTCAAATTAACCCAAACTTGAGTGCTTATGGTAAAACTCAACAATGCAAGGTAACTTTATCACTTATTAATATCGCTTTGTCAGCATTATTATGCTAATATCCAGAATTATAGAATTAACCATTCTGCTATTAGCTACTGCCCTCAGGGGAACACAAAGTTAGAACTAATACTCTCATTTTTAAAAGAGGAAATTCAAGGACATAGTATTTGGATAATAATGTGGACGAGATTTAGATGAAAGTGAAAGCAGTGAGGTTTCAGATTCAGCAAATTATTTTTCTTTCTTTCTTTCCTAAAGGGCAGCTCCTATGAGACGGTTAACAGTTGACATCACTTGAAGAGCTTTAAGTGTCCAGAACACCACCAAGGGGGGAAAAAAAAATTGCTAGAGAAAGTGTGAATAAATGGGGTGTTTTCAGAATAGTTGGGATAAGTGAAAGCAACCCAAGATACAAGAAAAAAAGATGTCCATTGTTTTATGAAAAAGTAAAAGTTCTAACATTTCATGAAGGGTATGTATAAAGCACTCAAAATTTGAAAGAGAACAAATATTTTACTTGTCTTTAACAAGTGAAATTGAAAAGGGAGAAAGAGGGCTCTAAAACAGAAACCTTAGAAATCACTTCAATTTCTACACCTACAAAAATGCTGAAACAAGCAAACGGTCCTGAACATGCACAAGTCCGCAATGGAGATACGAGTGACTATGTACCTGTTCCTAGAGAAAACAGCAGAGGGAAGCAATACAAGATGACAAAGTGACCCAGCCTTATCTTGGGCAGGGAGACAGGACAGCTTGTTGAGATCCCCTGTAGTTGTCCTTCTACTTTCCAGTTGCATCAGAATCTGAAAATTCACCTAACTGAAGGCTTGCAGTTGAACCCTTCTTACCTTTGATTTTCTTTGGTAACAAAACTTTACAGTTTGAGTCTGGATACTTAAGTCTTTGCAAGTCTAAAAGCATAAAAAAGTTGTACGCAGGACAGGATAATGTGAGAACTTAACTACACCAAAGAGATTTTTTGGTGGCCTTTAACAGTGTATCTTGCTCATAAAAAACAGCTTATTCTAGCTCATTAGTTTTAAGCTGTTAGAAAAACTCTTGTGGGAAAAGAAATTTTTGTTACTGTAATTGCACAGGTTATAAGACATTAAGAGGAGCCATTTTGGCCGTCATACTCTTGAGGGCTGCACTTTCTGAACTACTGCACAAGGGGAAAGAAAAACAAAAACAAACAAAAAACCCTACATGTACACCTAAGTTGACCAGGTTGGATGTATCTCCTGTTTTGAAAAACATGCCAGACTTTCCTCCATCAATTAAAGGAGGAAAAAGCTAAATTAAATGCCAAATTTCAGAATCTGCTGTTTTCATTTTTGCAGAACAGATGATTCATCTCATCTGACTTGTGTGAGAACAGTTTACTTTTCCGCCATGCCCAGGGTCCAGGGCTTTCAGCATTAACTGTCTGGGCTGAATAATGAAGTCACTGATCCCAAAGCAATGGCTCACTGCTCTGTGGTCATCACCCGACGGAACGGGCTGGGCTCGATTGCTGTGTTCCATAAATGGCTGTGGTTTTGAAAAGTCAAATAATGACAGCTCCATCTCGAAGCGATCTGCCAGGCTGCGCCTTCAGTACACAGAGCTGAAGTGTTATATACCTATCAGAACATTAAGTTATAACACTTCTGTTCCATGGCGTTTTACATCAGGGAAAGTGAAATTTCCAATCCACAGTTAATTGAAATCATTATGTTGTCAAGATATTTCATAATATTAACAGTGGATTGATAGTCTTTTTGTGTTACTATTTCAAAATATGTCTCCAGAGAAATGTTTTACAATAGACTATCTTAATTAATGCATTACCAGATCTATTGATTTTAAAAGAAAATGTTGACGTTAATATCATGTTTTCCTTAAACAACACATTACCTTTTCCAAATACTGGTTAACCTAATGAAATAAGAGGGACTTTAGTATGGCAGAGGAAAGCCATCTCCTTCTCTGACTACCATTAAAGCCAAAATATGCCTCCCACTCAAGAAAGTCTTGTTATCTCTGACTGATATAGCTATTCAGTAAAATACTATGAGATTTCATTTCAGCAACGGTCATGTTAAAAGTATTATTTAAAATATAAATTCTTTAAGTAAAAAACTCTAAACATTCAGCTTTATGTTACAACTTCTTTGGACCTTACTTTATTAAGGAGCAATTCAACAGCCTCTGCACACATGAGTTCTATTAAAATATTACTAAGAAACCAACAGACATACTGAGTCCAGTAGTAAGAAAACATTATCTCATATAAAATTAGCAGTTTTCAAGCGTTTCTCAAAGGAGATGGTCTGTCACCAAGCCAGGAATTCTGTGTTTTAAATTTCAAGACTGAAATCCATCTTTGTTTATTACTAATAGAATATTCATTTATTCATGTCAACTTACAGTTACTCATTGCAGCAATAAAGAAACATATGAAAGAGCAATAGCTACAAACAAGAGGTTAACCTTTCTTACCGACCTATGCCAACTCCCACAGGATACACAACAGAAAACTTACATTCAAGTAGTGGATTAATAAGCCATTCCAAAAGCACCTCCTTGCTGTGACATATCAATTTTTAACTGAGAATCAACACCATCCCCCCAGCTCATTCTTCACAAGCAGAGAAGCACTACTTACTTTAAAATTCAATTATTCTCTGCAAAGTTCTCTCACATTTTTGTGATCCATCTCCTTAAACTGTCTACCAACAAGAACACCGATTTTTCTCTTTTACAGTACAATTACTTATATTTTCCAAAACACCAAAGTTAGTGCTTTTGTATAGTTTGTAGGTGAATAAAAATGAAGTACACCTATGGAAACCAGACTGTGGTACGACAATGGAGTATCACCTTTCCAACAAGCTAGACATTAAGCGTGATAGAAACCTACAGTGTAATCGTATTTTGTCTCTGGTTGTATATCAGTTCGGACTTCTCTTCTGTTGACAAAGAGAAAAGATGCTATTAACACCACCTTACTTTGCACATTAGTAGTGAGCCGCTTTGCAGCACAGACACACAATAAAGTTACCAAGACCTGCTCCTCACCCTTCTCTGTATCAACCCATTGTATTGGCTTTTATATTGCATCATTCTTATGGGGATATAGCTGGGAAATTTGAGGAAACCTCTATCACTACTTAAGAAAAAAAAAAATTTCTTTGTTTAGAATTTACCTTAATGTGACTGCAAATTGGCTAGATATTTATTAAAATACCAGGAAAAATAAGTGTGTTTTTCACACCTGGTTTATGTTTTTATTTACTACTAAAGGAAAAGATTAAAAAAGGTAGTTATCCTGATATGAAATATTAGCACAGATAAGGCTCTAATTTTTTCCTTGATGCCTATAGCTAAGATAAAATTCAAGACAAGTGACCTTGAAAAGTATCTTAAGGCAAGAACAACCTGTCCCTTACTTTCATAAGGATATTTCATCAAGAGATGAAATTCAACATAGTTGATATAGCTGAACCAAGCTATACAGCCTACTGTTTTTACTGTATTTAAGACAGAAAATTCTATTGCTCAAGTATTAGTATACTAATAAGACTATAGACACCTTTCTGTTATTCTTTACCTTCTTGAGTATTTCCTCCAGTATTATCTCTAAGATAAGGAGGCCAGGGTTTATCTCGCAATAAGGTACAACTAGAGAGTTGCTTTGGTTCTCTCAATAAATAGTACAGAAAACTGCACACATATACCAGACACTTTTCTTCTCTGCAAAAAAGAAAAAGTAGAGATTATTTTAATTACTTTTGTTAAGTAAAAAAGTCAGATGAGTGAAAAATAAAAAAATGCAAATACTAAGCTTTAGAATTATACTCAAACAAGAAATAGAGCACTTATATTTTAAAAATATTTCTTTAGAAACTAAAAGGTCAGAAAATGGAGAAAATAAGCAGCCAATAATTTTTTGCTATTTTTACTAGGCAAGTAAAAGAGGTAAAACTACTAATTATACACATTTATGTATAATCCAGGTTTCTCAAGTTAGACTTGCATATTTTACATCCTCCACACTAACTATACAAAGAAAACAAGCATTTTCAAGAGTGACAAACATACTTATGTCAAGAGGAGCTTTATAAGACAGAATTATTCACTGTGAATCCATTTTTATGCAACATTAAACCACATAACTTCTCACATGTCTAGAGCTGAAACTAAGCAGTATATAAAAACTATGAAAGAAGATGTGAAAGCACATTCTGCCTTTCTACCACTTCTTTTAATGACCAAGTCAGAATTCTGGCACATATTTTCCATCTTGTTACAGAAATTTAAAGACTTTATATCATTTGCAAGAAGCAAATTGTAGAAAAATCAGTATATTAAGAAATGAGCTGTACACAGCTTTCTGAAGGTGCAAGAGAAAAGAGGAAGTCAGTTTCTCAAAGTACATTTTTTGTTTAATTCAAGGGTGAGGCACAAGAGACTACAGTTCATTTCAAAAGAACAAATGTCCCAAATTAATTGGATATATGCATCTAACACTGTCTTTCAGAGTCCTCACATTGAGTCTGTCAGGTTTTTAAGCCCTTAAGTTAGTCAGATTCCACCACTCCTACTGAAGGCTTAGAAACAGTAAGGTTCAGACTGTTCAGCTACTGCTTTTTATAACCTTTCAGTCAGAGATTTTGCTTATCCTCTTAAATGGCCTAGGATCCTAGGCAAAGTTTTCTTCACAAGCAGACATGTTTTCTGTTAAAGCAGCTCCCCATGCCTAGAGCAAGCCTAATGTTTAAAGCAATCATGCTTCTGTGAAGTAGCATTTAAATCAACCTCTGTTGTTAATTTATTCCTATGATCCACTACAAACCTAAGACAAGACAAAGTTAAAAGACCAATCTTACAATGAAAGTGATGCATTAAATCTGACACAGGCACACTCACAGTTCCTCATCTGAAATCAAATCACTCTTCTGACCATGGAAACTTCCCATCTAACACCTTCAATACAACAAACAGAATATGTGGTCAAGTTAGGAGACCTGAAAGATCCTCGACTTTGTGTTTAATTTTATAACATCGGAAACAACAGGATAACATGCCATACTTCAGGCAAGTTGGTCAAAATAGTCATTAAGATAATAATGCAAACAGCTAGAGAATTGCGTTATCATTAGCAGCCACCTCAGGAGCTCCTGTAAAACAGACAGGAAGCAGCAGGACAACCCTATCAAGATTGTTTGTTAACAATATTTTAATGGCCATTGTATATTTAATGTTCATAAAGCTACTGCTGTTTCCTGAAGAAACCCTAGGATTCTTGAAACAGGAATCCAACAAAATCAATAGTGATGCTTATCTCACAGTGATCACTGAGAGAAAATGGAATATCCTTTATATTTTTACAACCTTCTCTTCTGGAGAAAAAATATACACATTCCATTGTAATATATTACAGGTGGGAAAGTCTGGAAAATCACGGTTTAATCACCAAATACTGTCCAAGTTTTGTTAGTGTAACAAATGTACACGTCAATTCATCAACAACTTAATCTGCCTTCCTTCTGCAGTTTTTGTGCTGTTGATGAAATTGAGGGCATTTCTCAGAGATAGCGGCGTCACGTTAAGATCACAAAGCAATAAATGGTGCTCTGGAAATGTCTAACAAGTCTGGGGGTTAAAATCTTCTCTCACATCAAATGAGCAAGCAGGAGTTAAACCAACCAAAATGTAGACCTTAAACTTTCTAGTGGCCAGATGCAGTTCTTGAGATGGCCTCAAGTGTTTTTCAGAATAGTGCTAAAACAATTAGGTTGGTTCATTTTTATCAAAATATGTATTTGCCTAATGGAAACCTGAGCACATTGCAGCATAAGACATGAATTATGCAATTCCTCTATGTATCTCTAACGTACTGTTATTATATGTCTCTAGAAGTGTGTCTAGCGCACACAGCTTCCTACTCGTACTGTCCATTTAAAAAAAATGCATTTCTTGAAATTCTAAAAACGTAAACCATATCAAATTGTGACACCTAATTTGCTGTGGAAATATGTGGTACTCACTAAAACATACTCACTTGGTGTGTTTTCAAAAGTATGCATTACGTATAAAGATGAATATATATAAGCAACTAAATAAAGCTTTTCTGGCAGCAATCTAAATGGCAACATTTACACCTAGTCAAATTTTGTGATAATACTAAACCTTATCTAAAACAAAACACATTTAATCAGAAGGAGGATTCAATCAGAAGGAGGATTCTTACATACTCACTCCATCTGTGAAAGAAACCTAACAGTAAAATTATTTATGAGCATGACATCTCTGAAAATGCATTCAAATTAAAGACTTAATTTTCTATTTTTCATTTATTTCTAGCTCTAAAGACTTAAATAGAGAATTCCCTTAATAGTACATATATTTAATATCCACCTTGACACCATACTTCGTAAAACCTCTCAATCCAATGCTTATTTCACAGCACATGAGTTGTCAGACTTCCACTTCCCTTACTTTTGTAATTCCATTCAGTCAATCAACTCATGTGACTAATTCTCAACTAGTAATAGACGAATTATTAGGTCAGATTTATTTTTTTTAAAAAAAAAAGCACAAGGAGAATTCTCAAGAAAATGAAAAAAGAACTTACATAGGCAGATTTTTCATTTGTATAAGTAAAACAGTGTTTTTGGATACCGAACAGAACAACATCATTAAAAAATAGGTCTTTTGTATCAAAAGCCATCAGCTATAAAGAGACCGTGAGCAACTAGTGTTGATGCCCAAGGCTCTCTGCGCAAGGGAATGCATAATGAATCTAATGGACTGAATAGCAAAGAAAATTTCAGATTGTTTATCTGTCCACGTGTATCAGGCCCAGAATAGATGAAAAGCAGAAGTGCAGAACAAAAAAAAAATCGGAAAAAGAGCCTGTAAGGGAAAGGAACTTTTCCATACATGAACTCACTATCTTCAATTATCAGGTAGGAAAATTAAATTTGTCTCTGTATAAATTCATATAGCACATATATTTCATAATATTACATGGACACTATGTGGGAGAAAATACATTTGAGACCTAAAAATGTGCATAGAAAAGTTAAAACATTTAGTACTAAAGTTCACTCCATGATTTCAATACTTTCTACAAGCATGGGTAATTATCTTTAATTTTAGCTTGCAAAGAAGTGAAGAGAGAACTGCAAGTTTAGTTCCATGCTCAAAATCACCCAAATTACTGCTAAGCTGAGAGCAGAAACTATGCCAGACTTCCAATTCTGAATCACACTGCTCACGTTATTTTTGCAGGGTGACACTAAGCGCTAAGGAAATTATGAGGTATCATTGCAGACTACACCATCTATTTTTGTGTCTTCTAGCTGATACTTAAAAGAATGGATTGTTTTCTACCCAACCAACTCCTCCAACAGAATTAAGTCAGTGGTTATCAACATATTTTTCCATTGCTCTAACAAACCCTAAACAGCAACTGTAAACATACTAAACGGTGACTTCCCTTTCTTAATTACTTTTCACAGCCTTCTATAACAAACTGTAAACCACCAAATAAGTCACTCAAAACACGCATGTAATGTTTTCCATGAGAAGAACCAGGCACAATCTGAAGAGTAAGCCACAGGCAAAGATCACTGTGACAGTTATTTATTGTCCGATAGAAAAGAATCTACAGCTTTACCACACATTTGTTAGAACGACATGAAAACCTTTTATGGTCCAATATGTATGTCAATCTTAAAAAGAGAATACTTGGCAGGCTGATTTATATTGCTGTTTTGTAACGTGGAAGAGTTTCTGATTTGCACAATCTTTGCCAAAGAGCCAAGGTGAGATTTTTAATGGTCACAGCTGCAGTCTTCAAGGTAGAAGTCTCAGAAATTGTCTTCTCACAATTTAAAGAAGGGCTTCACAGCTCCATTTTCAATAATATTTCAAAATCCTTTAAGTGTAACAAAATAGGGGTTTAAAATCTAGTGTGACACAGTGCAGCTTGATCACACACATAGAAACGGATTCTTAGGCCTAAGACTCAATGACAAAATTTGCACTGGCCTTTGTTGAGGCCATGAGAAAAAAAGAAAAAAACCTACTATATTTTTGCACCTGTGCTGGATTTCCATGTAACACCACACCAGGCCTTCATGGAGTAGGAGAAGGCAACACTTCTGCCTTGCTTACATTGCTTGGAGCAGAAAGCAGAATTAAATGACTTAATTAGCTATAGCAACAGATAGCACCAGGCTCTCTTTCAATGTGCACAGTTGCTGCACTGAAACAGGCAGTACCGATGGCAGCAACACCGCCCAGCTAGTCAAACAACACCCAAAACACACGCTGAGCCACTGCCCTGGCAGCTCTCCTTCTTGGTAAACTCTGATCAAAACGAGCAGCTTCAAGTTGAAGGCAAGTAGCTCCCATCTCCGACCATTCATCTTTCCCTCCCAGAGTAACAGGCTGGATGCAAAAAATCAAACTGATCTGAAATGGGTAAGTAAACTTTTCCAGCCTCTTTTCTAACCAGCTTTTTCTTCTACTTATACCTCCTTGCTGATTGATGCAGTTCTGTTCTTGCAGCATCTGTAAAGCTGTTAGAAAGAACGCTTATCCAAGAGACCATATTCCCAAATGGTAGCTTAAGACCTTCTTCTATTTTAAAAAGCTTCACCTAAGGTCAAACCCTTACAGGAATTAGATCAGTTTCATTTTCAAAAAAACAACATAGCAGTCAAAGACAGAAGGCTGGATTTCATTCTTTTCTATGGACTAAACAGGAGCAGATTACAACTACACAGATTCCAAATATGCTCCCATTTTTTTGTACTGACAACTCCAGTGCTGATAATATATTCTTGCCTGTAACTACTACATACAACTGTATCTTCTACAGTTATATTCCCTACCTCCAAATGCACCCGTGCACTATTTTCTGTGCAAAAACTTAGCATTCCCTTGTCCTGTGCAGTAAGCACATGACAATATCACATTTTGTACATCATGAGTCAAAAGGTTCACTCAATCTACTCGTCTTTATATAGACCTTTTTTCCCAAGATTTTACTCTGACAAGTATGATTTTTTTTTTCCTTTTTTAATGCCATATGGGAGTCCCATGTGTTTTTCAGAATGAGAGGACTGTGGGCATCTGACAAAACTGGTTGCCTTAGTTCACAAGCACTAAAGATGATCTTCTTCAAGCAAAGTAGCATCAAGCTCAGTGTTTCACCATATTGCCTAATTATTTTAATGATTGTAAGCAACAAGAATTACACAGTGCTCGGAGTAATTTAGAGGGTCATACTAGGAAAAAAGACTCAATAGATAACACTTCCCTTTCTGCCTCAGAATGTCACATGAGGAACACACACAAACATGGAGTGATGCTTTGTGATGCTCAAACTTGAAGTTTTTCCACAAAAACCGTGCCAGACCATTAATGCTGTACGCAATATGACTCGGGAAAGTTACTTTTGTGACCCCTTTCCCATAGCTCTAAGTAGTTAATGGCCCTGTAGCTTTTCCTCACTAGAAGGCAGGGGATTTACACAGCAGAAATGACCTTACCACCCATTTTTTCCCCGCTAGGTTAAACAAGGACACTTGATTTAGGGAGCATGTCAGTCATTCATCCCAGACATCAGTGAGTGACGTGGACTTAAGCTCAAGAGTCCTGTGTGCCAGTAGCAGGCATTTTAACCTATTAAAGCCAAACCTAATGGTTTGCAGGGTTCATCTCCTTGGCAAAAGCAACGACCACCAAAGCAGCCGCGTAGACCTGCTGCAGCCCAGCAGAAGGCATCGAGCACCCCAACAGGCAGCTCCAACATTAGCCACAAATCCACAGCAATGACTACATACACGCAGCTTTTTATCATAAACTGAGGCTTGAAAATTTATCTCAATTTCATTTTGCAGCATCTACTAATCTCTTCAAATAGCTATCTTAACAGATATTTCTGTTAAGACAAGGCTTCACCCATTAAAAGAACAAAGTGATAAAAATGGTACTTATCTGTAAAGTGGTACCTTCTATATTTACAAAAAATTAAGAGCAGCCATGTTTCATATATATATTGACTGTTATGTCTCAGAAACAGTAGTTCCAAACTGGTAATCTGAATATTGGTAGGCAAAAACACCTCTTAGAAACAATACTCAGTAAATCAGATTCAACTATCAAATTACATATCAAAATAGTCTGCTTAAACATGCAGTGGTTTCTTCAAAATGGTTAAAGCAGCAAAATGAAACTAGTTTTTACAGACAGCATTTTGCATAGATATAAATGCATTATGGGCTCAAAACTGAAACACAGAATTCTTTACTCAAAGGGCTTAATAGTGAGTTCCATTTATTCCACAGCTCAAAACAGATCACTGATGGTAGAGCTGCCTAAAAGCACAAGTAGAATTATCTTTAAAAGCATTCATTATCACATCAGTGCTTTATTTTGAATAAAAGCACTATTTTATTAAATGTATTAAACAAAAAGAGACAAAGATTAAACAAATAATACTAATTAACTCCAGAAACAGAGGAGGCCTTTCATGATAACACTATAGCTGCACTAAGGGAAATCCATCTGTCTCTTCTGGTAAGCTTTCTAAATACGCTCATTTGCAAGAGCTGTGTCCATGTCATCTGTTAACATGCAACTGTTGTCAGTGGCACAGGGTAGAAGGTTAATCTCCTCCGCAATGGTCTCATCATGAGGATGCAACACTCCCTCTACCATGAGGAAAACTGATGAACTCACATACATTACTTTTGGCTGCATTACGTAAGAAAAAAGTACAAAGGGCTTTTTCAAACTTTTGCTTGACATGAATACAGTGATATCTCCTTGCAAATATTTTTCAAAAAGCAAGATAACATTACAGAAATCTACCTTTTACTGTAGAAGTATTTCCCTGAGCCAGTTTTGTTTTCCAAGTCTGCAGATAAGCCATGCATTCATGGCAACTTCCCCCAAAACCATTCTTGTTATCTTTACTTATCTTTGCATAACATTCAGAATCTAACGTAACATAATCTGTGTACATTTGGTTGCTGCTCATTTTAATGCAAGGAAGTTGCAAGTACTCAATTAAAAACACATGGTAGATGTCAAACCTGTCATCATAATATATTTATTACAGCTGTGGGGAAAGCCATCCACTTTATAACAACATCATAACAGATTCAACAAGAACAGCACAATTATCTAGAGGTCACAGAAGTCACTGCAGTACAGCACAAAGGTTCTGAAGATAAATGCACTTGAGCTAACTCCCATGGTAGCAGCTCTAAGCTGCCAAAAACACCACAGAAACAGGGCAGATTAGCACAAGCTATCTGGCTTTCAAAAGAGGCTTTTACCAAGTTAGTCTGATTTTAAGCACGATAAATATTTATGAATTGTATCTGCAATGTAAATATACACTTAGTCTTTTAGTTCTAGACTTTCATTTTTTAAATTAACCATGTGAAATTTAGGCCTACTTAAGCGCAATTCTTCGCACAGTAGATAAGATTGTTTTATAAACCACTGTTTCTTCTTTTCTTGATTTGATTTTTAGCCTGTGTTACCTCCTCCTCACCTAACTGATATCCACAGGGCTGTATTTAAACTGGGGAAACAAGATGGAAAAAGGCTACTTATGCTTGATTATCAATATGTTTTGTGAAAACTTAATAGAAAATAAAGCTGCAGCATAGCCTAGACGAACCATATAGCTACTAATATATTTTAACTTGAAGAAAATTCCATTTTCTGGAAGATCCAATGAAGTATTGACAATTTCAAAAGAAACAAAAACCATCTGTTTAAAGGTCTAATAACTAGAAATAAAATAGGTTATTTTCTGCAGAAATGAGGGCATCAGTAAATACTTCAGTCCAAAGTGGAAACCTGCAAATAGTCCTGGCAATAATAAATATTCAGAAAAATAAAATGCATAACTTAAACTAGCTGCAGTTACCATAGAAACCAGCAAGACTTACTCAACACTTCCTACTCTGTGCCATTATCATTCAGGATCTGATGAACTCAAACGGAGCAGCATTGTTCCTATTCCTATGGAAACCTAGGAAATAGCCCACATCATTGTCACAGGAGATTAAAGTAATCTAGAACACATCTCGTGAAGTCCTTTATGTGGCACCAAGGACTACAAAAAATAAAAATAACTAAAAAGAGCAATATCTTTTTAAGTTGATAGCACAATCCAAAACCATTCTAACAAGCAGCAGTTAAGCACCAACATTTGCAAGCAGTTTGTAATCTGTGAACAACTGGGATGAATTGGTCTGTGCAGTTACTGAAAGATACTTTATCAGCAACTTGGTATACGTTATCATCACCTTCATACAAATGCCCTAACCTGATGAGACTGTGACCTTAAGTACTAATGACATTCTCTGACCAAGGTAAGAAAAAGGAAGCTTGTACACAGGCATAATATTATATAATCCAAAAGGTGCACCCTGAAGAATACAACTAAGATCTGCTCTGCTTTCCACAATCACAAGCATATAAGCATCATAAGCATAGATCCAAGAAAGATGCAGGTGTATTTTCCATCTGCTCCCCTGGATGCACTGCTCTCCCTTTAAACACCCTGGAGGTCATCTGCCACATACTTGCTGTCATGGGCATGTGAGTACTACTGAGTTCTACACCTTGAGGTCATCATCAGCTCCTTTGTGTTTTAATTCCTTCATCTGTAAAATAAAATGTTATCTGCCAGAAAAGACAGATGTATGTGTAGTTTAGTATCATCTACATATAATTTGTAGTTTAGTATCATCTACATATAATTTTAGCTTCTATAGGGGAATATAGAAAGACAACATAATGGGCAATGTGATTAGATCACTACTCTAATGATTAAAATGTTCCAGAAATGTTTAACAATCTCATTGAGTAAAATCTCAATTTTAGATGAGCAGTAGAAAGAGATACAGAAGGGAAAAAAGGGGAAAAAGAGTACCCTTACTTGAAATAGCATAAGAGTAAACTTCTTTTGAAATTGAGTATAGCTTTTGAAAGCTTTCAACTACCTATTGAGAAACTTCAATCTTGCTTTAACTTACAGGAATTACTTCCATTTCTCTGAAAACGAGTCTTGGTCTGTATCTTGATTCAAGAAACAGAAACAAAAACACACACACACACACCCCCCACGCTAAGGACAATCATCCACTACGAGCTAGGCTGCAAAACCTAGCTCCTGTTATCCAAGAACCTACATTCATCACTGCTAAAAAGCTAACATCAGCTTCAGAATTGCAACATACGAGCATGAGATGAGTATGAAATGCTCTACATCAAACAGAATACATCCTGTTTCTATTGTCAGACTTGTTAATACCTTTTATTCTAAACTAAGTCCTAGCTACTCAGATCAACTGCATCCCTAGAACTTTAAAGATGTTCCACAGAAGATTATATGTTCATTCAAAACAAGATGGGTTGGCAGGAGGCCTCCAGGATAAGAGAGTCCAGCAGCAGAAGACAAAAGGAAAACCAAAATTCATGAGAGCTTTGTTTGCCCTAGATAATCCTGTTAATATTCATTTTCATGTTCTGAGAGGCTACACAGCGCCCAAGGATTCTCTCACTGGTTTGCAAGCTTCATAAAATACCTGATATTGTCCAGAACACTGTGTATGTGTATCAAAGATACATGCCCTCTCCAAATTCATATCTGTTAGGGACACCACTTTCTCCTTTAAGCACCTGCTCTCATAAAAGTCATAAGAGAAATGTTACTATGGTTGGAAAATGGGAAAGACCCCCAAATAATTGCTGTGCTGCTCTTCAAAAAAAGTCTCCTTATCTGAAACATCTACCATGAACTGAAACATTCCATTTTAAAAAAAAAGGGGGATATATATATGAATATATATATATAATCATGTGTTTTAAAATAGACTGCTTTCTTTTTCCTATACATTTCTCCAGCTCTCAAACAATTCTGCTGCAATATAAAAAAAATTCTCTGGAACGAAGATGTACAAATATGGCAGAATGAGACTCACCAGGAAGCAAGAGTTAATCTTAAGTTTTATTACTAACCTCAAAACTCTGCTGTAACTTGATGAAACATTTGCAAGCCTTGTATTTTTCATCCTTGGAACATGTGGGATAGACAAGGCTCAAAAAATGGGATGACTGAAGTTTTTGGGGAGTAGATGAAGAGAATATAGCAACAATTACAGACTAAACAAAATTATGCTATAGCTCATTCTTAATGTATACTGAGGAATAAAAAGCCACCTTTTAATTGAAGACAACAGTATTTCACATACTGCTTTCTCTGGCCATTGAAATGGAGCTAGTGAACAACAGGAAAGCAGTCTAAAAATTTCTGATTGACTCCGTTGTCTTTAGGTACTCGGAGGAGCAAACAAAACCATTAACTAGCACTGCTCCAGAAGGCTCCTAAAGCACCTATCCCTGCCCTGCATTTATAGGTCATGAAACCATGATGACTAGTAGAAATGGCTACAGGTGCTGACTTTGAAAAAGCTGTCAGACAACAGAGTACACTTAGGTCTGAAAAGAACAAAGATCTGCATGGGCTCCTCTCTCTTCCTGTAACAGCTGTGGATCTACTAGCCAGCCTTCATATTGAAGGCACACATGCCCATCTATAACACATGCACTATTTCTTTTAATATGAAGCCACAGGTAAAGGGAGTGACTGGATATCTACAAGTTATTCCTAATTTTTCAAGCTGAAAGCAGTGAGTATCTAGCTGCCATCATACAAAAAGTAATTTCATCCTCTATACTCAATTGAAAACTAGTGCAGATAAGAACAGTAATATTGCCTTTTGAGAAGTGGAGAGCAACTAAGCAAAGACAAAGCGATACAGTGACGTCCTGGAGAATATGCTGAGTCAGTATTGGCTGATGGAAATGGTTTGAAAGATATTTGGTTAAATGCTATTAAATGTGGTATAAATAACAATATATGGCATTGAGATCAACATGTTGTGACAACAGAAAAGCCTAAAATTAGAAAGGTCAGCTAATCAGTAGGAGATGACATAACTGTTACAAAATCCAACAGTCCATAAAACATTCTCTTCATCTCCCTCATCTGAATAAGCTGTATCTGAAGTTAGAGTTGTACAATATTTACTTCAGTTCACAAAAAAACTACAGGCTTCTGCCTGCTTTCACCAGTTATTAAAAAGATATCAACATGATGTACTGACACCTTCATGATGCAGTGTTTCACACTATTACCTCAGTTTTCTTTACTATTTTTTTCTTTTTATTAGTAAAAGAGCATTCATATACAACGAGATCCTAGATTGAACTGCAGTAACACTTACAGGGTTTTTCTATATCATCCACTTTAATTACTCCATTATTTTTCCTCATACTCAAATGAGTAATAATAATTTATCTCAGGAAGCACAAATTAGCTCTTAAATACCTTTTTTTGTTCAGATTAATTATGAATGTGTTTATTTTCTGAAAATCCCACCTCAGGAATTCCTATCCTGTTTTTCCACCATCTACCAGGGAATAGCATTATATAGCACTTCAAAATAAATCACTGTTTCCCTGAAAGGATTTCAGGTCCATTTCTACCATTTATGGTAATTTTTATTTATGTCACTCAACATCAACTGCGAACAGCCCTGCTTGGGTTCTGCTAGCATGTTCTTAAATCACAGGCTTATGCAACTTCATATGGGCAGATTTTTAAGCTATGCGTAAAATTCTTTTATGTGCCTACATTAGTGAAGAGCATGAGTCACGCTTTCAAAGGCAGTACCACCCAACAGCCCCAGCCCCAGTCATACTTTAAAACCCAAAGAATGAGGAAAAGGATGTGCAGACCACTTCACGCGCCGTGCTTGGCCAGCTCATCTTCCTGGGCTGCTCAAGACAACAAGAGAGAATGCGAACTGGAATATGTTCCGAATCACCCTCTGGAAATTACTGCTTTTCCAGATGATATTGCGCAGCGTGAATATTCCATTGTGCAAAAGCCACTTCTCAAAGTCAAGCCACTTCTCTTTAGGAGCTTGAGTCCCACTTATGGCTAGAGTACAACTTTTTTTTTTTTTTTTTTTTTTTTCCTAATTAGTGCCTAGTTCTCTTTCAATCTTCTCTCTCTACAGTATTCAAACTACTGAACTGCAAATAGTAGCACCATTCCATGTACCTGGCACTTTCATGTGATCATATTGCCATTAAAAACAAGAATTACAAACTCTGAGACACTAAGTTGACACGTGTCAAAACAAGCAAGGGACAAGTAGTTTGATAATTTGCAGATTTGGATTTTAATGAATATCCCACTTGTCTTTCTCATATTGCAGGGAAAGAGAGAATTCTCGCTCTAGCAAAATGAAAATGACACCTAGAGAATCAACAAAGACCTGTCACCTAAATGTTCTCCCTTGAAACTGGTATGGAGCATCCTGAAGAGCAGAAGACAACTCCTACATCACATTACCAAGAGCTAAGGGCACAAGTGGAGATATTGAAATGATTTTTATTTAAGAAACCGTCCTTTCCAAAAAGTCTTTGGTCAGATATTCAAGCAATGACAGAATAATATACTAGGAAATGACACACAACACTCATTTCCTGCTAAAGATATAGATCTATTTAACCCCTTTGAGGAGGTAACACATAAAAAAACAAAAAAAAAACCCCACCCTTAAGTACTAATTCTTCTATTCTCCCAAAAGAAAAAGAAAAAATCAGGACAAATGATACATTAAGCTTTACATTAGAGTAGCAATGATCACATTGTGCACCATGGAGCTAGGGAATTCTGAAAGTTTTCAGAATCACTTTTATAGAGAATTTGCAGAGGTCTGATTCAACAGGTTCTTGAATAAAGAATTTGATAAATGTCATGTCCAATGACAGTGTTTTGTATCCTTATTTTCAGTCTTTTTCAATGCAGTTTTAACAATTTTTTAGTGAAGTTAAGGATCAAAAAACCATGATGACCTTTTTGAAATGGAATGTTCTAAACATTTTCCTATTTGTTTCTCAATTACATCTTTAAGAAAAATGAACACCTAGCATAATTTTCAAATTTAAAAAAAACAGGCTGCAATCTTTTCAGCTAGTTTCACAGATAGAGGGTTGAAGAAGTTCCTCTGCTCTGTTTTTTCAAGGCTTCCTTACAATTTATACCTACCGTTGCCTAAAGAGAAATGTTTGCTTAACACAAGAGTTGTCTTACATTGATATAAAAGTATGATTCTGTACTATAAGCACATAAATTTGGAGCTGTACTCCTTCAAAAAAGTTCTATCCCGTATTCTGAGACGAAAACTCTAATAGGGTTCCACTTTACATCGATGCACATACACAACCCTGCCGGCTTGTCTCCTTGTTGCCAAATACCTCCAGGCAGCACCTGCACAAGGGCGTTCAGGTGATCATCCTCCACTAAAGATCAATTACAATTCTTTGCTCACATCCATGTCCAGTGGTTTGCACTTGGAATCAGAAGCATTAAAACCGGCAGGAACAGGCTGTTAGTAGGAATTCATGAATAAGTAATAGTGGTAAATTAAAGATATTAAAACAATATTTACTTGGACCAAATTATTGGACTTGACTTAGCTACATCCTATAACTACAAATAATGTAAATATTCTTTCCAACAAAAAAAACCTGTTCACTGAGGTACTTAAGTTTAAGCAAATATTTTTGTAGTGTAGGTTTTAAATCAACAAATAATCATACTGCAAAAAATACATTCTAACCTGAAACCACATTAAGTCAAGTCCCAAAATCCATGTATGCCCTGTTAAATGTATCCTATTTTCTATACTCAGCAAAATTAACTATTAGACTCCATACAGTATATCTTTGCTGCTACTCATATGTCTCAGGTGATTAACCCTCTTGATGAGCCCTGTGAACAGAGTAGCCCAAATCATACCTTGACATGATTATAAACATATTCACACAAATAATCTAACCCTACAATATTACTCAGCTACCCAGAGATAAAGCAATGGAAATCAAATAGTCCCTTCTGAGAGTCAAGGGTGCATTGTAAGCACAAAAAAAAAAAAAAAAAAAAAAAAAAAAAAAAAAAAGGAAAATCATTGAATAGGATTGCATAAGTTCCCTGAAGAAAAAGACATAAGAAAATGTGTTCTATATTTTAGGCTTCGGCCTTGACTGTCTGTTTGCATTTGTGCTGGTACTCATCTCAGTAAAGACAACGGAGAATCATTTGTGATTAAGTTGCTAGTAACATAAAATCTCATCTTTTGGGTAATACCTATCCTTAATACATATATCTAAAGAAGAATTATGACTCAGAGTTGTCATTTTAATATTGAAAATGTCAGAAAAGCATAAGCGGGGGAGAAATCAATAAACTATTTCATAAAATGATCAATGTGTCAGGTTGGCACAGAGGACAAATGTAAATGCTAAAAGCAACACTGGAATATGCTTCTGAGCTATTGTTAAAAGGGTATAACAAGCTAAAAGGCAGAAGGTATTTTTAATAAAAAATAATGAAAATGGGGTAGAGCTAGACAAGAAAAAAATATGATAGCAAACAAGCCATTTCCAATTTTCCCTGTAAAGAGTTTAACTGAGAAACACTATTCTTTCCTTCCAAAAAACCAGCTACAGACGACAACAGATTCACAGTAAAACACCTTTCAAGCAAATGAACAATCAGGGACACAAATTTTGGTTTTAATTAGTTCAAGAATTTCACTGGGATTACACAAATATTAACTGGCCATGATATTTAAATTATTTTATCAGATAATTTATAAGTACTTGCATTCTAATAGAAAAACCAATCAAGCTAATCAACTACTCAAATATCAAGATACCTGTTGTTTTACTTACAAAAGTGTGGATTGATTCAAAACTGATGCAACAAACAAACCAAGCAAATATCCTCCACTAATGCCAAAAAAAACAGTGCTTGTTACAAATGCTGTAAAGGGAGCAACAACAATAAAATAAAGAAATTACAGAAAACTCACAAGAACTCTGCCAGTTAGTGTCTGGGCAGATATCATGACTCCTGCCCAATCCTTCACTGAGGTCATCCATCCCACTTCTGCTGCCACGTTCTCCTCTTTTTCATCTGTAGGCTTGCTGGCCCCGTCTGCCTGTGTATCTCCACCACCATTGATCTTTTGGGCCTCCTGCAAAATAAGGTTTAAGATTGGTTAATACTTAATAAATTGTCACCAGGAGTCAGCATGCAGTTGCAGCTATATTGTCTGTGCTAGGGAACAAGCAAATCAGTCCTCCTGGAAGAAACTAAGCAGGCTACATCACCAGGACTAACTACATAATGACACTCCTTCACATTATATATTAAAAACAGTTATTTGCTACAAAATATGCTATATGCTCCCTATGTTTAGCATAATTGCCAAGAGCTATGTATGCAACTATGCAGTTGCTTATAAACTTACTTATCAGAGACACACTGAAGGAAATTCTAATGTATTAGTTCAAATCAATGTGTACGAAAGTGTGAACATAAATCCTGTAGAACTTAAATTTATTATCACTAGAATTAATTATCTGCAGAAGCCTTCTCTGAGAAGCACCATGTAACAAGACAATAATTATCAAGTGTGAGGGGGATAACATTCACCATAGGGAACCTGCAGGAAGCTGCCATGCTATCAGCAAGTTAGTGTTTCCATGAGAGGGTTTAATATATCGCAGGACTCCTTCTGTCAGCGAGTGTTGGCTCTTGCAGAACAGGGAGCTGGAAATCAAAGGAGTCTCAGCTGCACGACGCTGACTGATGAGTCACTTGCATTGGAATTCGCATCAGTCTCTCATGGATGCTGCGGCAAGGGTGTCGTGCCTCTCTAACTGCCTGCATGCTACAGGCACAGAGGCTGCACAGGAATCAAGGGAAGCAATAGGAAAAGCCAGACTGAAGTGTGCAGCATTTAAAACACATCATATGCAAAGCATCAGGCTGTGCCATGAACAGTGACAGCACAGCACCAAAGAGATCCTGAATGCTTCACAAGTAATGTTAAATGAGCAAAGCATCAGCAAGGCAGCAACCCCAGGGCTGAGCTAGGTACCCAGCACTTCATCTGTGCCTATGGATCTACCTTAGGGCTTCAGACCCTCAGCAGGGACCAGCAGCCTGGAAGACCTTGTTTATAGATCATTTGCCAATAGGCCACAGAGCATGAAATGGCACTCATCCCCCTCGGGATCCCCATGCTAAAAGCAGAGACACTCGACACCTGCCAAGCAGTTATTGCTGGGGTAGGGAGACTACAGCATCTCCATGAGAACACAGAGCCATGAGCTGACCTTGGGCACGCAGCTGGACACGCCGTCAAGGGCGCTTCCCGGGAGCAGGACTGAGCTAATGAAGCGGTTACACCGAATCTGTCACCAGCCAACAGCAGCAGAGCAACTCTAAAAACATAATATGGAGCCCAACAGTTGTTCTTGCAGGAGAGCAGGGCTTTGCATCTTAATTAGCTCATCAGATTCCTCTCCGCTACCCTAAATGTGGGCTCTATCTTGCTGCTAGCAATTACAACACAGAGCGTGAGGTGGCTATATTGTTAGCAACAAATTATTCATCGTTACAACAGTAATTCAATACTTTTTGAGCAAATAATCAGACAAAAGATAAAAGCTATTTGTATTTGCATAACTGGACCTCATTCAGTGATAAATATAGATGCAGTGAATCAGATGCTTTGCAAGCAGCACTGAAAGGAGGATGCTGCATTGCACATGCACAGAGCAAACCACTGAAATGAGCTCATCGCTACAGACACAAGCTCGTACTAAGGCACAAAACACCTCCCCGAGAGCAAGAATTGGCTAGGGACAATCTGCGACTCAAGCCATACAGGTTGGTCTTAAAGAAATGCTTTGACCACCATCAGTGTTCTAATTTATAATTAAAAGGAAAGAAAGCAAAACCTATTTCTCCACAGCTTCAGCAGGAATGATGCGGAGGTACATATACTGCAGTCCAGAATAGCACTGAACTTTAGGCAAGCACATCTCCGGGTTCCTGAAGACACTCGGGGACCACAGTGGCCCCAAGCAGCCTGTAGGGGCTTCAACCCAGGTCCTGGCCCTATCTTTGGATGCTGTGTTGCATCCACCCTGCTTACCCTCCCAGTCCCAGCCCAGGCCCAGATTCACTGGCTTGGTGCCAACATTCTTCCTATGGGCAAGAGCCTAACGCTACCCCATGGGGAGCCCTCACCACCACCATAGCACCTCTGGCCTCTAAAAACTACTTGCATCCTGTGCCATACATTGCTTCTTATCCTTCCACACCGCCTGCCCTGCCCAACAGGCCACAAACTTCCCAGGGCAGCCTTTACTACGTCCAGTGCAGCAGGCCACCGTGAGCCTCATGTTCCTCCTCTGTGCGAGTTCATATTCAGTATCAGCGTGGCAGGGAGGAGAGTGCAATTATCTCCTCCTCTTAGTTAAGACATCGAGACAGTGATTAACTACCCCAGTCACCAGAGCAGTCACTGGCAGAGCAAGGATCAAACTGCAGGGTATTTTCTCCCCCCCCCCCCTTTTTTTTTTCCACCCATCGACTATACTTAAACCAACCGTATTTAAAATAAACAAGGAGGCACATGCTGCTGAGAAACATTCACAATACACAGAAATACAGATACTTCAAGTGCTGAATGACAAGGTCTGTTTTACAGTAGTGAACTTTGAATCTCCTAGTATTGCAAGAGTCAATTGTTATTTGTGTGTACCCCATACCCTTCTGTCAATACATCAAACAGCTTTCCACATTTGATTATTTATAAAAACATAAAAACAGAATTCCCTAGCACTCAGTAAAATAATACACAAGTCATTTTGCTGAAGGAGAAAAACAAATGTTTGATATTTGCAGTAAGTTCTAATTCCCCAGAGTTCTTTTTGGCATCGTATTGATTTCTAGTTGCCAATAATATATTAACAGTAAGTTAAGTGTTTGATTCTCTGAGAGTGTTAAGGTCCTTTATATCTTTGGAGGACTCTGTCTGTGCATTTATACCACTTTCCGGTTGACAGCTATGAAGCTCTCCCATCCATATTATTTCTTAATGAAAATTTTAGTAGCAATAAAATCCTCTGCCAAGCATCCTTTGAAGCAGAGTCAACTACAATGTACGCAGATCAACTCCACACCAAGCCTAGGTCCTCCTAACATTGTAGTTATAACTAGTATGCAAACCAGCTACTGTTATCTAACAGTCCTGTTTAGTTGGATTATTTCGTATTTTTCATCTACATGGCTAGGCTCTTGTCATATTTAACTGGCAATTAGAAAAACCCTAGTCATTTGTGCAGCATTTGTGCAGAGACCATCAAGGTAGACTTCAATACTGCTTTCATTTATACAGTATACAAATCAGTCCCATTATTGACTGTATAGTTCTGTTTGTTATTTTTTTCTTCATCTCAAAGGATTCACTAAGCAGCCTCACTACCCAAAAAAGGCACTTAAGGTGAGAATCCGACAGTGACGGTGATTGTTTAATTATTTACAGACTCAGTAGGTACAAGTAAGATAATACTATCGTTATCCAGTCTGCTTACCTGTTGTTTCACAAAGTGCTCATTATTTTAATTAGTTGATGGCAGGAACAAGTTGTTTAGATTAAGTGAGAAGCAGCATACTTGACAATATATACCTTTCCTGGAACAGGATGCATAATAAGGAAAGGTATATAGGAACCAGGACTCACCGACCTACTCATAGCTGACCAGAAACATCAATGCTTTGGGTTATGTTTTCAGCAGTAAATAATGACTTAAATTACACCACCACCAGGATGCCTAAACCTTAGGAGGGCAGACTTGAAAAGGGGAAAGACACCTGAGAACAGGTTTCCTTTCTGAAAATTGGGCCTGCCTTCGGGCAGATTCAGAGGGTAGCAACTTTCAATTCTATCTCTATTAGCTGCCACTCAACAGCCCTGCCTTCCTAGCGCCTGCATTTTAGGAAGTATTTCCCATGTGAATGCTTCAGATCCACAGCACTTTCTTACAAGCCATTTTAATACACCTGAAATCTATAGTTATGTTCATATCTTAATTCAGCTGCTTCCTCAAAGCCACCAACAAAGATACATACAGCAGAATAATTTTGCATATGATACTCTAGATCCCTTTCTATTTGGCAGACACTTAACACACCAAGTTGACAATTATTAGAGTACTATCAGTAATTCAGTTTTGTGGCCTTCAATAGATTCTTTCACCATTTTGATAAGCCTGAGAGGGCTCTCACATTTAGAGTCATAATATTATGCTGTATTCTCAACAGCTGGGTAGTGCAGAGTGTATGTCAAAATACATGGTATATAGTCACAGCAGATGTTCTTTATTAGATATACCCAGGAAAAACATTTGCTGAAATCCTTACTAATTAGACTAAAATCACACCTGATAATTCTTATACAACTTGCTAAGTATGAGTTCATTAAGTGTGAAAAACAAGTGAAATGAACAAAAAAGCAGGCCACAATCAACAACAAAAAAAATAGCAACACTGAAGCAGTTCACCTGTTCCACTGCAGAATGCACCCAAGAAAGACTTCACTAGAATACTAATGGACAATGACAGACCAGATGGGGAAGGTGAAAAACAGTGGAACTTACAAACCACTTTGAAAGGAGTGAAAGTTAGGGAAATGATGAAGGCTCAAGTAAATAACTGTCATTTAAGAGGTACTCGCTACAAACTGGCCTATCCAGAACGCTTTCTCGAATATTACCTTCTTACTCAATATAAGGTTACATTGACGTCAGCTATCATACTGCAGCTCCAGTTTGGTTAAAGAGGATTAATTATTGATACTCACAAAAACATTATTCCTTTCACTGAAAAAAAGGAAACAGAATGATCTGTGGAAAACATGTCTGACGAGATAGCCAAGCATTTTTCTCTCATAAAATATTCAGAAGCTATGTAATCTAGTGTTTGCAAATTGGGCAGCTTAAGAAAACTTAAGTCCAAAATAGATTGCAAAGTTCTCTTATTAGTTCCAGATTGAGATAAAAAAAAAAAAACTGTGAGACTGCTATTATTGCTTCCCTGCTTTCTGCAGGGACTCTGAGATGCTCTATGCCAACCCTTGCTTACTCTAGCAGCAAAAACACAGCCTTCTGCATTGACCAGAAAATCCTTCGCTGTGAAGAGCTTGGGTTGCAGTGCCAAACACAGGCTCTCATTTCTCTTGTTACCAGCTTTTCTGCTTCATTCATTGATAACCACAGTCCACCAACAGTTTTCTTTTTATCCCCTCCTCTGTTCTTCTTATTTCAGCATCGGCTACACATGTAAAATCCCCTCTTTGTGCCATTGCTTTGACTGCTAGAAATTGCAGTAGTAGGGGGGAATTATTTCAAGAACCTTGACCTGAGAAGCAAGGAAAACTAGATTGGTTAAATACAATATTCCAGCAGCATTCTCACAACCAGCATAACAATCTCTCAGACAAAGGGTTCCAGGGACAGTTGTCACTTGAGAATACAAAACAGCAACAGACCAAAGGTAGCTTAAACGGGAAGAAAATGCAGTGACATCACCACCCCAAGGCTTTGCCAGTTGGGCTTGAGAGCACAATCTGAAGTTAAAGAAAAATTTAAACTTCCTTGCAGGGGAAATTCTAAATTTTTGAATAATAAATTCCTCACTGATTTTTCAGCTATAGCACGCTTTATATTAGGATAGTGTCCTGGTGACTGTAGCTCCACAGGACACATCACAAATATTACATTATGTTTCTCAGACCAATGAAACATTGTAGGCACGAGGATGAAATGGAAAAACAGAATCTTAGTAAAATTGACAGAGAAGTATAGACAGATGATGAAAATAGTTCCTACTGGATTTATAGAAGACTAAGGGAAGAATATTGGAGAATAATTCAATATAGCTCCATTGAAAGTAACAATATCTTTTAAAATTGCACAAAATGAAAGAAATAGAGCGCAATTTCTGCTGCTTAAAACCTGCAAATTTACATGCATTAAAGAGAGCAACAGGGTATGCATTAAGAGTTTATAATGCTTAGCTCAAAATAACACACATCCTTTTGCTATTAGTTATGTAAAGCTTGATAAATTATCCAGTGAATAATTTATTTCTATTTATTCACAAAAGTGATCTTGAAATTCCCTTTTTTACATCATAACCTATTTTGCCTCAGGTCAATCTATAGAAAGAAATGACTAGTGAACCTAAAAACCTAGATAGCAAGTAAAGTTATTGTCTGCAAAAATAGAAAAATAAAATATAAGGACAAGACAGATGTGGAAGTCACAGAACTTTCCACAGATTTTCAAACTAATGCCTGGCCCACTTTCACAAACTTCTCCTTTGCCATTGTAAAAAGAACATTCCTTATTAATAGAAGAGTGGCCTATTATCATATTAAAATATTCTCCCAAGTCCCCATTCAATTATAAAGTAGCATAAAAAAGGGCAAAACAAGCATTTCATTTAATTAACGGGTACACAGAGTTTAAATCAGAGGAGTCATATTGTTCTTTGACATCTATGTATGCAGAAATAGGTGCATAAAGCAGATTGCAGAGTTGCTCCTCAAGACAGAGTGATACTGTTATCAGCTGATTCTGTGGTTCAAACCATTAACTAAGACAATTCTTCCAAAACATAGTTTTAGGAAAAAAACCTATTTGAGTAGCAAGGCTTTATATGATGGAAGTTAAACCTGTAAAAATATTAGCAATATCTGATGCAACTGAGTAATTAGAACTAGAGGAGGGGAGAGACTCTGGATATAAAAGCACACAGAAAGGCAGGAAGGGTCTAAGCATTTTCTGTCACTAATTCCACTAATGTTGCTTACCTCCATCTGCTAGAAGTTAATTCACTTGAAAAGATTACAGCTTCTGCATTATCAAGAAATGAAAACTGAAGAATTAACTACATCCTATTGACTAATCAACCCACACCTAATTTCCTTCTGCTATAGAAATAAAAGACATCTTAAACAGTAGTTGTTCACTGAAGACTTTCTGCAGACGTTGAAAACAAAACAAAAAACCTCTCTCACTCTGCTAATGGTTTTCTCATTTTTGTGACAGTCATTCCCTGAAAGCCTAAAGTCTTGTTTCAAACAACTGAGGAAAAAAATCTTAAAATAAAGGGAAAAAATTAGCTAACCTGCTTACCTTAATCATAGGAGTCACTTTAGCTGATTACTTGTAATTTTGTTGTTGATGTTAACATAATACCCAACTCTAAAAGCATATCCACTTTTTCAATCATTACCTCTGAAGAGTAGAAATTAAAAAGGTTTTTAAAATTGATTTTATCCATAGAAACTGGAGGAGTTTAATCCTAGGCATTTAAAGGTAACAAAATATTTGTTTTCTGTATTAAAAATATAAAGGAAATCACAATGAACCAAAGGCAGCTCTCCATATGATATAAACTCATAGCTAGTCTATGTTGATGACCTTAGAAATTAAGTTCCAGTATGCAGCACATAAATATTTGAAGACTAGCAAGTAATTAAAAATATTTAATAGCACACAAGTTTTGAAGACTGCATTGCAGCACTCTCCATGGCAGTTAGAAAAAGCAAGAGACAGAGCATATTAACAAATTCTCAAGGATCTGAAGGAAAAACAAATGGCAGTTGTCATTTTCCAAAATGTCAAAAATGCAGATTAAATTGCAAAGCATCAATTTTCATGATTAATTGGATATAACTATATTACACTAAACATTCTTCCCCATTTCTGGGCATCTCACTAGAAGAAAAGTACCAGTGCCGTTACTTCATCAAGTAACTATGACCCTATTCATAGCCCACTGCTATGGAAATATTTTTGTATAAACTTAAATTCCTTGCACAGCTGATGAGATTAAAGGAATCCCTGGCCAGTGGATAAATCTCTTTTAGCTAGACACAGTGGGGTTTTTGGTTCGTTTACCAGACAAGTAAATATCGATAAATTATCTGAAGTCCATGCTTGTAGATTATGGACATAACAGATGTTACAACTCAAAATGCAAAGAAACATACTCTGTTCCTGCAAATTCACAGATACGGGCTGAAATCTAAGGAAGAAAGAAGAAAGCCAAAATTGTTTCATTTTCATACTACAGCTCCATTAATTCTGATTTATGTCATAGAGCAAAAGAACAAGCCCAGTGTACTCTCTCTGGCTTCCTCAACCTCTGCCTGACAGCTGCAAGACAGGGTGAATTAATTCTACCTATCAGAAGCAAAGCGATAGCCAAGGCTGGACAAAAAAGGGAGCACCAGATGGAGGTGATTATGTTGTAGAACCAAGCCTTTCATATCTAATATCTGCTAACACAGGGGCCAAGCACAGTGAAATCCCAATATAATCTATCATTTAGCACAGTCCTTGACTAACCTTTTTGGGGAGAACTGCAGCATCAAACATAACCCATGAATCAAAGTATTTAACACGACCGTAGATCAGGAACGCAGAAATCACTGAAGTAGTCACAAGAACTATCTGATTTTTGTTATACTTGCTGCAATTATAATGCTTTACTACAAAAAATCGCTAAGATGCAAGTGCAAGTCAAAATTAATTGGCTAATTATTTTTCTGTAGTGACATTGCTAGATTTCATTTAAGGCACAGATTTCACTCTTGAGACAAAATGGAGAACTGGTAAAAATTAAGGCCTATATATATATAGGATATGGTTGTTGGTTTAATTTTTTCTAAATACTCCCTACTTTTTATAGATTCTCTTCATAAGCTTTCTGTACACAGCTATTATCAGGAACATAGCAAAAACAGTGAATCCAGAGGCTGAGGCATCAAGAAAAAAGGCAATATTATTAGACATGTCAAAAATGGTAAATTTTATAAAGGGGAAAACAAGACCAGGCTGTCACAAGAATTGTGACAGTTTATGTTATGTTTCAGGCTGTCTAAATTACATTTCCAGTTTCAGCTTCAAAGAATTTAGGCATGAAGAAACAGATTAAATCAGTTTGGAAGTTAAAATCGAAAAATATTTTAATATGGCATTCGTCCAGTACTGTAAAGCTGTCTTGCTGAAAATCTTTGACCATTTAAAACCCAATTTCTGCCTGGGAATACTTCACATGGCAAAATTATCAACAATTTAATTAGCTTTTATTATTATTAGTCACTTGTAGAAGTGAAGTCTCTATTCAAGCACGTCAGTCTGTTCATAACTTTCCATCAGTCGGCTGTTGTACTAAGCACACCTCCCGGGCCCAGTGAGCATATGACTGCGCCCTGGTCACACACCAGCACAAGACTGGCTTCCCGTGGCATGTGGCCTTGTTTCTCCTGGAAGGAAATCCAGGATACATGGGGAGAAATTAGGGCTGCAGTCAGACAGCTCCCCAGTTTGGCTAACTAAGGGATCAGGACTGCAAGATGCAACACTGAACACACATGTCCTGCAGCCTAGAGTCCAAGACTCCTCAGAGCAACAAGCATTGCCTAAGAACATGTTACCTGGGAAAACTCAGTCTGGCCTTGTATGATGTAGACAACAGTGTTATCCATTGAGAAGGAAACATGTCAGTCAGAGCTTCTTTTCTGAGATGAAGAAAGAAATGTAAAGGTAACGGCTATTAAATCATCAGAAGATATTGACTTATGCCCACTCTGCGTCGTGGACAAAAGTAACTGACAATGTCAGTAATAGAGGAGAGCTCCATTTACTGTAGAAATTTCCATCTTGGAGAACGTAGAAATCAACCTTGGTTTATACAGTGTGCAGTCTAAGTAAGCTTCTTCAAGGCAATCAAAAGTTTTGTCATAACCTGGTGATTGTATCATGTGATAATCTAGCCTTAAAAAGGCCTAGATTTTCAGTCTTTCATTTACTTTTAATAAAAATTTTTCTGACAAAAGAGGTGGCAGCAATAACAGCATAAAGATCAATTGATGATTTTTAAATAAATAGCTCATCAAGCAGACCACCGTATTTATAACATTCACAAGATACATTTTACAGAACCTACTCAAGAGCTTGAAGCCTCAGAGCCTTTCACTATTTCGAATGCTGCATAATCTCATCCCAGAGCTTCTCCAGGATGCAGGTGCCCTCCCTGTACTGAGGAGCACTTTTCTTCACAGTCACACCTAAATTGTCACCATCACCCTGGGACAGGCTGTGAATATTTCAAGTACTTAATTTTATTAATGTTTGTGAAGCGCTCAACATAGTAAAAGTGATGTGTAATGCTTAAGTACTATGACTACTACTTATTAATAATATGTGTTTTAGCAACTACTACTCCACTGCTAAAGTGGATGCATTCATCTGCTATATGAAGTGCCTTATCCTAGGTTGTAAGATATTTTCACTGCATAAAATCAAGTTCCTGTGAAAAGGAAAGTTATATCCTTAAGACTTGCTGTACTGTTTGTCGTACTTGACATGAAATCTCTCTTAAAAGGCTTCATTTGCATATGGAAATTAGGTCCACTTGTTATCAATTGGATCACTGAGTAAAGCAGATGGAAAATTCAAGCAAAAAATATTTTACTTCAGTAGTGATTTTTTTTGAGGGGGGGCGGTGAGGGGAAGGAGTAAGGGAAGGCAAAGTAGATGAGTGAAATTAAGAAATTCTCAGTGAGAAAGCAATTCCATCTCACCTAAAACCCCACTGTTATTGCCACGTGGCAGTAGCCTTTTAAGCCAGAATCATTGATTTCCACATAAATCTTTTCCGGTATTGATTTCCAGTACTGATTTCTCATGCCAGAGATATCTACAATAATCACAAAAGAAAAAAACAAACTCTAAATAAACTAAACTTAAAAAACTCTAATTTCATTTTTACAAAAAGGCAATTTACCCAGCATGGGAGTCAGTGTAAAAGCAAGACTCAATAAATCAGCACTCAAGCTATTTTTCTTTCTGTCACTGCATGTGTAAAATGACCAATATTTTAAACCTTCTACCCAATAATTTTGTCTCTAGATAACATCTGCAGTCTGACAATGGGGAAAAAAATAGTGCTGTAGAAGGACATCTATAGCCTAATTTTGCAAAGCATATCTGTTATCTCATAACAAAAAAAAGAGCTCTTAGTTTTATCTGTCACACACAGGAACAAATCTACAAATCTTCAGTGTTTCTACAGGTCACGAAGTCATCTACATGAGCTGCTATTTAAACACACACCTTCTCATTACATCCTGCTCTACAATTCTGGCAGCATCTTTGCATTGCTAAATGTCATCTCCCTCTTAAAACAAATTTGTGAGAGCAGTTAAGGCATCAAGAGGGTAAATAACAACTGGGTCCTCAAACTTCTGCCTCTGAGCCCACCCATCTTGAGGAAAGTTCTGTGTGAGTTTCCTGTTACAATCAGCTACAGCAACTCTTAATATAGGAAAACAGCAACGAAAAAATGAGTAATATTCTTTTAAAACAAAAAAATAAGTCAGAAACAAACAAACAAAAAAGCCTTAACTTTGCCATCAAGCATCGCTCTGTAAGCATCACAGTGTGGAAAGAGGATCACAATGAGTAAGCAATATCGGATGTTAATAAAACATTCAAAATGGTGCCATGTCCAGACCTATGCAAGAAGAGACACACGACAAGCAGCTCTTTAAGAACCTCCTAGCCTCAAATCTCAAGTTGTCTTGGAAGATGTGTTGACCTTCCTCATGCACCTGTCATCTCCAGGCACGTTGGGATGTTTATCCCCACACAGTTAAGAACAGAAAACGGCCTGAGAGCTTCTGATTAGTTCACTATAAAGTGTCTAGTCACAAGGAAAAGCCTCATATTATGAAGCAATATTAAAGAGTAAAGCCTACTCAAGAGGTAGAGAGGGTGGTTCTTTCTTTTGCATTTAGTACTTGTATTTGTTTATTTTGTGTTTTAGTCAAAACAACAATTTGTCATTTTCTGGCTACAAGCGTGGCCAGTGCCTTCGCTTTCTTGCTTTCTTCTGCAATTTCTATTGATTGTGGTGACACTGTGTACTAAAGGATGATGAACAGCAGCTCACATCCTTCTGGACAAAACTCAGCCAACCTCCTGTGGTGACAGCAGATGTTTTTGTTATTTCTCATGTCTTGTAGGAGCCAATGCTAACACAGACAAGAAGCCAAGAACTGAGAGCAAGACTAACAGCAGGAATAATATTATGGTCCAATGGGCAGTGAGGTCACTGTTTAACTAAGTAAGATTTTTATGGGAGAACACATGCCAAATTACCAAAACGGTTACACAGGTTTTCTGTTTGCCAGAAGGACTTCTATTGCCAGAGCAAAAGCAAAATATAACACTAATACAAAATACCATAAGACAGGCTTTTGAAACTCAGTAGCATTTGGCAAGTCTGTTAGGACTAGGACACTGGAATAGTCAAGTTCAATCATCATTTACAACATACTTTACAAATCTGTAAAACAGGCTCAACTATGGCATAATAGTTGAGAAAGTAGGAATAATCAATCCAGAAATTTACATTGGAAGTAGGACAAACTTCACACAAGTCAAGCTCCTGAACACATCACATATTTTGTGGAAAGAGGATTATCTGTGTTCCGAGTAAAAGGCTTCTTCCTAACTACCAAATTAGCACATTGACAACACCAACAGACAATCCATAAAAAAGAACCAACTTCTCAAAGAGGTTACAGATCTTTTATTAGAATACTGCTTTGAGCCTGATTCCTGACAATGTATCAGAAACCCAGGAGCCCAGTGAAGGTGGCATCACCATCTTGCAGTACTCCAGCCTCCAAGCGGGAAGCTTTCGCTAGCCAGGGACCAAGCGACAGCGACACTCAATAAAATGATCATCAGTCACCGAAAAAGAAAAGAGATACATTTTTAAAAATGTATGATTTTCTGCTGTGCTCTGCGCTCACTGCAATCAGTGAGTTCTGCTGGAGACCAAGTGAGAGAAATTTTTCATCTGCATGGGCCTCTCAATTATGAGAATGTCAGCCCTGCTGGAAGCCAGGCACAAACTTAGGTGGGCTGTTTATATGATGGACCAGGACAGCAGCCAAGTATAAAACCAATGCAATACTTAGACAAACTGTGAGGTTAGAAGTATATACAGGTTGCACTCAAGTCCCAGGTCACTACCGTTCCTTCCGCCAATCCTGCAGTGGCTTGGCGGGTGTGAGGGAGCTATTCACTTTTACAGTTCCTAACACACACACACACACACACTCGTATGAGTATTTCAAGATATTACTCAAAATCCTCATACATGAGCCACGTTTGCTAATTTTCTCACCTATTCAACTGAAATCTCCTTGGCTATAAACCAAAGAAACAATACAGAAAGCTATGACAAGAGATTTCAGTTGGTACGGTTGCCAGTTTACAGATCTTATGCATCACTACAAAAGAAAGATTAAAAAGTTTCTTTTCTACAAAAACTCTGCAGTAGTTTATGAGATTGAGAGATTCTACCATGAATCTTTTGTCCCTCTCCCCCTAACCAATGGTTCTAGATGCTCTCTCAATTAATCCTACATTCAAATCCATAATTTAAGCCTGTATTTCAGTTAAACCAATTCTTTTGTTACTTTTCAGAATAGTCTTAACAACCAATTCGAGCAGATAAGGGCTGAAAAAAAGCTGTCATAATGTCAGTGGAAATAAAAGAACCGAGTGGGCTGCATGACTTTTACCTGTGTATTCACCTTTACATCACTATCATGCATCCAGTTAGCCTCAGGAGAGAAATAAGAAATAAGTATAAATATGATCTTTCTGCCCTAAAATTTCGCTACCTGCATCAGTCCTGAAATGTGCTATCAAGGAAGACCAAGGAAGGCAATGTTACCAGATCCTGGCAGTGTCTTTTCTCTTAATAAATCAAAGGCTTTTATTCCACAAGGTTGTCAATCCAACAATTCTTGGAAGTATTAAAAAGGAACTTTAAAGGAAAGAAAAACCTCACTACACAATATTCTAGATGGTTCTCTGCAGATTCCTTTGGATGTGAATTAGGCAAGTTTACTTTTTAAACAGCACACACACAAAACTTTGAAACGCGAGTGTTGTCTAAGTAATCCAATAAACAGCTTCAGCAAGTATTAAGATCTCTCACTTTCCTCATAGTATTGACTCATTTCATGTTTTTAGACTTTGAACCAGCTCAAACACAGGTTAACAGATTTGCAGAAGAAAGTGTTTACCTAAACAGGTAGCACTCTTGCTTTAAAATGGTATGGAATCCAAACTTTAAAGTAGTATTGGTACCTATTCATCTCAGCTTCTTTTCAGCTACTCATAATTACCAAAGAAACCACCACTTTGCAAGTGCAGGAAAGCTAAACACGATGCTGTGGTCAAATTCAAAGGCAATAATTGTTCTTTTATCCTATTTTTCACATCACTGAGGTATTGATATTAGAAGTGAAAGGATGAGTAAGTATTACACAGCATGCTTTCTGGGTACAAATAAACTGACAGCAGAATATCAATAAGGATCCTAGGAAATAAGGAGAAGGGGTGGAAACTTCTCTTTCCCTGGTAGAAGTAAAATGAAACTTCTTTTCTTGAGCCTGGATAGATCTGTACCATTCTCACACCTTCCATTCCCACAGCATCCCTTTATCCTGACTACTGTTTGGTAACTTTCCTTCCACTTTTTACCGATCTATAACCTATTACGTATTTACTACTACATGGATTTACATCTTCACGTCTTGAAATTTCAATCCATTTTATACAGAAAATTTTTCATATAAGATCCTAATTTGGATTTCAGGTTTCATGCCAGCATGTTTCAATTTGGTAAAACAAATAATTACACCAAAGTTATTATTTATACCAACATAATATGTCATATTGCAAGGTAGAAAGAGACACTATTGAAAGGATTAAGGGAAACAGACAGTCCCCTTATACATGTTGAACAAAATAAAGCAAAAATATATAGCAATGGATATGAAAATAAGACATTGGATTTTTTTTTAATAAATACGTCACTGGACTGTTCTGTGCACTCCAAACTGTCTCAAGTTAGAGGCATTGTTACACCTAACCACACCAACCTCAAGTTAGTAGAGATCCACTCACAGAAACATAATTTAGATACTGTGAGATGAATAAAAGAATCCATTGACCTTGATAAAAAATAAGAATATATCTACATTCAACAGTAGAATTCACCTTCCAACAGAAGCCACCGCTCTGATCCTATGAGTAAAATCTACCTGCATTAACATGAGTAGCATGAAGCAAAACAGAGCATTTATTTTCCACATTATTGCTTCTTTCAAAGCATTGCCTCTATAAAATTGGAACTGCTGGAACACACGCACACAGCAGTTGACTACCACAGTTTAGGAGTTTCCCTACATACATAACCTACATAACCTACTGCCAAGGGACAGTGGGAGAAAAAAAAGCTAAATGTCTGAGGAGCTCCAAGTCTGGCAAAAACTACCTACAAACCTAACGACAAATCTTCAAAAATCTGGGAAAGATAGTAATTACCCAGCCTCTGCTATATCACTTCAGAACGATTACACATACTGGCAGCGAGTGAAGAGTCTTCACATTATTAACATTATTGTAATTTATAAAATACTTGAATCATCTTGAAGGCATTATAGATGCAAAATTTGGATATTTACATTACCTCACCATTACAATAGGATATCACCATCTTCAGTATTCCCAAGTACCCTAACACCCTCTAAATTATGTCTTCAGAATATTCTCATAGAGCAGGTTTTATTAGACTCACTGTTTCAAATTAAAAAGCAGGTTTGGAAGGATTAAAAGGCATGCAGGAAGACTGTTTAAAAACACACATCTGAATATAAGTTGCATGATTTAAACTAAAGAAACATGAATAGAATAATCTTCTTTTTGTATAGTCTATATAAGCAGAATCCTTTATAAAAGTATCCTACAGGGGCTCCAAATTATCTCAGTGAATACTGGCACGAGCCCTTGAAAACATTTTTTTAAGTAATTCGAGGTAATTGGGTGTATACATAAAGCATATTTTTAATGCCTTGTCTGGCCCTTGGACACGTACCTATACTAATTAGTTTCCACTGGCTAAAAATAAACAAATAAATAAGACACTGTGCTATACTTCAAGGACTATACCTTTAGTCTATGTCCTCACTTCCCCCAGCTCCAATTTTTTTTTTTAGGTAGGCAGCATCATAAATATCAAGCTAGTGGCTAACAAAGTTTGGCAGTGTTTTTGTAAGACATTGTCTCATCATAGAGGATCCCTGCAGCAACAATTCCATTTACAAAGCTGATTATCAATTTCATTCTTTGATTAATTTCTTCTACCAGCTGCCAGCAACTCAATTTTTGCATGTAATAAAATAAAAGCAAATGGACAGGACCCAGATACAGCAAAAATCAACAAAGCCAAAATGGCAGCTTTGTCGGATTTGTTTATTCTAGCCCTTAGCTTCTAAACCCAAGAAATACATGTCCTTGCTATAAAGGGATCCATTTTCATACAAGTAACTTGGTTAGGATAAGTACATCAGAAATTTTTCTCAGCCATAAAAATGAAGTTACTATTTTGCCACATTCAAGATCTCTAACATATAGCTCTTCAAACCAGGCCAAGGATTATATTTTTATTTTCTTTTTACTCAACAAACTGTTACTGCAGACTGGAAGTGAAATAATCTGTCTCATGAAAGCTGTGGCAATAAGAGGGTAAGGAAGTTAGCATTCCTAACGAGAAAATGTTTCCCATGTGCACCACTTTAAGGGTACTAAGCACCTAAAATAACAGGAAGTACTGATTTTTTTTTTTTCTGAAATTTGCTATGTCTGCAGAACTAATACTCTCTTTGTAAGAAACCAGCTTCTCAATTGAGAACCATCTCAAAGCCATTTGCACCACTTTTTCCGCGAAGGTGAATGTTAGACTAAAATTAATGAGGACCCAATAACTAAAGCCATTTTCTATATCTACTTGATATTAAGGAGCGTGTTTCACACCTCACCTTTACTAAATATCTGTTATTCAATAAGTTGAACTATCACTGCTTTACCTAGTGCTATATTGCCATGAACAGTTAAGCATGCTAAGCACTAGATAGCAAGCTGAAATACTCTGTGTCTAGTCATTAGTACACAATGAGGGAAACTGTTTATCTATGGAAACAATAAAAGCTTTCAGCATTTTTACAGCATGACTCCCATGTTCAAAAAGTTAACCACGATCAAAAACTTTAGTACTACTAATTTTAGACCAACAAATGAAAGGCTATACGAAAATCTACAAACAGTCATTTGATTTCTACTCATCTAACATATAGCATAGCCAGTTTTCAGAAGACATTTGGGAGGTTTTTTTCATTGAAACTCCGCTACCAAATACTTCCACACTTCCTAAAACAACATACCTTGGAGAAAAGATCCAAGATCACCATATTCCAGTGTATCTTTAACTTCCTATTGTGCCGATTAGCTTTCTGTTAACTTTTTATTTATTTTTCATATTCAGAATATTCTGTTTCTCATAGACTTTCTTTTCCTATGCTGTTACTCAATAATATGACACACCTATGTTAGATTGAACTTCAGATGCTAAGATTAGTTGACTGAATTCTTAAGCATTAGTCCTTCAAAAGTTATATCATTATTGAGTATAGTCTTTAATTTTTTTTCTTTTTTTCTGAAAAATATCCCAGGGTCTGTTCAAGTCTCAAGTATACAGAAAAAAAAACAGTGAAGAAAATTTTCCAAGTACTTCCCCAGAAGACAACTGTCAGCTTGGATTTTTTCTTTTAAAAGGTTTCCACAGCATGAAGGAATTCCCTCTCAGATCAGTATTGTATTCTTCTAGTATTTTCAATATTCACTTCTGATTTACACTTCATATTCCATTTGTCACAAGTGCAGAAATATTTGACTATGATGATACATCATCTGGGAATATCAGCCATTCAACCTTTTTTCAGTATAGATTACAAAGAACAAAAGAAGAGAAACTATTAGGAAAATCATAAAGCAGATTCCTCAGTGGTAGGATTGGATCTTCCTCAGGATAGACAGTGAATTATACATAAACTCTGCATTTTGCTTATGATAAGCACTTCAGGAACTTAGTACAAAAAACAAGAACTGCATCCATTCTTGAAAATTTCCTCTTCCATAATTAGCTGTCCTATTGACTTAAGAACACCTCCACACCACAATTTGCTTTTGTGATAAAGTATATAGGCATAAATTTTTTAGAAAGGCCAATAAGATTTGATAAATCATTGTGTCCTTAGTCACACATTGTGTCATTGATATCAAAAATCAACCTCAACTGAAGAAGATAAGTTTAAAAAGCAAGACCTTGTTTTGAAAGTATACTAGTTATGTGGCATACACATGGATACTCATGTACTCACTCATTTATCAAAGCACAAACAACTAAAAGCAGAGACAGACTACGAAAATAAGAGTTGTAGGATCTGTTGTGGTTTCATTAAAAAAAAAATCTGATAAAAGTAATAAAAGCAGCAAAATACAGCACCTAGAAATAAAAAGGTTTGATTTATCAAACTTTTACTTATGAAGCATTCCTTTGCATTAGACAAGCAAAACTCACTACACTGTTGCCTGGAAGAGTCTGATTCTCTTGATGGAGCAACAGCATGTCTCCCATCCAGTTTTAATTTGCTTAGATAACAGATGCTGTGCCATAACTGAACACAGAGACATATGTAGAAAAGGGCAGGAAGGAAGCAATTTCTTCCTCAGTCTGATTACACCCTTGAGGATTTGGTTTATGTAGTAAGGAAATATTGATCTGAAAGTCTTTAGCATTTTTGTATTACTGAGACTAATGCTCCTGTATCTACAGAGTTTGAATGTGAAAACAGCAGAAATTTCCTTTCTCAGGCATATGGAAACACAAATTTGTCTATTAATTGCTTATAAAATAAAAGCTTTAAAAACAATTTCAAATGCTCAACATTTACATTTTGCTTTCAGGAATATTTTATCAGTTAACTTGGCCAAAACTATTGACAGCCTAATTTTGTGTTTGTATCAAACTTTTTTTTTTTCTTCTTTAACCTATGCAAGTAAATTTGGTTTTAATTTATTTTTTGGGAGAGGATTCCATTGAGAACTGAGAAAACTGGAGCTTGATAGTATGGATACTACGAGTTTTTATTGGTGCAGTACAAGATCATCATTAAAATACAAAATAACTATATCAGACTTAGAAAATGCCCAAGCGGCAAAAGGCTGAAGGCTGGGATAGAACATGGAAGAAAGGTTCTACGTGCTTGCCTCCTTTAAACATTCTCTTGCAGGAAGGCATTTTCAGCTGCCATCTAAAAGAGCATATTGAACTATATCGATCTTGGGTTTGAGCTTGTTCATTATGCTCTTAAAATACAGGTGGAAATAATTCACTCAGATTATTATTAAAAACAATTCTTTAGCTTTAAGAGCTACATTTAGCCAAATCCAACCTTAAAGGAGCAGGGCAAAAATTGTCATAATGAAATTAAAAGCTTGGTGTCAGTAAAGTCAAAAGGATTATAATCACCTTCCTCAACAAAATCACACAATATGTATCAAAAACTAAGTTATATACATATGTATCAAAAACCAAGTTAAGGAATAGATTTTACATATTGGATATTTTTAATATATAAGCAAAAAGAGCTACAGGGGAAAAAAAAACAAAGAGATAGGTAACTCTGGCTACTTGAGGCCCGTGAACAAAAAGTAGTCACACACATTTCCACTGTACTATTAACTGCATTGTTTTTAAAATCTGACAGAAAAAAACTGACAAAAAAGTTGTGATGGAAATACCTGTGTCTGGTTACTAAAATATGCCCATTTATACTGTGAACTACATAAAGCAAATCCTTGCATTTGTCCAATTCCTTCTGAAGCTTTCCTTGGGCCAAACTTGGGAAAACATTTGTTCTGTAGATGTGGAGCTATAAAAGGCCATTTTGTGGCTGAAGAACAGCTGGTTGTTACTGTGGTCTGCCACATTAAGTTTGTTTTACTGAAATATGTTGCTGTCCCCTGATTATAACTTGAAGTGCCCCAATTAAAACCCAGTCATAACTTAAAGTTTTCAAATCCTTAAGATTTGTCTTCCATTAATGCTTGTTCTCACAGAACAGGGGATACCACCCCGTAACTGCCCACAAGGGCAAATCAAGAGAACTAGAACATGGCCATGATCATCTTTAAATTACAAATGGTTGATAAGGTGCATGTTGTATACAGTTATTATGGTTTGGAAACCCACTGTACCCAATAAACTGCTAAACCTATAAGATTTATTACTTAATATACAACATTTGAGTAGAGCTAATACCACCTTCGATAACTATGTCATTACTTATCTTTAATTTTTCTGTGGTTATTAATGTATGAATGGTTTCAGCAACTGGTAATAAGAATTTTCTTCACACTTTACTGCATTACCTTAACTTCCCAATTATTTAATTCCAGGAGAAGACAGAAAGAAATAGGGGCCTTAAACTTAGGGGCTTTTTTTAAGCAAAATTTGATACTTTCTAATATTCAACAGTGCATGAAAAAGTTCTTTCTATTAGCGCACACTATAAATGAAGTATAAATAAAGATGAACTATATTTTCCCTATAAATAAAAGGCAGAAAACTCCAAACCCAATCTAATTGCTTTGCCCAAAAAACAACTGAGAACCCACCAGGCAATACCCCTGAGCTCTCATCTCAAACACACAATCAGTTTCCTGCCCTGCTCTCCCTCCAGTGCACACACAAACCAAGACCCGTGTTGGAGTCCCGGTCTGGTGGCTTTTATGTAAACAAAGTTCCAGTCAAGTTCAATAGAAGTTAATGTGTTTAGGCCTGCAAAACACAAACACCACATGTTTACCATCTACTATAGATGCACCATAGTGCCCACTAAAAGTTACAAGGCTGGGTTGCTGCTGCAGGCTACAAAGCTACTACTCTGGTTTTGCAGCAGATGAATTTTGTTTACTGCCTTTACTGTTCACTGAGTAAAAAACGAACAAGTTTGGAGCTGAAAATGCAATAGAATCTGTAGATAAACTCTGTGGAGCCATGCAGCTAATTGCTTTGCTTTTGGCTATGGCATATGTATTACTTGACTGCTAATTTCACGCTCTGATACTGCTTCTTTATAGCAGCAGATGAAAATGAAGCTCTAGTATCCTGTTCAAATAGGCTGATAAATATGTATTCCACCCCTTCACAATATGTTTGACACACTCCTCACCAATTGCTGGGCTTCTCTTTTAAAAGGTCTAAAACAATATTCTACCTCTTATTCTTGCCACTGTCAAACTTCAGTGTTCCTGGTTTATTCAGTATGCCAAGGCAGAATTCCAGCTTTCCAGTTTTCAGCTCTATCCTTTTAACACATTTGCAGGTGCTCTGGATTATTCCAGTTGAAGGTGTTTTTCCCTCTTTTTTGGCATAAAAGATCTGACCAACACACTGTCATGCACTTCTAAGTAAACTTCACAAGAGGAAAAGTAGCCGACTTGCCCAGATAAGTAAGCACCAAAGCAAGCACAATTCCAAGCACAGAAAAACCTATAAATTCAAACTGAAATGCCACTTCACATTTTGAACAGGAAACGTTGCTTTTCTAGATAAATCATAGCTGGCTGTAAGAGCTAAGATATAGATACTCCTGTACAGAAGAGCCTAAGAGGGAGGATGGAGAAAATATCCTTCTGTCTGCTTAAGGGCACATACAGCAAAACTATAATGCCTAACAGTTACCTGTAAAGGCAGCTAGAGACTACACGTTCTATTTATCCACCCAATCCATTAAAATATGCAGTAGTGCATCCAAAAGCAGACATGCTAACTGAATTATTGTGAAATCAAAAATAATTTGGATAAAATAGAAAATCAATTGAAGGAACCAAATCACGCTTGTCTAATTCAGACACATATCTGTTTCCCCTGTAACAGGGCAGAAGACCATGTGCTTCAATATACCAGGCCATGTCAACAATTGCTTAGCTGGTAGGTACAATGTTAAGAGACAGGGATTAAATATCACCACCACCACCACACAAACCCCCACCCCAAACCTAGAATATGCAAACTTCCAATTTTGTACTTGTTTGTTAATCGTGCACTTGTTAATTTAACAAGCAGGCATATATATACACCCAAGAAGCACACAGTTTTAGATCCTGGGCAACACAAGTCTGGTTTCCTATAGAACAAATCTTCATTGCCTGGCAACCAGAGCTATTTTTATGTCAAACTGTAATAATTCATCTTGGCTGTATTTACTGAGAATTTGAGGGTGGGAAGGAATCATTTCAATCCCATCTCTTCTCATTTGTTTCCCCCTATAGCCCACTCCCAATAGCCTGACATTTGAACTTCTCAAATTAAGGCTTGCATAGAAGCCAAGCCCGGACCATTTCAGTGTATGAAGTACAAGTCTGAGGAAAATTCCGAGTGACAGAGAGGGCACTGTTCAGCAAACTGCTCTTTTGTTCTATGTATGGGTACAGTTTACCGTCACCAGGCGTGTTCCTTTTTCTCACTGCCTCCGAAATTACAGAGGGTTTTGAAAATAAGTCTGCGACGATAACACTGCCAAGTACTTAAAGAATATCTTAGTTATTTTATCCAGGAGAAGGACAATAGAGAAGCTTTTCAACTCACATGGTGATTTCACAGCATTATAATCACCGATTGTAAGCCATATTTTAAAAGCAATGATTAGTTGTTCTATAAATACAACTTAAGTTATTTGCATAGTTCAAGTACTTTATAAATAGCAATACTTCTGCTCCCATGTGAATATAGACAAAATTGTGAACACTTTACATTCAGATTAGGTTCAGCCCAAGGAAGTAGTTGGACCGCATCTGACATAATATGTGCATGTGCAAACCACACAGAGCATACGTAACAAATAAGGTATAGGACTGCAGTACAGTTTCTTCTCTGATCTTGCTCAATTCCATGGATCACCCAAGCAATTTAAGATTAAAAATACCCAAATACCTTAAAAAGGATGTTGATAACTCAAAATTTAAATTATTTTAAATTTTAAAAATAATTTTTATGTTTGTGGTTATTAATTGGTAATTCAAAATATAATCCAAAAAAGTAAACAGCCACAATTTCACTCTCACTGGCTGTTCAGGTCCTGGAGTCAGGCTGACTGACACACCACACTTCTGTGGACACGTAATAACAAGCAATACCAAAAGCTGTGAGCTGAACATTGGTGTGCTAGCTTCAAATACTATTCATACACATATTTATATAAACTTTTAGGTAAAATTATATATATTTGTACACACACAGACATAAGTGAATATAGATACTGACTTTTTTTTCTATCCATCACACAGAATCCATATAATTGAGGAACCAAATGGTAAAACAATGTCTCAATTTTCATAAGAAATACAGAAATTGCAAATGTATTTATTAATGGAAATATTTAAGTTATTGCTTTAATGAAAATATGAGATGTTCTGAAAATCTTCCGTTTTGTACTTCCCTTCAATATCACAAGAAATCATGTTGGACATGGGGGAAGCATCTTCCAGGCACTGTTAGAGAACATAAAGCCTGGTGTTTTTATGTAGACATACAGTTCTTTTCTGTTATGTTTAATGAAATATAAATGCTTGTCTAGTCTTCAGAAAATGTTGATGGCTTACCTGCCACCATCGCTGTGGACTGACACTCATAATCCTTGAATATTTTGTCCACGGTATTGAAAATGCCAGAGTGTTTCATCTCAACACATTGGATCCATATATCAGACTACAGATCCAGTAATTCATTCCCTCAATTGAAATTCCCTCACAAGAAACACATCAGGGAGAGGATGGAGTCTAAGAACTACCCATGCAAAAACTGTCCAAATCCAAAACATGTTTCTGTCAATGAATAAGACTAGCTATATTATGCAAGACTAACAGGCTTTCATAGAATCATAGAATGGCTAGGGTTGGAAGGGACCTGTAGAGGTCATCTAGTCCAAACCCCCTGCACACGCAGGGTCCCCTAGAGCATGTGGCACAGGGTGATGTCCAGGCGGGTTTGGAACATCTCCAGAGAAGGAGACTCCACCACCTCTCTGGGCAGCCTGGTCCAGTGCTCTGTCACCCTCACCGTTAAGAAATTCTTCCTCAAGTTCCTGTGGAACTTTTGGTGCCTAATTTGTGGCCATTTCCCCTAGTTCTATCACTGGCCACCACTGAGAAGAGGCCAGCCCCCTCCTCCTCACTCCCTGTCTTGAGATATTTATATACATTGATCAGATCCCCTCTCAGTCTTCTCTTCTCCAGGCTGAAGAGGCCCAGCTCTCTCAGCCTTTCCTCATAGGGCAGATGTTCCAGGCCCCTAATCATCTTCGTGGCCCTGCGCTGGACTGTCTCCAGCAGCTCCACATCCCTCCTGCACTGGGGAGCCCAGAACTGCACACAGTACTCGAGGTGCGGCCTCACCAGGGCTGAGTAGAGGGGCAGAATCACCTCCCTTGACCTGCTGGAGACACTCTGCTTAATGCACCCCAAGATCCCATTGGCCTTCTTGGCCACGAGGGCACACTGCAAAAGTGGCTTTGAAGTGGATAACAAATGTACAAGAAGTAAAGTGTTTAAAAGATTGAGTTATTGCATATTGCAACTATTTGAGCTGTCTTACTGATAAGCTTCTATATCTTCTTGTACATCTCAGATTATTTTTTTCTTCATATTCTAGAGTTTACTCTCGAGAGGGATGTAAACAAAAGAAAACAGAATAAACACACTGGAAACATACCTATTTTATATGTAACTAAAGTTGAAATTCTGCTGCATCTACATAGCACCAGAAGTTAAGAGATGCAGCTGCAGGAGTTCTTATGACATCAAATTCTAGGAGTTATTAGTTTTATATAATCTTGTAAGTGCAAACCCAACAACATTGTATTTAGGATAATTGAGTTTCAATGTTAAGCTTCAAGAGTACAAAGCACTTGACCACTTTTAGATATGAATATTACGAGAGGCCTCAGAAAAGAATGTACCCAAGGACACAGTTTTCGCAATTTCAGTGACGCAAAGAGCCTTAAATTTTAAAAATATAAGTAGATTATGTAGAACCATGAGAACTTGACTCCTAATCATTTATCATTTTGTTCCCTTTCAGGTAAATTTCCACATTTCTGAAAGGCAGTTGCAACATTCCCCTTTTCTACAAGACATGCAAAATATTTGGTGTGTAGGAACTGAACTCATTTTAGGCATTGTACCTTGTACTTTAGGACTTCATATGCCAGTACCAGGACAGCGCTGTTTTACAAGAAAAAATGGTCAAGTCTGAGAATGATTCTTACATTTAAGGAAATATAATTATTATATTTTCCTTAGAAAATTGATGGATCTATACAAAAGCAATTGAGATTAATTAGAATTTGACCCTTTAAGTGCTTACTTCTGTCTTCCAATGTGGTTGGCCGATGCTAGTATCAATGCCTTACTAAATATTAACACATTATTCTCTAAAATAAGTATCAAGGTAACATTCCCATGAGTCCTGATACAAAACCTTAACTGTGATGGACATTAAATTCAGAAAACTAGGACAGGAAGCCAGATAAAAAAGACTATTTAGAATTTCAGCTGACATGCGAGGCAGATTTCCTGTGCTACCCAGTGGATGTGATTTACTTTTGCTCCATAAACAGATAATGCATCCAAACATCACCCGAACCACTGGACCTGCAGGCAAGCTCGGGGTTTCTAACAACTGTGACAGTGCAATGGTATGTGATTACACCTGGTACCTGTCCCCTAACAGAGCTTAAGACTCTTAAACAGGCAAACAAAGGAAAAGTTTATGACTCTCAAAAAAAGTTTATGACTGTCAGAACCAAGAAAAAGAACTCGCACCTTTTGATTGCTAAACATTTCATATTCCTCTCTTTTTTCCAGTTTGTGTTCTTCTATACTCCTCATTAGCAAAACCATGGAGGGCAGATGACACAATTTAACTCGGTTAAGACTACACCACTTCTTACAGACACTCTCCTGGCAAGTCACCAGACAAGCGCTTCCTAAAAGTGTGGAGCTCTGAATCAGGCTATCCAGAGAGGTGCCTAGGTTTATTGAAAACACCTTAACTATCCTCTGTCGTAACAGGTAGAAACAGACAAGTCAAATGCTATGTGAAAAAATAATCCCTTTCCTGGCTCTGACGCTCAGTGGCTATATGTTAACTTCCATGTTATTCAAATTACTTTGAATACCTCCGATGTAAAAGGATCTGTAAAGGAGCTTTGAGTATTATAATTGCAAATTGACATTTTTTACATTGATGCTTCTCTTCCAACAGTCAGAAAAGATAAAATGTCTTCAAACTATCTAATTATTCACCGAAGTGATGTCCTAGTTTCCAGTTTATTTAGCCTAGACTTCTATCACTACACATTTTTTAGAGCATTTCTGTGTGTATGTAGTGGGGGGAAGCAGAGACTAATATAAATAATTGTATATTTGACTACAGTAAAAACTGTGAAGCAACCCAGGAATATATATACATAAGATGTTTAAAAGAGTAACTTCAAAGTATAACATTAAACTAAATAACAAAGTAATATTATTTGATTATTGTATGTTATATCTTTAAAGAATAAAACAGCACCCACACATCAATGTATTAAAATGCAGTTATTTCAGTCATCCAAGTCTGTACAGTCTATGAAAACTAGGTCAGGCCATGTAATTTCATTGATGCAATTCCATTTTTCTCTCTCCATTCAGTTTTTATTCTTTTGTGGCTTCAGCCCAAGGAAACATTACTTCGAAAAACAAATCCGGGCTGTGCAGGTCTGCCCCTCCACCTCACCCCAACTCTATATAATTGGCCTTAAAATGAGTCAATTCGAGCCCAACAGAGGCAAGATCAAGCACACAATAAATGGGGCTTTTCTAATGAAAAAGTAAAATAAAAACATAAATAAAAGTTCTACTTATTAGCATTCTGCTCACAAAGCTTTTATGGAGGAAAAGAACACCAGATGCCTGTAAAAGTTAGAGTATTTGGCTCATGACCGTGCAGCAGACGCTACTGCATCAGAGCCAGATCCTGACACCTTCATAGTGGGGACAGTCCATCATGAGAATTTTCAATAAATTATGCTTGTGAATAAAAGTCCGGAATTATTTTAAGGAAATGAACTGTCATACCATGCATCATCTTTTACAGCTAACTTTAGTTAGACAGAATGCAAGGCCTTAACAAGAATTTTGCAGCAAAAGACCTCATGGTAAAGACCAAAATCATTACGTTACCTTTACTTTCGTTTTACTGAACCCAGCAGAGCTAAGAGTTTTCTTATAGTTCAGACAGATTCAAAATGCCATTCAGATATGTAAAACATAAATAACTTACTCCATAAAGAATAAAGTGTTCCATGATTGTTTAAATAGATACTAAGACAACTACGTTACCTGCCCTGTGTAAATTGCCCAGTAGTTAATGCACCGCTAAAAAAAGGCTGCATTTAATGGCTGCTTCCTTTTCACATTTGGGTGCTTATGAAATGCTTTTTCAAATTAAAGTGAAGAAATACATCTGAAAGGACTCCAGATATTGGTGACAGATTAGTCTCAAAACAACAGATTTGAACATGCTTTGGGTCATACTAATGCTGGATTCAGACTGCATTGGCTTTTGGCAGTGACCAATGAAAATCAGGCTGTCTTTACTGCTCTGCAAAGAAATTATTAGAAAAAAAATCTGTTTTGATCCCTTAATCAGGTGGAAGATACACAGTATTCTAGCAGTGGAATAAAGCAACATGCATTCCACAGCTTGCTGTTTATTAGCACCTTTCCCCTCCCCTAACACTTTTTTTTTTCTACTGTAGTTCTGCTCTGGGCTGGGGGGGGAGGGGAAGACAAACAAAGACAAAAAATTTTCAAAAAAGCCCACATGTTTATAGAAAACACATTTATTTCTGATTTTGTAATAATCAGCAGAACCTCCTGAGAAAAGAAAGCCCTTTTTAATTTTACAAAGGAATAATAGAAAAGGCTTCACATAATCTTTACCTATTAATATACTAACTTCATTAGAATTGTGCTCTGGGTGTTACTATGTCAACTTAAGATGAAAAATACATCCTTTTCACTGTAAAAATAGTTTTTTGTTTCAATACATTTGGCATTTATGGCCTCAACAAGCAGATCAGCTTTCCAAGTTCAGGGTATTTCACAGCTATTTGTGCTGGCCTGTGGAACAGCACTGACAACTACTTTTCAAAGGCCTAATAATGCTGCACAAGCAATACCAGATAAGATTTTCAAGGTCTTAATCATTTAAGGTACTTCAAAGTATGATTTGGAATGCCTTAAATTAATTGCTTTATGAGAGTGGAAATAGGAAAGCATTTCTTCTCTGAGAGAAAAAAATTCCACCATTTTGGAAAAATGGTAGTAGTTTGAGCTTTCTTTGGTTAGTAAGCTCCAAATGTTTCACCTCTTACATCCGTTCTTCATGGAGACAAAAAAAGAAGCTTCAGAGAAGGAGGTTCACAGGAATTAGGTAGTTGACAGAGTTGCTTAAGAACTAGAAAACTGAGGGATTAGCTGTTTCCTACAGAAATATCAAGGTATTTGAATGAGCTATCTGAAGGTTGCTGTTTATATGAACAGAAGTAATAACATGAAAGCAAGATGAAGCAGTATCAGCTGGCTGTGCCTGCCTGACAGTAAGAGAGACTGAGGCAAAAAAGCCTTCTTTGCAATTCAGGAAAAACTTGCCTTTCAAGCCATCTCAAAAGAAACCTGAAAACCAAAAATTTTTTTTTTTTTTCAGGATAACAACAACAACAGTTTATTCTTGGTATGCCATAAATGTAAATTGCACTGTAGTTATTCAGATTTAATGCGTACCATAGTTGCTATGCATAGTTGCTAACTGAGCTTCTTAAAATCTTGATGAAGTAGTTTATGCAAGTTAAAAAAAAAAAGAGCAAAGAAACTCAGATTAAATCAACAACTGATTTTTTAACCATGGTTATTAACAAAGAATTGTAGGTTAATTTCACACAGCAGTCACAGAACAAAGTGTTCTTAGCACTGGCAGAACATATTCAAGGAGAATAATGCAAACAAATTCCACAAGTTAATTTGTGGTCACCTTACTCTAATACTTCTAAATACAAAATAAATTATATATATGCCACAATAAATAAAATAGCAGGGCTTATTCACCAAGCAGCATGTGTATCTGTCCTGTCCACATAAACAAGGCCAAAAGGCAAATAGGAATGCAGCTCTGGAGAGATTTAATTGGCAACCTGCTGAGCTCCTGGTTTCTGCGATTCAGAAGCTCTAAAAATTTTTCTTCTCCCATATAAATATTTCAAGGGAGATGGGATCAAAGCCCCTTCCACTTTACAGGTACCTTAGAGCTTTCATTCTAGTTAAATATAAAACTAGTTAGAAATGATATTCTGAAATGGCAGAAGAATAACTCTTCCTTAGCAAAGGGCTAAGGGTAGAAACCAGCTAATCCAATTAGAGGCCCCAGGTGATACCTGGACATGTGATTGGCAAGCTCTGCAGATTCAAGCACATCATCACAAACATCCAGCGGATACAAATTAGGGCACAAGACAGGGAAAAGGGAATTTTAACAGACTCGGATGTTAAGACCTCAGAAGGAAGACATTCAAATATCAATGTTTTCTTCTCTCCCTCACTAACAAGAGCCTTATCTAAAATCTTTGTGAAAACAGCTTCCTGCCAGGGGGAGGAAGGAACACAAAACACACCACAGTCCTCCTTGCACTGGAACAGGAAAGAATGGGGAACATGGCCCTAACAGAGTGCCGTGTACCCATGGCCTGAACTACAGTTACATCCATACTTAGTGCTCTTTAGATCACAAGGAAGTCACATGTTCTGCATGTGGGTGACATAGACTGACTCCTGCTAAATTCTGTCTGCCCACTTAGCCAGTAGCTTTCACACCAAACTGCATAACACAGCTTGGAGGAACTTACTGAGAACCCACAGATGGACAGACAGGCTTCCCAGCTTGGCACGTATGTGTTGTATTCATGCAACATGACAGTTCAAGCAGCAAATTGACTGAAGAAGCGTCCAAACCATTTATTTGCTTCTTGAAGCTCATTCAACTAAGATCTATCAGAATTCCACACCAAAGGTTGCTTTGTGTTTGGAAAAGTGACTTGACCTTCAGCCACAGCAAAACAGGCAGCCAACTGAAGAAAACCAGGTTTTATCATCCTACCTCAAAGGTAGTCAGAGCAGCACATACTTAAGCTTTCCAAGCATTTCTTGTCATGCTACCAACAGTTGCAGAACAAAATGCTGCTTTTATTTTATATCTTTATAGAATGTTGCCAAGTATTCCTTGCTTTCTGAAAGGCAGAGACAAGTGGAACAACTTTAAAGACATTTTATACTAAATGTCCATACCACAGATGACTGATAAATTGTGGCTCATCATGCCTATTGAGTTACAAGAACTTGCCTATCTTTTATATTCACGTTTGATTTTTCAAGTAAGAAGCTAAAAACTTTCACTGGCATCAACCTTGTAGGAAAGAATAATCTGGGTTTTCTTCCCACCAGAATCATTGCATTTATTGCTTATAATACATGTGCTTCAGCTCACAATGATAGTCACATGCAACTGGTAGCTTTTCACTAAAATTCTGAACCAGTTCAGTCCACTTGCACTAAGAAAAAGAAAAGGTTAATTGTTTTAAACTCTCAGTGGAAGAGTAAACTTAACTGCAGGCTTTCATGTCTCATGCCTTAACACACCATTATTTGGCACATTCACTCAATATAGATTAGCTATATCTAATTAATAAAAATTATATATTTTGAAAACTACTTTTAAAGTCACTGAGCACAGAGGTTTAAAAAGCAGTATAGATTTTATGAGGGGTTGGATGCAATAGAATTTATCAACTAGCATGACAAAATATAATATCTGCAATCACAGGATGAGATTTTCCCTCCTGACTCTAAATGGAATAAAATTTGAAACTAATTCTGATGTAAATAAGTACAGTTACTTTCCTAATTGTCTGTACTGCTGCACACTCTCTTTCTATACAACAGATGTGTTTTATGGTATCTCCTGGCAGGAATGGAAATGCTACCTAACTTTATAACGAGTCTCATTCCTCAAAATCCATTCTAAGAGACTCCAACCTCTTTATTCTTTCTATATTTTTGGATCTTCTCTTAATGCAGAGGTAGGGCTAGCAGTAGGGCAAAATGTTCTAAGGCAGTAGCCACCAGTGTTCTCAGGCAATAGTACTCCAAGATTGGTGATGCCTAATCTCTCTAAGAAAAGAGTAGTTTTGACTTGCAGGAAGACAACCACAGCAGATACAGACCCTGAGATAAGCCTTCATATTAAGAAATCATTTCTGTTACATAACAGAAAAGCACATGAAAATCACCTTGTTAAAAGATGAGTCACATTGGAGATGTCAAGGTATAAAAGGATAGACAGCAAAGATCTCTAGCAGCAGCAGCATCTTGAAAACACTAAATTCAGCAGTGCTTAGAGGTGTCCGTGCCCCACTAGAAAACAGTTTTGTTGTTCAAAGAGAGACAGACAATTTCGACTCTGAACTTTGCAGCTAAATACGTAGCCAAAGAATGCAGCCCAACCAATGCTACAGCTACCTGGCAAGCAGAATGGTTTCTGAACAGCTGAGGGGAGAACCAAAGCTGCAGCTTTCCAAAGGGATGGCTGCATCTGGTTTTAAAACGTGTACTTCAAAACTTCTCAAAATAAAGAAGTTATTTTCCTTAATCAGCAATTCTGAAATTCTTTGTATGCTACCTATGAAGTCAACTTCAGGGAAGCTTATTAGAAACTTAGCAGAAACAAGCCTAAGGATGGTAAGTATGGAACATGCTCAACAACAGATGCTAAACATAATACTATTTAGTAACACTATTAGTAAATTTGGTTTAGTAAATCCTAAAAGTTTAATTCCTTCTATAATAATCAGACTTAGCTTCTCTGCCTTCCTCATTACTACCCTTTCTTTTCTCTTAGTATCACTACAAATTATTATTACTCAAGTTCAGCACCTCAACAAATCACAACTCTTTTCCTTGATTCTTTCCTTACTTTGATTTATTAAAAAAAAGTAAAAAAGTACTTGTTTTTGCTAAGTTCCCTTTTTTATTGGGGGGAAAAAACATAGAAGTATTGCATTATGGCTTACTTTCACTTCATCTGGAAATTTGGAATAAAGATAAATGCCTAAGTAGCTAAAACATTCTTGTTGCCATTATGTACAGAATGAGTTGCAGTTCTTTTTGCTTACAGATGCGTTTTATTTATGGACCCACTATTTCTTGAGACAAAATTCTGAAGTCAGCCCTGGAAATACAGTTCTTAACTGACAATGTACGCCATGATATCTAACACAGTATGTGATCCAAACTGGGAATGGATGTAAAGAAATTTAACTGACTTTTACATCTTATCATTTCCAAATGAGTACTTATTGTATATGGGGTTTTCATGCCTTTCTTTGGTAAGAGCAAGATGGAACAAGTGTGTTTGAAGCTTAATTCCACTAATGCCAAGGAAAGACAGTAACTTCAGGAATGATTCAGTGGTAAATCACACACTTACCAAATTAACATGAACACACTGACTTTTTGCCTTGCTTAGGTACATCCAGCTAATAAAAGTGGCAGCTAATTGTCTTCCACACCAATTTTCCCAAAATTAGCATATACAAAACTTAACACATAACAGTTATTATAATACAGAGGTAGATGAAAAAAATAGCATTGCAGGGAGGGAAGAAAAAAAAAAAAGGGGGGAAGAACAGCAAGACAATGAAGGCATATTGGCAGTTTCCCCAGAAAGACTTTGCAGACAGTGGCTGTATTTTGATGGCAACTGGAAATACCTGAAAGTAAGAACTGTCCTTGGCAGGCTGCCCAGCTGACAGGGATCATGATTGGTGTCTGAATTGCAGTTCTTTCCTATAATAATATTTAATATAATTGCTCAGTGTTTTCTGAAGCCCTACAATGGAGAGGAAGGAAATGGTTTGCCTTAGAGGTTAAGAGGTATTGGCTCATGTATCAGTCCACTCTAGCATCATACTGGGGCTCTACCACGGCGCTTCAGTAAAACTATACACCAACAGGAAAAAAAATACAATTTTAAAATAAGACTGGCCTGTACATCTGCTTACTTGTGCAGTTAGACAAAAATATATTTTGTGATCTTATAGCCAAGGTTTTATTATTATTATTATTATTCTAACTTTCACTGGTACACTAATTTAAAATAATTTCAAGACAAAATAATTTTTACTGATCAACATTTGTAGCCTCCTGCCAAGGATCTAGCTTTCCACATCCTCTGTGCACCTGAGAATTTCAGAAACATACATCATGGGGGTCGATCTCTTCTCCAGCAGAGCTACCAAAAGCAGGGCAATGGAAAATGTCCTCAAGTCATGCTGGAGAGGTTCAGGTTAGATATTAGGAAGAATTTCTACATGGGAAGAGTAGCTCAGTATTGGAGCAGGCTGCCCAAGGAAGTGCTGGAGCCACCATTCCTAGCTGTGTTCAAAAAAACATGTAGATGAAGCACTTTGAGACATGGTTCTATGATAGTATATTAGTTCTTGATTAAGGCAAAGGAATTAAAATTTGCACATGCTATTTACACTTTCAAAATTCCAAGTTCTTTAAAAACAAAACATTTCTTTAAAAAATAGAATTGGCTGCAACTAGGTTTAGTAACAGAGAGCAAGGGAGAAAATGGAGACTGTGTTGGGTGTTCCGTCCTCAATTCTCGTCTCAGGACAGAAGTCATACCACGTGGCTTTAAACAATAACACTTTCTCATTCGTGTTAGTTGCCTGAAACAAAAAAGGACCACTTTGTAGAACCCCAGATAAAGCTCATCAGTAACTTAAAAACAAACAAACTTACAGTGGACAACAACAACACACACACACTGATAAAGAGGTCTTGAAAACTAGATCAAGAGGTCTACTTCATGGTTATTAACATCTGACTTGAAAATTACTAAAATAATTCTAGAAAGACTTCCAAAGCCCACTGCTAACAAGCAGCTGACAAGCTTTATTCAGTTTCACACGTTACATCAGGGATATAAAATTTCTCTGTGGCCTTGTTAAGTACAGTATATGCAAATTCATTTGTTCCAAGGAGTTTTTATCAGATCGCTACTTACGAGAACAAATTGGAACCAATATTTATGCTATCAATTACACATCCAAGCATCTGATAAACTCTATTTGCACTATATTAGGCCTTCATCATTGTATCACTTCATAGTTTCTTCACATAAATGTTTTGTTACAAAACGCCTGCACGGTGGTCACAGTATCACTCACTTGTAAATGAGCAACTGATACAGAGATCTCCCCACTATCATTCAAAAAGCCTGTGACATGAGAGACTAACTAAAATTTCTCATGTCCAAAGCTACTCTACTCTGCTGGAGTTCCATCCTCTCCCCTCTCTGTGCCCTGCCATCTCAAAATTAAGTTTTTCAGCATGAGTTTTCTAGAACTACAGCAAGTTAGCTCAACTCGGTAAATGCTACATACAGTTACTAAATCAAGAAGTCATCATTCTGCAAATATAAAATTTCATGCAGGTAAAACTGATTTACAGTTTTACCAATTTATGTACAAGTATCTGGATTTTGCTTTTGTTTTCCTAGTAATAGCACAACAGAAAAGTGTGTCACTCAAGATCTAATTTTGTTCAGTGATTCAGTTAGAGAGCAGAGCTCTGGAGCAAAGTCCATCAGCTGTCTACAGAGGCATGAGGGGATAAATGGCAATGATTTCCAGCTACATGCTAGAACCCAACTGCTTTCTGTCTTCTATCCTTCTGTCTACGTTTGTATTTACACATACGAAGATCTCTATATCTCTCATTTATGAAATTTTAAACACCATTTCCGAAGGCATCAAAAGTTCCACAGGAACTTAGGAAATAATTTCTTTACAGTGAGGGTGACAGAGCACTGGAACAGGTTGCCCATAGAGGTTGTAGAATCTCCTTCTCTGGAGATCTTCAAAACCCGCCTGGACATCACCCTGTGCCACATGCTCTAGGAGACCCTGCGTGTGCAGGGGGGTTGGACCAGATGTTATCTACAGGTCTCTTCCAACCTCAAGCATTCTGTGCTTCCATGACGTGGCTAAACACAGAGCAAGCGTATCACCTCTATGCCGGACATAAGCTGTGCTCCAAAACTGGACTCTGTGCACAGTGTGGGAAATACTGCTGGAGCAAGAGCATTCATTCATTACTGGAAGCGATTAAACTTGTCCATCTTAAAGCCTTGAGGCTGTTTTCAGATTCCTCTTCTCAGAATTAGGTCACCTTCACTCTTTTCCCCTCTCCTGAATATACCATTTAATAGCATTAATTACCTCAATTTGAAAAAAATTCAAGCAAGCAGAGCATGAAAAAAGAGGATCCCTGCAATACAAGGAATGCTTTTGGAGGCATCAAAGGGACCATAATCAAATAGAAGATTAAGAATAAAATCCTTCTCTGCAAAAGCCAAACAAAAAATCCACCTGGGCTCTAAGGACAGAAACACACACTGGCTATTTCTTACTCACTACTTTCCTGTGGATTGCCTTAGTAGTAATGTTAACGTAATGCACACTTTTCCTTCTAAGCTTCCAGGAATAAATTCCCTTTTGGTTCCTTCTGCACCCCATTCTCCCACAGAAATGTGGTATTTCACATACACCAGATACAGAACCCATTCAGACAGCTTGGGTCTGGCCATGAGACAGCATATGCTTTCAGAAGCTGCTATCCTGTCTTTATCAGTGTGCTGCTCCTACTTTCACAGTGTCCTATCCCATCAGCAAGATCCACAATGTAGATAAAAGCTTTGATACAACTCCTGCCCTAATATTATCCCTGTCCCAAAGTACATGTTTTCTAGCAGTCCCAAAGCTAGAGGTGTAAAATCTAGAAACAGAAGGAAAAGGCCTGATAACTAATTTTGCCTCTGCAGCCTGCAGTAAATACTCTACTTCTGCTTCTGAAACACCAAATTTCCAGGCAGCATGCCATCTAGTTAGGTGACCTATGTTGGTTAGACAGTTTGACAGTGCACAGGCAAAAATACACTGTGGACTGCAAACAACTACACAACGAATAAGTTATATACACAAAGAATAAGTTAAAAATAAGCCTTTATGCTGTAGATGGTTTTCAGGAAGAGAAAGGTGGGGGGGCGGAACAAAAACAACAAAACAAAACAAGAGCAGCAGTCTAAGTGACCAAGAATTACAAAGCAAAGACACACGAGGCAGGTCTCCCTGGAGCCAAACAATGCACAAGGTTGGGAACAAGGTGGGAGTTAACTGTGGTCATCTTGTAATCAAAATTGCAAATGTAGTGAAAAAAGATAAAGACCAAGCTAAGAAAGCAACAAGCAGCGTGAGGGCTCAAGCTATAGTATCTATGTGGTCAATACTGCAAGAAACTTTTGATAGAGTAGGTAATAGAGATGGAAGGAGAGAAAAAGAAAGGAAAAAAAAAGAGAGGAGAGTCACTTCTACCAGTGATGAGCAATTAATAGAACAAGGGAGTGCAATCATACTGAAGCTATTTCCTAATTAAAATAATTATATTAGCTGGCCTTTAAGGAGATATATTTATAGCAAGTATGACAAGCTATTAAGGATTCAATTTAGATCAGAAGTCTCAAATTATGTCTTTGGGTACAAAAAAAAGCAAGTTGCTGGCAAACACAATAACTCACCCGACATTAGATTAACTTGTCTTGGACAAGGAATATAAGTAGAATCTACTGTTCAAGATGAGAATTCAAATAGCCTTCATATATGCATGTACATGGACAAATGCAGATTGCCAAGTATATCTTCACAAAACTACTGAAGGACTTGTTTCTGATGAGACTCATGAGACTCGTTTGATTTGTAATCAATTCATAAATTCTTATAAAAATCCTACCTTTTATATCAATGAAGAGCTGTTTGCTCACTTTTAATCAACACATGGCCTATCCAATATATGTGAAATCCTATCAGGTTCACATGGTCATTTTTCCCACACTAAAAAGCTTCTGAAGACATCTGAAAGACCTCTGAGGAACGTACACAGATTGTGTCGGTTCTAAAAATGACTAATGAAAATGACATTGAAAAAAAAAAAAAAGACTGAAATCTCCACAAGGAAGTTTTTAAAAGGCATAGAGATTTAGAGGTGACTTAACATTACAGGAAGGAGTGAAAATTTACATAGGAAAAGAAACTAAACTTCACAGTTAAATAAAAGCACTTGGGGAAAGCGCAGCAGAATTGTCATGTGGGGTGACACATCAAGGTGAATTAATGATCATACTGAAATTAATAATTTCATCTTGCTCCAAATATAACTTGCCAGTGTGAAGTCCTACTCTTGCCATATAGATTGTTCATCAGGTTACTCCCATAGGTTAAATACACTTGGTTTTGTATAGAAAGGTCACTTGAAACTCTCCAAGGCCTCGGAAGGCACACTGAGAACTTATAGCCAGTCACAGTCAGTTAAAAAAAAAAAAAAAAATCATTTAAGGCAGTCAAACCTGGTAGACTATAACTGTATTTTTTAATTATTACAAGCCCTAGGAAGAAACCAATTAAAAAATAAAAATTAACATATCACACATCAAAAGGTACAAATATGTACAAAAACCACTACTTGGAATTCAAGAAACAAGAATAACTTGACTGATATTTTTTAACTCAGCTATTGTCCAGAGCATTTCTTGTACAGTAAAGAAATTTTTTTCCTTAGACTTCCAGTGCTTGTCTGTGGCACAATCCTTTGCCTCAGGACCACTGAAGGCCCTTTGATTCAGCTTTGTGATCCCACTAGTGAAAACACTTTTGCCCACCAGCCCAAGAGCATATTAGTAAACCAGAGATTATCTTAACATGCCCAAGTTCCCCACAGGAATGCAGGAAACTCATTTGCTACCACATACATGTGATTCCGTGACAGCAAAATACAGTTCTGCAGATAACATGATTGACTAAAACAGATGACCTAAAGGACTGAAGTTGTTAATCCCAGCTGGTGCACACCTCTAAGTTGTGCATGCTTCCCCGCTCCCTTCCCCCACCAAAGCAACATCATTTTTTATGTCTTCCATATTGCTTTAGGAATTCCGTACTAAAAACAATAGCAGTAACAAGAGTTGCTACTGAAAGGTCTTTCAGCTCCAATTTAAATGGTTCTGGTCAAAGAAAGAGGAAGATGCATGTCTTCCATAGACTTAGGTCAGGAACACTCAGAGCACCGAGATCATTGCGACGATCCAAAACCACTTTATATCACAGCACTGGGATGAAATCTTAAATCTCTCAGTTTTATTTAATCAAAGCAAAGAATTCATTTTAGTTTTGCACAGTTCATTCATCAGGCTGAATTTTTCATAAACCATAGTTAAATTTTTCATGACACAATGATCTGCAATATAATAGCCTTCTCCCTAGCTTCTCCAAAGCCTTTCTCATTTCCATGCAGCCAGCCATATGGAAAGGCCTATACACTACAAAAACAGTATCAGCTATTTGCAAATACTGAAGATCAGAATAGTCACAAAACCTCAGGTCAAGCAACCATAAATGCACTTTCACAAACATCCAAAAGAAAATTCTGTACCTAGAACTTGGGATATGCCTGCCTATACCACTATGGCAGGCAACACGCACACTGAACTGTTGTGCCAAGGTCCTTAAGCTGCTTTCCAATTTCATTAAGTATTTCTGCCCCTGTTACACATGTTAACAAGCTAAGGAAGAAATTAATAAATTCTATATTGATAGTAAAACCAAAACAGTAGGAACCAGGAACCAAGCATTCTTCAGGATATATCCAGATTCACTTTAGAAAGTATTTCCCTCATACATTCGAGATGCAAATAATTCTCTCTTACCTAAGATCGACAGAAGATACTCTTCAAAGTTGAAGAAAACCCCTTGTGCTAGTGCTGGCCAGACGTTTTTGCTCAAGGGAGCCTTCTCAACAGAACTAGGTTCTAAGCTGTGCATTCTGCCATTTCAGCTACTTCTGGGAAGTCAAAGCTCTTACAGTCTTTGTGCCTTGAGCACCTCTGTAATAGGCTGCACTGGAACTAAGGACTACAGAGTGCCCAATTCCCAGAGGCCTTAACAACCAAATCACTGCTAGAAAAGCACTCTGCTTTCATTTGTTACAAATCTGGCCCTGCAGTATGCAAGAAAATCTTTTTTTTTCCTCCATTGATGGAATCCATGCGAGAGAAAGGAAAAAAAGTAAATCTGTTCATCTCATTCAAATTTCTCTTCCCGAAATTTGTAATTTGTTGTAGCTGGTCCTAAAATAGAAACAGATTTCCTATTTGGCAGCAGGAAGAGGAAGCAGAGGTAAGTGCTTCTACTTCTGATGAGTTTCTAGTTTCACTAGAGTCCATTCACTACATATCTAACTAGCTTGCCAAAGTGCTCAAAGGTGTAAGGGTATAAGGAGAAGCATTGCCAAACTGTACCCACTCCCCCACTTTTTTTATTGCACATATTATTGGAGATTTGCATTTAAAGTCTTTTAAACTGAGGGCATTGTTAGTGATGTATCAAAACCTCCTTTTAATCTACAACTCCCACACCCCAGAAATCTTTGCAGTCTTCTGTACAGCCTGGCAGACTGGAATCCTTTCCCTTAGGAGGTCACCTTGTCTATCCTCCACCCCAAAACAGGGTCAGAGCTGAGCTCGAGCCACATTGCTTTGGCCTTTGTCCAATCAGATCTTCAATCCCATGTCCCAGATGGTGCCCTCCCTCTCTTGCTCTCAGAAATTCTGTCAAGGTGGACAGAACACCTTGACTGCCGCTTGACTGCTTTTGGAAATCGTCAAGTTAATACAATTGTTCCTTAATTCCAGCTCAATTTATCCTTAAGTTAATGAGAGGACTCATTTATGTCCCACTTCAAACTTGCAAGTTCCTCTCTGTAATTAATACATAGAAAAATAACATTCATTGGTTTGCACTGGCAACGACAGTAGCATTTTCAGCTGGGCCTGCATGGATTGTGCAGTGATAACAGTAACACTGTTTGATACCGCCAGGAAAAAACATAAATAAATAAAACACACACTCCCACAGAAGAGCATAGCTACAGTGCTAGAGCTTACAGTCCAGATCTACAGTTTCAATCCCACATAATTCCACAATAGGCCCCATGCCTGGTGATTCTTTCTGGTTGGCTCCAGGACCCAGACAGGAGGAAACATTAAACAAAAGGACTTAGGAGGAATTAGGTGGAATTTAGGCCGTGCAGCTGAGCACAGACACACTACACTATCCTGTTTATAGAAGCACTCAACAGGTTGATCAATGGATATACAGATTATGGGAAAGGAACTCTAAGCAGTGTTTCATAATAAGAGCTTAATATACACTTTCAAACAGTGTTCAAACAATGTAGTTCTGATATGTTTCCAATTCTGTGCAACAAAATTACATTTATAGACTTTCTAGACCTATGGACTAGTTGAGGGAAAGATGCAGTTCATAAACTGATTTTTTCCTCATTCATTTAGCTTATGTGTACTGCTGATCTGTGACATTTTGCTTGAATTTGTCCTCCTCCTCTGTCTAAAGATTTCAACCCATCTAAATTACCCTTCTATAACACTAGTTAAAAAGTATTAGATACAATAAAAAACACAAGGAAAATGAACAGATCTCTGACTGCAAACAAAAAAGACTAAAGGAAACACAATGTCACTATAATCAAATATTTATCTCCTCACATTTCAGTCATTTTTAGTGTAGATAATTTCTAATTTTCATGTCTAAATAAATCAGTAGGTACATGAATTGTTAAGAGGAATATGATTGAGTACCATTATGATCTCGTTATGATCTTTATATTACACTCATTTCTACTTTTGCTACTCTAGTTTCCATCCAAGTTATAATTTGTAGCAAGACAGAGATATCAACTCATTTTGAGATAAGTCCAGGCATAAATCCAATTCCTAATCATAAATGGGTATTTTCTGTAAAATGATGAGTGCAAAAGGGGACAAATCTCATTTTTCTCAAAATGTGAGTTCAAAACCACACCTCTGTTTCTCTGATCATTCAGAGAAGGCAAGAGCAAGAAGTCAGTGTTTTAGGAACCTTCAGGTGGAAATGCTGGAGTTCAGACAGTAAATCACCAGGGGATTTTTGGACACGATTCAGACAGGTAGAGAAGGCAGAGCTCACCGTAGGAGGTCTTCAGCCTTGGAGAAGGTCTGAGCCGCACTGTAGGTTCCTGAGCCGCACTGTAGGTTCCTGAGCCTATTTCATACCTGATACAAACATATTGAGCTTTGTTCCCATCAGCTAGTTCACACAAGTAGCGTAAATTTTAGGAGGAGACACACACAGGATAAGGGAAAAAAAATGTCTAATCCTCCAAGTTCAAGTTTATATTTTAAGTCAGGCTCAGTGGAGATTAAAGGAAAAAACATCTATCCTCTCCTAGGTATTTACCTAATTCTTTAGGTAAGGTAAGGCTTATCTTACAGCTTTAGAAAAGAGAGAATGACTGCACTTCTGTTGCTGAATAACTTCTGCTGGCAAGGTGTGAAAAATACCCTGTCTAGAGCCACTTAACCTGCTTAGTGAACCATTCTCATAGGACTGTTATAAAAATGAACATATGCCCTCCACATAAAGATATTCACTACACATGTAAAATGATTAAGTGAGATTACAAGCCCATTTCCATCAAAAATCTTTATTGTTACAACTAAGCCAGCAACAATTCAAGCTTTCCCATTTATCCAGATGCCTTCTCCCCTTACCAAGGTAAAGCAGCTTCTGCAGAAATGCACCACTACCGAAACATTTCTTTGATACAAAGAAAATACTTATAAAAATATATATCTTAGTAATTAAGTGGATATCTCCCTTTTTTAGGATAAAAGTTATCCTAAGGCAATTGTAAACTTGAACAAGAGATGTCAACAAGGAGCAACATTATTTTTTCCATAATGTGAAATATATATATGCATTGCAATTGAAGACCATGCAGTGAGACAGTTAACTGAAGGGAACAAGACCTTTAAAAATCTTAATAGAAAGACTATGGAGAAATGTAAATTATTTGCAAGTTTAATTATTATATATTTTACATGTATTCACACACCTGCAATTGAGCTACAAGTTTAGCTGAAGTAGCTTAAGTCTGTGTGACAATTTTACTGTATTACTTGCAGACAGAATATTACATCTCTGGTTCATCTACTACAACTGTTTGGGATTAAAAGTATTTAAAATAGAGCATGTGCTAATGGGCACCATTATGACTACACCTGTAGTTTTTTGGGCAGTTTTTTGGGTTTTTTTGGTTTTAAAAAAACCTTTGCATAGAATTATTTTGCAAGGCAGGGAGAAGTCACCTGTTCTGCACCCCCACATACAACTCCTCTGACTTAAGAGTCAGGGACAGAAACAGCTTAATTTCCTTTAAGAGATATTAAAAAAAAATTCAATACACAGGAAATAGGAGATGTGACACGGATAAGCCAGTACACTTGCAGGTTAACTTACCTTAACTAACCAGTCTTTCATCCCATAACAGAAAATATCAAAAAGCATTAGAAGGATTTATTCAGTCTTCCTAAATATTCCATACATACCAAAATCACATTCAGAGCTTTAGATTATACAGTTACAAATAGACTAATTTCACTCCCTGAGGTAAAGTTTCCTCATTCTGAACTTACTTTGTTTTACCATGTGACAGACATGACATAACACTAAAATTAATCTTCAATTCTTAGAACAGCAGCATGCTGAAATGCAGTTCCCTAAAATCACGCAGTGTATTTAAAGACGTGTTTCGAAGATACCTCGGCTCATCTCCCAGCTGCCTATGGCTTCAAAAAGTTTCTGGTTTTGAAGTTCAGAATCTTTCTCTCTGCTTCCACGAAATAACAGAAAAGTGGCTGAACTGATGCACAGTGCAAAAGCATCACACAGCAAACAGAGCACAGGCCTTATTCAAGACAAAGCTCATCAAAATCCTAGGAATTTAGAGAAGAGTTTGAAAAATGAAGAGAATGAAGAGAAAGAAGATGCAGTAGCATTCTTACTCGAGCGTTTTGAACCTACCTTCCAGGAAAGGTCTAACACAAACTACTCTTGAAGGACACACCACAGGCTCTTTGTACCCACTTTTACCTTGCAGCCATCTCTTTAGATCCAGTTGGTATTACCCATCACCCATTTGGTAGCCTGAGGTATTTCATACATCTCCCTAGCTAATCTAAGCTGTAGTATAAATGAAGAGGACATGACGTACTCCAGCTGCAGATGCCAGCAAGAGCAAGGAGGCTCTCGCTGACTCTTCTTCTTCAAGCTGCATGATGCATCTTCACCACTTCACAAGTGGTCCTGATATGTACAGGAGCATCTTCTCACACAGCAAAGCTCACTGAGCATTTGCCACGTATGCTCTGCAACACAATCAAGGTGCAGCTTTCAGAGCTAAGATACTTTTCACTCCACACAGGTCATTTAAATACAAACACCATTTGAAGATTTAAGTGCAGATGCACTGAGCATTACTGTGGCTTCCTGTTTGCCAATCAGGTTTGTCTGTCTTATCTTGCCTTATTCTACCAGCTAATTACGCCTCCTGACAGCAGCAAGCACTTTCATAAGTAATAAATTCACCTTCCATTAGTCTCCATAGCAAATAACTAGCAGACAGCATCCAGAAGAAATAACTCCACCAATTTCTACTCTGCATTCAAGCTACAAACACTTTCACACTAGATTTAGTTGCAGGGGGCAGGGGAAGGTAGAAACCAACAACAATTTCTTTAAAGCACATTACCAAACAGACAGTAACCCAATAGGCATAAATGGCAATTGAAAACCTTGTGTTACTTCCTAGAGACAAGGCAAGACACAGTGTGGTTGACTGGGCTGTTTGACACATAACAAGTTATGGCTTATTACCATAACACTGGTTTCATCTGCCTTTAGTTTATCTGAATAAAGGGGCTGTCTGCAATGAGAAAAAGACGATGACTCCCAAGCAGGGGAAGGATCTCACCATTGCTCCCAGGTGTTGAAAACTTCCACTTTCAGTTCTCCAACAAAAGACTCTTTGCCTTATAAGCCTCAACTAATCAGGCAGGCAAAAAAGATACATTGCAGAATTCACTCAAAGTAACAGTGATTATTCACCTCGCCTGCAAGACTGCCTTGATTTTTTTTTTTATCTCTGACAAAGGAAGCACTCAGGTTGCTTTCTATTTTCCTACCTTTACCTCTTGGCTTTCTTTACAGATCTTTTTCTCAAGTTAAAAAAAAAAAAAAAAAAGGCTACATCAGTGCATTTTGGACCCGAATAACTTTTACAAGACTTAAATCAAAAACTAAAACTCTAGTCCTACTGTTTAAACTATGACTGTGATGTGAACTTTTATATTCTCAGAATCCTTCATCTGATCTAACAACAAACTCAAGTATAGGAAGAACATTTTTTCTCTCCAGTTAATACTTGAGGACATTCCTCTTCTGTGACTGACAGATGGCACGTGCTCATCCCACATCAGCAATATCACATTAGGTAGATGTAAACTGGAAAAAAAGGCAGATGTCAAATACATTTCCCACATCTGCCTTCTACCAAAATTCATATGGCATGTTTTTTCAAGCTATTAATAAAGGCTTATATAGGCAAACACAGGCCTAGAGAATTAAAACAAACCAACTAACAAATGAATTATTCTACCCTTCCCTTTTTTTTTTTTTTTCCTCTTCAAATAAGCTGGAATTTAAACTCTCTCATCCCAGTTACAGGAACCATTATCCATTTTGAAAAAGCAGAATGGAGGTTTATTTCCACATGCTTTATTACTTGTTTTCCCCTACAAGTATTTTTTCAATGTCATTTCCTCTGAGATCACAGAAGTTGAACATGGGGAAAATTTGTTGAGACATAGCTAAGTTGCCCTTCTCAATTATTCCTCAATCTCATTTTTAATATTAGTATGTCCTATCAGAATTACAGCTTAAAGGAAAGCAAAGAAATCAGCTTATCAGCATTTCAGCTCTGCAGACTGGATTTTGAACCAGATTCCCCCATCCTACAGTTCCCTTAATCCACTAAATAATACTGACTCAGGCTCATGGTTTTTCCCAATTTGCAAAAACATCGTAGTCACAAAAAAAGATGGCATTAAGCTAGTTTATAATAAATATTCTAAACGTCATTTCAAAATGTGGTATGCACTGAAAAATTGTGCCTGATGGCACATTGCAGAATGATAAACATTTTTATAGTGCTACAGTTCTCTGCAGACAGCTGAGTAAAACCCTGATAAATATATATTCACTCTTGGAAATACTGCCTCTGGATAAAACAGATATAGGCTAATACATGTTATTTTTAAATAGCCAAACAGCAGCCATCCAGAAGTTAAAATAAATCATTAATTAACTGACCCTTTTCAGAAATTTAATTTCAGTTCTCATTTCACTTTTTCTAAATACTTGGATGGCAGTTATTTTAAGGCAGCTATTAACCACTAGGTTATTTTTAATGCCCTGCATGTGACGGATGTCTCTGAAATAAAAGGCAGCTGAAGGGCAATAAACTCACTCTGCAGGATGTTTGTTATGCCCAGTGCTACCATGAGGCTAGCCCCCCAAAGACCCTCCAATCAACTCTGAAGTCACACTGACAACCTTCATTCATATAAACAGCCATGTGAGACCACCGCTCTCTCCCTCGCTAAATAAAACCTGTACTTGCAGCACATTTAATGTCAGAGCGTACTGAAACATGGTTAACTAGACGGGAAACGCACTAGCAGAAGTGGGATCTTTGCTGAAACGGAGCCAGGAATAAGGAAACTGGAGTTCAAGGGTATTTAACAGAGAGAAATCTCTAATTGCTTTTGCTGATAGTGTCATTAAAATGACACTTTATGGTAGCCCTTCTTGTCAAGTTCGCAGTTCCTAAACAAGCTGCCAGATACCAAGTAAGTACTACGGAAAAAGTACAGGAGAGAGAAGTAGAAAAGATGGAAAAGGAGAGAGGAAAGAAATAAAAAAAGTATCTGTAGTAGAATCTATCGTTATAACAGTAGTAAATGAGTTATCATTAGAGTCTGGATCACTGCAAAAAAATAAAACAATCTACTGTTGTAGAGTACTGCAGTTGGTCTGTAAGTAATAACCCTAGTATCTCTCTGATCCAGCAATAATAAAAGCAAACATCAGAGCACTCAAGGTGAAGTAACTTCTTTATTGAAGTATTAAAAAAGTAATAAGTAGCCTTTTGAGCATGAGACACAGGATCCCTTTCTCTGAGTCAACACTTGGGCACGGCATTAGCTGAAGTTTGGAAGCTTCAGCTGTACACCAGGGAGTAGGCTCGCACAACAGGACACATTTCATCCCTCTGGTACATGGCCTCTTCCCCACATTGGCGCTGGCACACCTGTACCACAGGCTTAGTCACATCTGGATGACAAAGAAAGGAGAGCTAAAATCTGATGAAAAACAGAGTCCATCATTCCTTGGTTTCAAGTAGGTTGCATCAGCCCTTTCAGAGGTTGCCGACGCAGAATGTGTAACAACAGGTGCCAGAGGAATCCATCTGTACTCCTGTGAATTGCCAAGACACATATCCCTGGAAAATGTTGCTACAGACCTTCTCAGGTCAAGAACTACTGGCCAGAGAAGATAATTTTTTAGGGCAGCAATTCAGCTTTTAATCCAATGATAAATAAAAAGAGTCAAAAGAAAAGATCCAAAAATCGCCAGTATTCAATAGCCTGGCGTTTGCTATTATATGAAAAAGACACGGGTCAAAAATTATTGCAATATTTTTACCTAAGGATCAACTACACCACACAAAAAGCCATAGTAGAGATGATAAAGCGTTCCAAATTTCACTCAGATACAGCCGTACTAAGGCAGAGATCTATGATCAACATGAGCATGAAAGTATAAAAACCAATTTGGAAACCCTCCTATATAAACTATATTATATATGTAATATGTAGTATATAAGGTACTATAAATAAGTGTGCTTCCTAAAGTAGGATTTAGATTCAAAGACAAGTAATTCAATTCCAGTTTCCTATGAATCACCTGATTTACTTGGCTGAGATAAGACTTCAAACCAAAACCTGGACAAGATGGAGTGAAGTTTACTGATTCTTCAGTTAGAGCTGTCATTACACCCTCAACACGAACGAGTGATTATTGGAAAACTAAGCTACTTATTGAGAGTTTAGTGATAAACTTCACCATTTGCTTATTAGCCATGATACTTAAGGACTTTGCAAACTCATCTGCCTTAGTGAATTTTCTGAAGCAATTATCATGTGTCACTGTCTTTTACTTCTTCAGAAGGAAAGAACAACCCAGAGTTACCCAGCTGCAAGAAATCAGCTCATAGTACACAAGGAGCACGGCTGCTGAACCAGGGAATCCCCTCAACATGCCAATAACAGTAAACACAGAAACTTGTTAGCCAAGAGGCACTGCTAATATCACAGAATGACAGTAAGGAATTGATGCTTTTCCAGAAGACAGTCACTTTCATTTACTCAAAGCTTTACAAAAGTTGGCAAATATAAGACTGGAGCTAAAACTCTTCACAGCCAGAGTCAAGAATGCTCAGATTTTGCAGCCGTATGAAGTAACCCTAGAAAAGAGTGACTTGTACAAATGTGAAAAATTGTAAGCTTGTAGCCTTTACATATTACAGCAATACCCCATGTACACTACCCTGTGTGAATACAGAGATTTAACAAGTCTACGGAACCAGAGCCTGAAAAATGCTGAAAAGCATCCAGGATAAAATTAGGGGGTTAATTTTTACCTCAAGTTATCTACCTTCCTTTCCCAAAACTTAAATAATTCCTCCTTTTTCTCTCTAGAGATTATTACACATTTTATATGCAATTCACCTTAGTTTTGGAATCTTTACTCTTGTTACCATCCAAGAAGAATATCAGTCACAGATGGAAAAAAACCACACAACTTAAACCGTAATGACCGTTAAGGTCAGCTTTGATTTAGAGTAATACTGCAGATTTAACCAAGGTCAAAAAAAACCTTTGATTCATTGAGAATAAAATGGAAATAATGCTTCCCTGCAGCATTCCCTCATTTGACGTTGGACCAGAGATGATTGTGTGACCTCAAGTCAAGGATTTCCCGATCCTGCTCCAGCCTGACACTGTCCTTTAAGCAAATTTCTAGGCATTATTAGTTAAGAGACTTTACTTGATAAGCTTTTTTTTTTTTTGGTTTGTTTTTAAGACAGATTGAGTTCAAGACAATAAATCCTTGGGTAGCAAGCATACATTCTATATTTATATGATACTTTGAAGACGCAAATGGCTTGGTAATGTGCTCTCATATAAGTACTAGCACAATGTGCAAATAGGTTTCCTTTTGAGAATGATCATATGTTCTAGAGCTGCACAGGAAGTCACTCTGCATAGTGAATATTTCAGCTTTTTATTCTAGGAAGGCCTTGATGTTATGGCAAGAGTTTTAAACCATCAACTGCTTCTGCTCCTCATCTCTTTACGTACCCTAAACTGACTTCCTCTTGGTGCAAGAACGTGAAGTCAATTGCTTTGTATAGTTTTGATATAATGAGATTATCATCTCTGGTACAACAGGACCTAACGTTGCCTCCATATCTTAGAAAGCTATGAGGAGTTCCTACTATTTTCTAGCCCTAAATCAAGGCCAAGAGTGGGAAGGGGTCTCTGCAGCTTTACCTGGCCCCGACTGCGGAACCACCACATGTTCTCTGCTGTCCCTCAGTAATGGTGATCGTTTAGCAAAGCTCAGGGAAGTTTTGGCTCTTGTCTAGAAGGGACATCACAGGGAATTCCACCAAAAATCAAGAATTACCTCCATTTTTTCCCCCCTGGCATTTTAACATCTTGACACCTTACACCTCGTTCCACTAATAAAGCAGAGAACTCCCATCAAGTTTGATTCCCTACCTGACACAAGTAAATATGCAGAAGCTTTCTACTATTAGCAATAAATCAAGAGAGCCTAGCATTATTTCTCAAGTCCTCAAGCTACTGTTAAGTATTTTTCACTGACTTTTGAAACTTTAACATCATTAAGCAAACAACAATACATTTCTCATATATGTACTTGTTTACTTCCTTAAGCATAATTACTATTAATAACTTGGCACAGCAGCAGGCTGCCTTATAATGCCTTAGTGTTTTGCTCAGAATTAAACCATTACTTGCAAATATGAAGAAAGTCTTTATTTTTATAGATCTGAAGTTGCCACTGAAAGACAGACCAAATAAATATCAACTTCAAACGCATATCTTCCAGAGGAAGAAGCTTTGAAGAGCATTTTGCCTTAATATCCATAAACTTGCACCTTGTTTTTCCCCTCCAAATTGTACTCTTCATTTTAAGGTCAGGGGAGTGTTTTATTTTACAGGGCAAAGGAAGTAGGAGAAATGTAAAATTATCTCAGGCGTTAAAGCAGCTAAAGCAGCTTAAAACCATCTAATGCTTTAAGCTGCTTTTAATGCCTTCTATCTGTTTAAAGGAGGAGGGGAAAGGAAAAAAAACAAGGAAAAAAGAAAAAGGAAAATAGAAGCCTTGGTGATATAGAATGAGGAGACATTTGATATAATAATTTCTAGGGATGGACATATGTGGGATTTAGGGGCAAAAAGCTATGAAAACTCAAGGCTATCTTCCAACACACATACACAGGTGAATTAAGTCAACAATTATATAGTATACTTTTGGTGATGTATGGTTATAGCCCTGGACTGACTCTGGACAACTGTTTCCAGAAGCATAATTGAGAGAAGGAACAAAAAAAAAAAAAAAAAGTAGAATCACATACAATAACAGAATGACTGCAAGTGTACAGATATTTAGCACAGCACTCCATGCTCAAATACAAATAAAAAACAGGCTGAAGCAGAGTGCCCAGTCAAAGATCTTTCTACATTTCCAAAAAAAAAATCTTTAACTGAGTATCCAAATACCATCCTAAGTATAGACAGACATGAAAGGTGGACAGGGGAAGACTTGGAGATGCATTTGAACAAATTGTCACAGGAAAAGTTTTCAGTTGTACTGGCTAAATATTTTTCTCCTATGTAGATATTTTACCTGGTTAATCTCAGCAAAAACTGTTCAATATTTAGAGCTATATAAAGCAATTTAGGACTAAAACATAAGTATCTGGTAGATACCATTTTCTAAACAATAAAGAGAAACTGAGGCTTTCTGCTGCATTTGAGCTAGTGTTGTGTACTCATTGCAATATCTTCAACTTTTTTTCTCCCTTCCTGGAGCATAACGAAAGTTTAAAGCATTAGGCAAAAATTGTTGGGGAGTATCGCTGGATTGAAGAAATAATACTGTTCTCTTAAGAATACAAAACCTCATTTTTAAAAAAAAAAAAAAATCTATTTCGTAGGGACACTGTTACATTGAGTGGACTTGAATGGTTTTCTTACTAAGCAGTAGTCTTCTCTGACCCACTCTAACACTAGTATTACACACTGGCGGTGACTCGAAAGCTGCTACATAAATTGAGATGAGTGTTAGGAATTTTCTGCTAGGGATCTGTACTGAGGAGTTTTCAGCATCTTTTTAAGTTGGGCCTTGAACTACACAAATATCTTTTGGTACTTACTATCTGCCTTACATTACAAGATCCTTGAGCCTAAGTGTACCTGTCCTATTCACTGCCTACAAATTTAACCAACTACCTCTCGGGAACAGAGTCTGAAGCAACAGACATTCACGGGCAGGGAAATCAAGGAGCTGGTGGACATGACGTGGAATAAATACTTAAAAATGCTAATTCCCTATCACAGGGCCAAAACCTCACAGAAGCCTTGAGCTATCAGGGGAATGGGTAACATTGTTCAGATTATTTTTGTGCCCCTAAACCACTTTGAAATTAATAACAACACTCTGGCAGATATTTTGAAGAACCTGCACACGTTTAGAGTCAATATTATTGACTGAAGTAGATTAAACATTAAACTCCGCGCACAGTTACTTGACAGACACTTTAAATGAATGTGCTTGGTGATTACCACAGTGTTGCAGGACAACTATCCACACTAAAAACCACTTCCCTGTTCTGCTTCAGGTTTTCTCTATTCAGTCCTACTTTGATGATGAGTAGGACAGTGTCTAAGAAATGTATCCAGAGTCCAAGTACTTCACGATTATTTCAAAGTCAAACTACTGAAGCAAAGTTATTTTTATGCCTATATTGAATTGTTCATTATCTATTTGACATTCTGAGAATAATTAAGGGCATACAGTCAAGGTAATTTTTCCCAATTAAAATAATATCTGTATAGTTTGTGATGAGTTCTTGTAAAACTTTAAAACTGAATCCATTTCTTCAATGAAAACTTGTTGTTGCCTCTCTGAAACTAGCAGATACTATCTACCACTTGGCTCAAGTGCTGGAACTGAATGCATTTATACTGATAAAAACAGCATGAAAGCTTAAGTGAGAAAAGAAGCAAAATGAGGATTTTGATGACTTCAGGGAAAAAAGGTAGGAAAAGGCATAGATATACCTCACACTCCATGTTGTAAGATCTTCTCTAATTCTCTGAATATCAAAATTTGCACGCTTCCAACAGAAGTGAAATAATTATTATAAAAATTATCAAGAATTATCACCACAAAAGCCCTATTTAAGAGTGGCAGCTCCAGCGCAAAAAAAACCTTTGAAATGTCAAATTCCATGTCAGCAGCACACCATTTATGACTTAGTTCTCAGGTTAGAAAGTAGATAAAACTTGACCCTTGAAGAAAACATAGTTTTGAGGTGATAATCATGGAAAACAAGATAATGCCACCATCTTATTCACTGACTTCCTATTACAAACACTTTCACCAGGCTCCTTCAGTTTCCACATACTATTATTCCCTTCCAGTAGCCCTTATTTTTCATTAATTAGGTACTATAGCTACTCAATAGGGCAATGCTCACCCAAGCAGTGAAGGTTCAACTGAATTTTAAAACTTTTAAATACCGTCCTCAACTTAGGAGATAAAACCTATCATTTCTCAAATTAATTTCAGATTGAAGTGCTCATGAAAGTGCTTTTTTCTTTTTGAGGAGTTAACCCACTTAAGCTTTTATAATGTCTTTGGTTAGAAAGACAGTGAAACCCTAGGGAAACTCTAACAGGTAACACCTGGCTGCTTTTTTTTTTTTCCTTTATATTAGCAGGGCTGAGGGGCTTTGACACTTGTGGACTTTAGGCTGCTCACTCTGTGCAAGCACTCAGCCATTTCCACCAAAATATTGGTGTATTAATCACCCTTGGCAGGACAACTTTTGCAAGGGCATGATTCACCCCCGTGCTCCAGGCTCGCAATCCAGGCATGCGGGTTAAGGCTGGAGGCTGACATTTTCTCCTGCAGGAACGATCACTTAAGGAATCTGCTCTGCATCCTGTCAACTCATCCACTGTTTGGAAAACCCCGCTTCAGAAGGCCAAAGAAACACGGGAAAGAATGGCTGTAATTACACCACACAATTATTACTAAAACTATTTAAAAGATATTGGGAAGAAAATAATTCTAGAGTTTTTAGTTTCATATTTTCTCCCTGCTCTGTACAGCTCAACCATTAGCATATTCATATCTTCTGGATCGTGCTATCCAAATCTACATAACAGAGATGCACTCCCTCACACGGCAAATACGTGTGAACATCTCTTAGCAACGACCGGTCATGAGCCAGCAAGGAAACTTAGCAGCGTTCCCACTTAAAACATCCCACTTATGCATACCAAATGATAATGCCATCAGTAAAAATCCAAACTGCTCACTAAAGCAGCATGCTCCTGAACGCTTCAAATTAAATCTTCCCCACAGAAGCCAGACACCAGAAGGAGCTCTGCTTTGTCCTTGACAGCTATTTCAAGAACACTTGTGATGGAACAGTAACGTGTACTCCTGTCCCCAACTGTTTTAATTCCAAAATCTTTCACATGCAGACAGAGCTTAAAATTCACCAGGCACAGAATGTGCCTACATTTCCATCTTCACGGATAGATAAAAGAAGAGAAAAGAGGAAATCAAACAGTTTTCAGTGTTATGCAGTTGCCTGAATTTAATACACTACAGTCTTAAATCAGATTGGTCAAATAGCCTTTGCAAAAGAAAAATAACGTGATGCCAATAGCTTCCTATCCATCAGCACTGGAAGTAATAGTAGGACAGTCGCTATTGCAGTAGTGACCAAGGTCTCTGAGTGGTAAGGCCAAACTGCACACATTGCTCCAACTCAGTGGGGCCCGCTAGAAAGAAAAAAAACACTTCTTGTTAAGCATCATCATGTCCCTTTCTTCTCTGACCCTTTCTGCTCAGTAATCAGGCCTTTACCTATAATCAGAAAAACAGTAACATAGGTAACTCCTTCATAACCAGCATGGGAGTTCATGAATAAAATGGACACACAGGCCTCAAAGCATGTAATTCTCCTGAAAAATCAGGTCCCATGTAAGCATCTACAAATGGATTTTGTGGATTACTTTACACACATATTCACTTTCCAGATTTTCATTTGGACCAGAACACTCACTACCCATGCAGTTGTACTGGTTTAAAACAACAAAAAAAAACTATCAACCTTTTCCATCTTACTGTAAGCTTCAGAACCTTTAGCTTTACATAGCATATTTCTCCAAGGGCTGCTATATATTAGGTCAAATGAGATCAAGTATTGACAAACCTACTTGGGATAGGCAGGAAGATAACAGCACTGTTTTAAAAATAAGTCAAGAAGTGATGAGTGATGAGTTCAGAAAGCTGAATTAAAATAAAACCTGACCTGACTCTTCATGCAGTATGCAGACCACACAAAAGAGGAAGGGGACCAGAATTAAGTCAACAGGATGAAAAATTCCACAATTATAGTAAGATAAACATAATAGAAGTTGCGTGAAGGAGAGATGAAGAGAGAAGATGAAGAGACAAGCAATAACTTTATAGAATTCCATCTAATTTCTTGGAAAGCAGCTAAAACAGAAGAAGGGAATTTGAATAGACTAGAGCACATGAGTGAAGCTTATCTACTTATTCACAAGAAAAACAGCATAGGAGAAAAAAACCAAAAAGTATTCTTTTCAATATAACAGACTCAAAATTCAGCTATACGATTTGTGAGAAGAAAATAAGAAAATAAAACAACCAAAAACAACCTTTAGCACAAACCATGTGTTGTAATTTCTAGGAAAACACACTACATCCTTCCCTTAATGTAGCAGTTGGTCCTTACATGAAGCGAAAAACTAAAACACTCTAAACTCCTTTTCCAAAACATCTAACATTTTCTGAAGTATCTCTCTTCTGCATTTTTGTCATTTTATTTGACTTCAGGTCAAAAACAGACTTTTCCCATCTAGATTTACTTTAAATACACATAGACTTGTCTAAGTTACAATAGTTTCACTAAACATTATATCACTGTTTGGCTAACGGTGACAGAAATAAGTCTCTGATTTATTATCCAGAGTAAGCAGAATCCCCACTGCAGTTAAGGTTCCGTTAATGCTTCCAGATACTTTATTCAGAATGATCCATCTTAGCTGTGGGTTGCACAACTTGATCACTCTTTTTGTAGCCGCATCTCATATTCTCTAATATTCAAATTATTCTTAAACATTCAGCACAAAAGAGAAAAATGTTTGGTAACTTATCAGTTCATTTCAATTTTTAAATACATGCAGCAGAAGAGCCTCTGAAACTGGGAGTACTAGTTCTAAAACTATTACTTAGTAGGTTATGTTAGGTTATATTATATTACTTAGTAGGTTAATAGCTGTTGTCAGAAGCTGAACAAATCAGCAATTTTAAACCATAGTCTTATATAAAAGAGATTGCTTGCACATAACCCCCAACTCATGAATTCAAAACTTCTAGTCAATTTCTCCTTGATGGCTTAAATGAAATGATTTGTTCACTAGCTAGCTGAACAGGACCATTATTGACCACCTATTATTCTAGGAAGCCCTGTATCAATAAGATGGGAATAGTCTGGATCAAATGCTCTAACAAGCTTACATGTTATCAATGTGGCATGTGCAGGCTCCAAAGGGCTCAAAACAAACTCATGTTGAATAGCAAGATATATAAATTAAATCAACAGCTTTGAGGTTAGATAAAGAAAGAGAAGTGAAAGTTGCTGCTGAGTCACTTCCCTGGTTTCTAAAAATCCCAAGACAATTAAAAGCAATCTGAGGTCAAGTACTTTTCAGGTACCTGGTACAGTCTGCATGAGGCTGCATTTCACTGCTCCTGATTTTTCTGTACTTTCTCTTTCCATTTCATGTACTTTGTACTGATACTTGCAATTTAGAACTAGAATAAAATGATAACATTCCTAAAGCCCATGAGGTAGTGAATTCAGTGCAGCCAAATACAAAGCACAACGCTGATGCTTCCCAGTGCTAATCAATCCCATGCAAGGGATTGCCTCAAGTATGAGGCAAATGTTTGGGGCACCAGCAATCCAAGTGGAGTCTGAAGACTTAAGGAGACATATGCTTCCTGCCAAGCTGCAAAGGCAGTTTGAGCCTTGCCCTCCATCATCATCTACCATCAAATTAAGACTATTTTCCCTCCTCCTGAGACCAGCACTGAATAAACAAGGATAAAAGCATCTCCCTTAATATGGAGAGGAAAATTCCAAAATGAAAAAAAAAAATCATCCATGTGCAAAAAAGAAATAAAAGCCATGGATAAAGATCATGGATGGACTAGTGTTGAGAACTTTGCATCTGTGTTGTACCCCTTTCAATTCAGAGGGTTCATTTCCTATCTACATAAAATACAGACAAGTGTGTTCTGATTCTCAGTTATGTTGGCCCATTTTTCTGACAGTACGCTCCATTATTAGTAATCCTGCAAACAGAGGTCTGCCTATAACATTATAGGACAACTCACCAAAAATAAAATTCCATTATCTGCTAGTCAGATACTTGGGGGAGACGACCAAAAACTCAAGATGCTTCAGGATAACACAGACCCTGGTTGGCCACCACTACAGCCTTCCATGAGACTTCAAATAACTTGTCAAAGACTCGTATCATGCCGAGAGCACTGAACATTCTCACATTGGAAGAAAAATTATACAAAAGGAAATTGAGTTAAACCCAACAGGATTTTGCTATATAAAAAAGTCTCCATTTGATATTCTGAAATATTTTAAAATCTTGTAGTTTATTCTGTTCTAGACTCAATTAAAACAGTCAAGATGCATAACCCAACAGAATGTAGTCATTAGAAAAGGAGGCAGAAATCTCTCTTTGGATACAGCTAGTAGCTATGCACACCATTTGTTGTTAGGCAGCTCAAGTGACTCAAAAGTACTGCATTAGCCCTCAGATTGCAGCCACTTTTACATACAGAATTGCCAACCTGAGTGTACTCCCACATTATAACAAGCACGCCATGAAATGGCTGTGAATCACAGATGGTGCCAGTGGAGTTCTCCCCATTCTCATCTTTAGTCATTCTGCAGGCACTGAAATCAATTAGCTCCCGAGTACCCACCTCCTGGAGCTTCTGCAGCTCCACATGGCTTTGCCAGAGACATCAAGATGGTCTGCCCATGCCTGCCTGTTTAATCAGAAGATATACTCTGCATTCACTGCACACAAAATCCCTTATGCCTTGCTGCTATTGCGGTACTTGTTACATCCTATACATCCAGTCGCTTAAGTCCTTCCCCCCACTCCGACGTGCAGGGTGCTTCTCACTCATAGGTGAGTTCTGTGCAGATATCAAGGGCACACTATAACCCTAACACTGCTCAAAGCCTGATGCAAAATTCAAGTTCTCCACTATGCAACTATTCCTGTGGGTGGTCTCTGTGAAAAACCGAAGCTGTGATAATCAAAACAGAGTCAGACATGTAATTTCTAAAAGGGGCAAAAAGAAACATTTCAGCACATCTAAAGCATTCCGTATTTTTCAAGTAGCCACTTGACAATATGGAAGCCCAAACTATTCACCATCTTTGACTCCATCAGCAGATGGCTCTAAAAACACAAGCATCCCCAGAAAGTTCAACAAATTTTATTCGCTGATGCTAAAGATATAGCGCATTGGTCCCTTGGCTGACGCTACCACATCACATGCCCTCACTTCCTTCCTTTCCAAATTTACTTGACTTCACACATTTCCAAAGAAAATCACAAGTTATTCTTCTTCAAAGATAAACCTAGAAATAAACAAAAAAGAGGAATTTGCCTTGTACTCAGTTTTTCTGAAAGATATTACCTTATTCAATTACAGACACTGAATGTCTTTAACAGACCAGGACAACTAACTACACGGCACTGACCAGTGGAAGCCACTGGGTTACTGCTGGGAAACTGAAAAAGAACCCAAGCAGCTAGCTGGCTAAGTGCAACATAGGCCTAGGGCATGGTACTGAGACCATGGCCAAGTCCATACCAGACTCCTGGCCATGAAAGCAGGGCCCATCAGCCGTGTGAGAAGGCAAAGTCTGCAACACCGTGGGACAGGCAGAGCTGCTCAGCTGTAACTCTGCTTGGTCAGGACAGATGGCAGACAGCACTGACCACAGCATGCAGTACATCCACATATACTTGATTGCTGTTTTGCCAGTAAAACATACCAACATACCAATATCCTACACAGCTAAAGCATTCCTGCTATAGAAGTGACCTAACAAACCCAAGTCATATGATCCAGATATTGCTAGATGACAATGTATAAATAGGAGTGCTGCCAGGTCCTCTAGGGTTCATACAAGATTCAGTATAAGCTAAGCTCTACCTTATCTTCCCCTGTCTTCATACGAGGAAGATTGGAATTGGAAACTGGAAATTTGGAATGTGTTTTCATCACTAGGAACTGCCAGGTTTGTAATTCAAGTGAACTGCCATGCATCACCTTTAACCTGCTGCCTGCCTTATCGTGAAGGAAGCACACAAAGAAAAATCATACAGAGGGGGTGCTACAGTTCTAACTGGTGTTACTATTTAGTGTTCATTATCATGAACCGGGCTCACATTTCTACACTTAGGAAAATTAAACCACTTGAAAATCAGTTTCACAAATGAGAACAAGAAACAAGATGAAATATTTATCCCATCAGAGAAAGTAGCAGGGAAAAAAACCTCAACTATGTAACACTGACAGTATCATTTAATGCATTCGCCTACTAACCACATATACTACTAAATTTTACATTCTTTCAGTAATCCTAACAGATACAGTTTTAAACAATTCAATTCTGAGACCCTTACAACTCATACAACTAAGTGTACTACCCAAGTTAAAAAGAAATAAATGTTTTGAAAGAAGCCAAAAAAATGCATGTTAACTCTTCCGCATTTACTGTTCTCTAAAGTTTGATTCAAAATTTTTCTTACTATTTTCTTATATCCTCAATAACTTTTTATTTGATCTTAACTAAAATACTGTTCCCACCAAGCATCATTTTGTTAGCTGAACATCTAAAAACTACCTGAAAAGCAGCAAGATAAACCTCTGCAGAGATGTATTCAGAAAAGGGTCTACAGAGACAATTTCAAAGACATGTACATTAATGGATCTCACATCTGTAATTTGTGGAAATGATGAGCAGCTCACAGGATATTGATGGATTTACTCATGTTGCAGTGGTTTTGAATATTCAAATTCTAAATTAAATATCTGAAATTTATTTACATGAGTATACAGTCACTGAGTATATCAGGTGACTGTATTTTTGTTTAATCAGTATATAATGCCTTTGGGAATCAAACTGAAGCTTATGGACCTGGGTACTGAATTACAAATCAAATAAGGGAATAGTTTTAAGGAATATAAGGTCAGCCCTTCTCCTCCCCCTTTATTCCTCCCGCCCTACAAATAGTACTTCAGCTAATTTACAATGGCTAAACTTTCTGTAATATAAATACACATGAATGCTTTATATAAAAACTTCTCCTGAATCAAGCATATTTCTAGTTTTCTCTATTTTTTTCTATTAGTTTTACAGGATTATCTGCTACTCTTTATTCCTTAGCAAAAACATCAGAATTGGAACAAATTTACCTTGGTCTGACTATTGTGATAACCATGATACTAATACCATGATAACTAATCATGATACATCTTCATATAACAAAGTCTAAAAATAAGATCAGAGCTAAAAATAACTTCTTGTTCCTCTCCCTTTTGCAGCCCTTTAAAGATAAGTTAATTGAATAAGGTGAAGTCATCATTATACAGCATCTCTAGTTCTCTATCCCACGAGCTTGTTCTGCAACACAGAAAAGTAGATAGAGGGAGAAAAAAAAAAAAAAACATAGAGAAAGAGAGAAAGGAAGCAGGAATTTTCAATCAGGAGGTCTGTACTATGGTGCTGTAACACACTCGACAATGATGTATTTATTCCTGGAACAGGCTCATGCCATAGTGTATTGTCCATGACCAGTCTGCAAAGCTCACAGAGCTTGTAATTGGCAACTATTCTCAGCCACAGAGCAAATATCAAGTTATTCTGAGATAGTTAGAACAAAAAAAAGTCAGCGACTGAAAAAATTGATTTAGTATTTGACTATATGATACTTTTCCTTCCCTGTTTCACTACCAAATCTAAGCCTTCACTAAGTACTACTTTAATGACCTTTCAGGTCAGGTTTGTGCGTATCAGCATGTTGCACATACACAGTTTCTTGTACTTTCTTCTTCTGAGAGGCACCTTGGGTCCAGCTTTCCGCAGTGCCAGAAGCTGATGGAGGCAGAGGAGCTCAGGCAGCTGCAGGAGCTGCCCAGGACACCAGCTCCAGGCACATCTTCCCTGAGCGCGCTGCAGCGCTTGGAAAGCTAACCTTGAACGGGCCAGGGAGCCCATCTAGACATCGAGTATTTCTATTTTGATTTACTTATTTTTAAAAAGGAAAGGGAAGGAGATTTTAAAAAATACACGAAATTAAGAGAGAAAGACAACCTCAAAGATTAGGCAAAACACCTCCTTTGACAGACCATGAAAGAACCTTTTATTTCATCTCAGTATCCTTAAATCAAAATTAGTTGTTCTTGGTTTGTGTTTTTTATTCTTTTTAATTCCAAGGCAGCATTATGTGAAGGAACCATGGAATTTTTTTTTTTTTTTTTTTGAGTATCACAAAAAGCAACATGAACACTACCTAGGAGAAAAAAAGGAAAAGAAACACGCCATTAAAAATGAAAAGCCTCCTGTCCATTTCTGAGATGGAGAGGAGGAAAAAAAAAAAAAAAACCACACACACACTCACACATAGAGCTGTTTGCACCAGCTTCAATCTTCAGCTGCTAGTGGAAAAACAGAGATCTCAAGCAAAATCAGAAATTTTAGAATGCCTCTAAGTAGAATGAGTGTTAGAAAGACCAACAGCCCATATCAGTTATCTGGAAGTGTGAAATACCCTGTGAAGAAGGTTGGATCTTCAAGGAGTTTACTCTTGGAGTAAAGAAACAACTAGTGCATGACAAGCCAGCTTGTCAGGAAGCCTTTTAGAGCTATTCCAATAAGCATCATATTTAGAGAAGAGCAAGAAAAAAGTATTTATGCCTGGGATGGTTTGTCCCTAAGCCAGATGACACCAGTCTGATAAGCCTAGATCCAAATTAAAAGATATATTCATATAAGGGGACTGAGAAAGATTCTTCTCTTTTAAAGAGTAACTGTTTTTTCTGTTCTATATGGTTAGCTCCCATCAGATGGGAAGACAAACCAGCAGTAAGCAACATAATTGACATGTTAAGTTTGCTCTTGTGGATAGAGATGACACCTTTTCCCAAAAGGGTTTAGACCATGCTATATAAAGACTTTTGAAACATAAATCTAGTAGAATTATATTCCAAATTCAATGTAAAGACAGACACTTGGACATTTCACAGCTTGGTGTTTACATTATGCATATAATCTACTTTTCATCATGTCTTACGTAATTAACCACCAGAGGTCATTACCATAACGTGCTTGGTAGAAAGCTCATGTTGCAGTTAAACACAAAATACTAAATATGCTTATAAGTACAAGATAGATAAAATCAGTTGCAGAAGACCTTCAAACTGAAATGATTCTACATCAATTACTTAAGAATCTATATCTAATAAAATTTTATTTCATATTTCCTCATGAAAAGGAACTTAAACTTGACTGTAGATTTTGTACCTTCTCATAGACATACAGAAGGACACAAGAACTAACTGGTGGGATACAGATAAAAATAATTTCCTGTAATGTGAAACAATTAGTGTTTCAGCTTAGTTGTATGTGCTCATCCAGCATAATAAAAAAAACCCACAAAGAAAGAAAAAGAAAAACCAAGAGGGTCAGCTCCTGCTACCTGGGTAAAACAACCAAGAAAACAGAAGATGTAAAAGTGAATCCATTTCAATATTTTAAGATAAAAATAGATTTTAATCAGGATATAAAGTACAAGTCAGTATTATTTGTAGCACCTACTTTGTTAGGCATTTTGAGTGCAGATTAATGGGGATCCAGCATTTTTTATTTTCAAGAAAGCAAGCTTTTACACACATCTCTATCTTATTCTGATGTGCTCTCCACACCACAGATGCTTCTGGCAGGAAAGCCAAATTGGCATAAAGCTGACTCACCTGTGCCAACCCTGCAATTTACTCAAGTGGCATACTACATCCCCAGGAGGTTTGAAAGGACTAAACCTTTTACTCCCCACCTTTTATTTCACAGATGGCATTACTGGACAGCTGTGTTGTCCGTTTGCCTCATATCTTATATCACAGAGTCTATAAACCTTACCTAATAATTTCCTAGTTGCCTAGGAATAACCAGCAAGTTTTTGAAATGGCTGCAAGAACAAAGATGAAAACTAAAACATGGATGAAAAACTGTGTGCCACAGCATAGCAACTGATATACAGAAAACCAAGTAAGACAAAAATAACTGGTATGCCGACTACGAAGGAGTGAAACTATCTGAAGGATTTAAAAACAACTCAATGTCTGCTCCTCAAAATTGGTCAGTACAAATCCAGACCAGGCCACCACACCAGCTCAAAGTTAGTTCTTCTTCAGAACAGATTGGTCAAATGCCACTGAAACAGTCCCCAGAACTGAAAACTTATTAATAAAATCTGTAAAGAAATCTAGAATTCATAAAATTCACAAACCAAGAATTTTCTGAAAGAACGAGCCTAACTTCATGGATAATTGATTTTTAAGAGAAACTTCATCTGAATACTTCCTTTGAAAAAAATATTTCAAAACAATTCTAACTTAAATGAAACATCTAAGTAGATTTTTAAATGTGTGAACTTCAAGGACACTCTCTTTAGAAAAAGAATTTGCACTGAATTCCAGTAAGAAATAATATTTTGTGGCTACTGAATGACTTGATTATTTCTGTGTCTGTCCTTAGAGAAGTAGCCATCATGCCAGACAAAAGGCAAAGGAAAAAGAAATGCGGATAATCTTGACATACCCGATTCAGACCTCTTACCACCCTCCCTCCAGTGTTCCCAGTATTACTGAAGACAAGTGGAAGAACAAAGATGAGCTACAGGTCTGGCTTCTTCTCTGCCCTCTCAGTACAAAAAAAAAGGGAGTACATTTGCTCCTCTTGGCCTATCACTGCTATATTCTCCTTTTAACGGATTCCCACAATCCCCACGAAGATCATTTTAGTTATTTTGACTATATCTAGTCACCTGCTCCGTACCGATCACATATTAACAGAGGCCAGACCTCCCTCACTGGAAGCACTGAAGCCCAATTACAAAGCCACAGCACAGTGCCAAAACAAAAACAAGCCATGGCACTAACCTCAAGTCTCATATATTATACTCACTCTTAACTTATACCAATATTTTCCAAACTTTCAAGCAGCAGAATGTACTGTACAGTCTCATCATTTTGCAGCGGGTTATGCTGAAGCCACCATGAACTGAGGCTGAACTCCCTGCAACATCCAGGAATGCTACGGGAGACTGGCCAAGGCAGTTCTCTGCAGGGCTCACTCCAACGGTGTCCACGGTGAGAGCACAGCCTGTACTGAGAGACCACAATGTGGATATACTACCTACTTGCCACTTTTGCATGAGTATTGTGGGAGAAGATTTTTAATTCTTATCTCAAATGCTTGTTTATGGTCTGTCTGGCACCATTCCTGATGGAATCAATGGGCAGTGGAAAAAGCAAGATGCAGTAAAGACTTGGTTCGTTAATCATTTCAACTTCTGCTGTTCAAGGAGAGATAACAGAGAACATGTTATCTGAGGTCAAGAGATTGCTCTGGCAGATTTCAAAACCTCAACTTCCATATGCCTCAGTCAATTAAATGCTGCCTGCAGAAGCTGTGTTTGCAGATCTTCATTTCTCTATAACAGAGGTTTTGTTACGAAATGTGTCTTATTGTCCACTTCTTACTCAAGCTACTCTGTCAAAATGTATAAGTACGGAAAGTTGAAATAAATTTAATAACACCGTATTTTTATACATCCAAAGCAACTTTTTTATTAACTTGGCTAACTTAGATATCTATTTGGAAATACTTCCCAAATTTTTCTCAAGATTTTGATTCTGCCAGGAGTTCAGCATTTCTGGTAACCTTTCAGCTAACCCCTTTGAGCTATATTACTTGAGGCTAATGTTTGGGTTTCTCAGAAGACACTGAAGACAGATACAGTCTGAGCATAAGGTATTTCTCCCAAATGGAAGAGACTCAGGTCATTGCTCCTAAACCTTTTTCTTTAGCACAAAAAGTACACATAAAATTAAAAGGAAAAAAAAATCAGGATAGTTTCACTGATGACCATTGGCTGGTGATTGCTCAAACTGCCTGGCACTCCTTCCAAGAAAGGAAAAAATGCTGACTTTTCTAGTTCTAAAAAGTTCTTTCCACTACATAATGCTTGAAGATATACAACACACAGGATATTTTAGAGACAATAAAAAGTTTGAGGATTGGATAAACATCAAGACTGTTTCAAGGCCACAGCTAGCAAAGCAGGCAGCACTTCCAAATCACAGTGCTGATGTCCATCAAAAACACACTGCTAAGATATATTAAATGATGGATGAACAATATGCACAGAATTCATCTTCTGCTCACTGTTTCGTAACTGAATTAGTCACCAGCATTTCCTCATGCAACACCTCTGAAATTTCCCACACTCTATGGTATATTTTCAGAGTTTTCTGAGTCATTGGGCCAGGAAGGAGACTCTCCTGGGTACATTATATCCCTGAAAAAAAATGTCAAGTCACACAAAAGAGTATTTACCACCGTAAAGTACAAGCTTCCCACTGGTATTAGTGAGACATGAGATGAGGAACCCAAATAGAGCTTCAGAGAAGAAGACCAGAAGAAAAAGAACTCCTTCACATCTCAAGCCACAGCAAATTTTAAGATGACAGCACAGAAATTTGTGTTCCTACTTTGAATACAGTTCTATCAAATCCCTTTGTAGCAGATTTTCGGCAAATCCCAAAAGAACCAATTAAGCTCTTTCATTTTTACTACCATTCAGCTGATATGAACTGGAAACAGGCATTTGGGCTAGATTATGCCACCTTTGACCACGCTAAGTAATATCTCACTCCCTGAAGAGTTTCACTTAATGTAGTTTGACTTAACAAGGGCTTAGCAAGCATTAAAGTACCATTCAAGGAAATTAAGAGTATAAAAATGAAACTCATAGTTCTTATTTATTCCATTTTTTGGACGGCAATTGTAAATCAGCTCCAAATCGCAGTGAAGTAGCTTTGTTCTTCAAGAAGAAATCAAGTGCTGCAGTAAGATGGCTTGTTAGGTAGAGGAGCATCTTCAAGAACAAAGAAGTGACAATCACTCTAAAAGTGGAGGTGCACAAAGAGCTCCTAACACTCTACCTCACTCCTTTTTTCCACACCCTTGACAGCTTATTTTCTGGTCCATGGTAAATAAGCAAGAAAAAAAAAGAAAAAAGGAGAAAAAAAAGAACAAGATATAAAACCAAATCAATCACACAGGCTTCAGAATTCAACCACAGATTTACATTGGAATATTCAGAAACACCTGTGAGGAAGTGCTCTCCACCTTTTCATCTAGATCATAATTTGGCAGTTCATGGACAATACATGCAAGAAGACAAAAAAAAAGCATGCCTGCATGACTTGTTCTGTTAAACCCTTCAAATATTTATCATCTATCACTAACAAGAAAATACTAACTAATTAGACGCAATTTTTGTCAAGTATGTTTATAGACACCATTTTTTGTGTCCCAGAAGAAACTGTCCAGAGATTCTTCATAGGAATAGGATATGTCACTGCCGAAGATCTGATTTTTTATTCTTCAAGAAATTTGGGGTCTCTGGTACCATGAATTTTCCAGCTAGGTAGATGAAGCCCTCAGGGGTTCATCTGTTTTTCATGTGTAAACACATGAGTTTACTGTGTTTAAGGCCAAGACCTCACTGAAACCCTATTTCAGCATAGTTCAAGTAGGCATACTGATAGACCTCATTTATTAACAAAGTAACTTTTCTCTATACCCCTTTCCTCATTTCCTATTAAGATTTTTATTGCAGTACAAATGTCAATACTCCTGAACTAGTATTTTGTCATCTTGAAACCCAGCTAGATTGGAAAAAACTACTGGGGGAAATATTTTCAAAACTTGAAATACTTTAATGTTCTTATTCTTTAAACTGCCTCCCCTCGATCATGCCTTTTCCAAATAATTAGACTTAAAGAATTCTCCTGCTCATCAATATCAGTTAGTGATATCTCCCTGCAACAAAATCTTAACAGAAAGATAAAGGGGAAAAACAGAACAGCTGCAGTTCCCATGGTCATGACATGATGCATAGCTCCTGGTGCATGGAGCGTACCAAATCCTTCCAGACCATATTCTGCAGCCTAGAGCTACATACAGAGAACAGCCACTGCCAAACAACTGACAAGGACTTGATTATTTTTCAAGAGTACCCACTTTCACTTTCCAAGCTTATAACCATAATTCTTTGTATAAGCTGTGCATTTTTATGTTAACAAATTACTTAAGGCAATTTTGTTTGAAAAAGGAAGAAAGGCGGTTGCAGATCACAAGGGAAACAGTATCAGAGGTAAATGGTTCTAAAGATAAGCGACCAAATAAAGTTCAGTGATAAATTTGCACAGGCAGCGAGAGTGATTTCCTCATTATTTTATTCTCAGCAGCTGTCAATCCTTGTCAGCAATACAGTTTAACCTTACAAAAGGGATTTCAAAACAAGGCATTGTGGTAACTGTCACTGCATTCATCAAGCACAGATAGTACAGCTATACACATATATGCATCTATGTGATTACACAGAGATAGAAAATGATAAGACCAGCCCATGTAGCAAATAGAGAAAATTGCCCTCAAAAAGCTACAACTGGAACTTCCACCAGAAGCTTGTCAAGACAGGCTTCACTTTCAACATACTGGTATTTTCTGATAACAGATAGACATTTCATTGGAATATTCCTGACCAGGTCACGTTCTGTTCATAGGGTAACAAATCCATGACATGTAGATAAGGAACAACTGCCCACACCAGCCTACCAAGCACCAACCACCATTAGTCACCGCCTCCCAGTCAATACATCTGTGGTCTCTCAGACCTTCAGCTTTACATACAAGTACAAATTCTGATACTTAGAGCTTTCTTTTTATAATGTGCATGTCTAGATACCTTTTCACAATGCTACTACATCCCTACAGGTCAGTCAACTTGAAGAAAACTATTCTTACACCAAAGCTGGGTTCAAAGCAGAACCTGCTGTCTGCCCTTGCCAAGTCTACTGGATAAAAAAATTCCTTGTCCCTTTTCCACAGACTTTTGCAGGGTGGTGACCTGTGCATGTCAAGTAATCCAAAATTATTACTAAACTTTAAAATACAATGTTGCAGAATAAAGTCACTACCCTTTCAAATTGTTTCCACAAATTCAGAATCATTTCTTATCATTTCCCTGCCCACTTTCTATAGGCCAACATTTTCTCCTGTGTCAAATAGCAAACTAAGCATATTTGAAAAAGCAAAACCAAAGATGTGCAAAGCAACATGCCAATTAGTATACCATGGCAGGTAAAAGCAAGGATGTTGTGTTGGTTTCTTTCTTTGAAGTGATTGCACTCGTAGGGCTCCTGTACTCCCAAAGTTGAGGCACATTTTAGAACTGTGTGTGCTTTTATATTTTGCATCCTGTCTACTTCTATACCTAACTCATCCTTCCCCTCTTGTTACAGATTTATAGAAAATGTTGGATTGCCTTCATATATATATATATTTTTATATACACATACAGCTCTTCCATTAAGCAGACACATGCATTTCTCACATGAAATCTAAGGGCTGGGTTTAATCTTTGTTTGCACCACCTGGCACCTTAGCCAGCGAGGTATTTACATTATTACTCATCCTCTAAGAATTTCCCTTCCCCACAGCAATCTTTTTTAAAACTGATGCCTAGCAGGATTCCAAAATCTGAAGGGCCTGCTAAGCACACACAAAAAATATCAAGAGTTTGCGCAAATATCCCTAGAGCAACTCTGCAAGAGAAAGGTTGTTTGCAGGGGTGACCCCAACATATTCTGGCATTGGCAGAGAAAAGGAAGGAGTTGGATACAGGGCAGGTCTGTGCCCTCATATCATAAATCCTGGGTTCAGCAGCCTTTGTTCTACAACAGGCAGAGGCCAGTGGAGCTCTCCAACTTCTGTTGCTCCTTAGCAGTTAGACACAAAACGTTCAGCCGATCTCAAAACCCACTGATTGCTATGAAAGAGCTCATGTAGCAACGTGTTTAAAAGTATTTTAAAATGTATCATTAATTCCAAGATAAAATTGAATTGAAAGAAAAGAAAAAAGCCGAGGCAGAAAATATTTCTATGTTCTTTGACTTGTCAGGTACCATGTGGATTTATGAAATTTAAAGTCTTTTGCACATTATTGACAGAGCATTCATGCCCTCAACAATAACTTAACTCAGATGTTAACTCTCTGGAAAATAGCTGTCATTCAGTAAACAAAATAACTATGTATTACCAGTCCTGTTTCCGTAAGAGTCCTGCACTAGATTTTTAATTCTGGTCACCACTAGAAATTCAGCACCTTGGAAGACAACATAACACACCCACACATCCCCCCCTTTCTCAGGAACTGTCACGTTCAATGGAGGCTTGCTCCCAGCCATGTATCTACTAGGAGACACAAAGGCATCAAATGCTTGGAGGAAAACATTGGTCCCCTTGGTCAACATTGGGTCAGACAGTCCCCCACAAGGCGTGACAGGTAATTTTGTTTTTTCAGAGAAAGGGAGGGAAGTTGTTTGTTTTTGAAGCAAAAAGGCTGTTTCCAGTTGTAGTGGTGAAATGTTTGATATTAAAATATATATATATATCAGTATTTCTCAAAAAAACCTTGGTAAAATAAATTTTTCAATTATGTTCTCAGATATTTTGCAAGAAAATCTGTGTAAATATAGAAACAAGTAAAAGTAGTCTTTTTCAAGAAGTATATTTTAAAAGACAGACACATTTTCCCTGTCGCTTTCAGTATGTCACAAGCTCCATCTGTGACAAAATGTTTCAAATGCCAACTGAAAGACAGGTAGGGTCAGGGAAACTAGAGAGATCTCCATTTTCTAAGTGCCCAAGATATCTTGCTGGTAGTTAAATCTGGATTGAAGATACTACTCAAGGGAGTTCTGGGTCATCACATCTGCCAGGATGTGATACATACCCATGGGACAAATAGTTGAGTCTGCCAACGCTTGTTGCAGAAAATCTGAACTGTGGGTTAAAGCTTGCCATAGGATCTTTATTAAAACTACTAAAATTTACAGTGCACAATAGAGGAATGATAGCAAAGCAAGAGACACTATTAGGAAGAGGCAAAGTTGCACATTTTTACAATTGAATTCACGCTCCTAAACCCTTGCCACCAAACAGCCATACATACTGTTGGCAGACAGACATTGCCTCTGGGATATTACTTCTATTTTTAATTTCTAGGGCATTGTTCGGTCCAGTACTGAGGCAAGGGAGGAAATTCCTAAAACAAAAGCTTAGTGAGGACTAAGGCAAATCAGCATTAAAACAATTTTTGGTTGTAACAGAAAAGAGTGATAATTCAGTCAACTGTACCCACTTGCACGCACACACACAAAAACACACATGTATAGAGAGAGAAAGAGAGAAATATCAAGAAAAGCACTCCACACGCTGATATCGTGATGTAATGTGGCAGTAGCAGTTGCATGCAGTAGAATAATATCTGGACTAATTATACCTGACGAAGCACCTGTTTGGACAACATGGAACAGTATGGAATGATGTATGATGAAATATCGTACTGCTTTTTTTATCCTGCAAACATATCTAGCAGAAAGTACAGCAATTTCTCTTTAAAGAGGGGCTAACCCAAGGAGAGTAACAGCTTAAGAGACCTGTTTTTATTCACCAATCAATAACTTATTTCAAAAGCAATTGTTAAAAGGACTCCATGGTGAGACAGCAAAGTAGGTCTCATTTTTCTCTCTGAACTCAACCCTGATTGCTCTGTTACCTTTTGTATTTCAAACAGCTGAAATCCAGTGCATCAAAGGGAAACACCTTGATTAAGAAAAGTCTTAATGAAGAAGCCTTCTGCTCCAACCAGATGACACCTCCTGCACCAAGAGGGGTTTATCTTCCCCCTGAGATGGGCACAGCGTGGAGGGGATAACGCGGGCACATTTCAGAAATCAATCCATGTGAGCTGGGTGCTTGTCCCAAGATCAAAAGCTATTTCCCCAGGCAAACTCCTGCTATTTTGCTCAGCCCAGTGATCCAAGGCGTTTGTAGGGGCAGCAGCGCTTCTCACCATCAGGAAGCTGTGAAACTATTTGGGTATTTCCACTTTCAAGGGGCATTTCTGGAACTGCTGCGTTGTTGGAGAAAGGCAACTATGTTTGGGACACACAGTCCAACCTATCTCCACATAAATTTGGATTCCAAATGCAAGTAAGCAATTTACCATAATCTCACATAATTTTAAAATGTCTTGGGGGAAAAAAAAAATCCCAATTCCCTTACAAAGTGCAAAGAGCTGCTTCTAATCTGCCAGGTTTTTTTAATGTGCTCAAGTGAGCTGGTAGGTGCAAATTACCTGTACCAACCTAAAGCCCTTATGCAACAAAGCTTCAATGAAACATTACTTTAATTTTACTTATCTGCTGTAAATAACAAATGATCTGCTACCTCAGAGCCTGCACTGAACCCTGGTCTACTAAAATCTCAGGCAAAGAGCCAAATTCCGGATTTGTGGATATGCCTGTGCCTCTCACCAACTTCACTGTGGGCCACGTGAATGAATCTGAAAGCCGACGCTGGCTCTAGTCCATGTTTGAAGCCTAATGAACTGGTAATAATCCAATGATTTCCTCTGTTTTTAGGAGGCTAACTTGGGCCATTCTTTCTGATTCCAAGAGAAAAAAAAAATATATATATACACACATATATATACAAATTACCGGATGGGGTAGAAGCAGAAAACATAAACAGAAAATTCCAATACACAGCTCTTCACTAATATATATATAAAAAAACTCAAATTTACATGACCGAGACCAATTTGAATAAATGCAAGATATTAATTCAGGTTATCAATATTTTCTATTCGGTGCTGTATACCATTTCAAACATTTTAAAGAATAAATAGCATATTTACTCCATATAAGAAGGGATGGGGAGTGAGAAACAGAGAAGGTAGAGTAACATGAACCTATTTACTTGGCTTCAGCTGAGTTTCATTTTACTTACTGCATTAGAAAAGCCTACTGGAAGAGCATCCCATCAGCTGAAACAGCAGCAACAAAAAAAGGGACAGAACACTGAGAACGATTGACAGAAAGGATAAAAATAAAAGGAGAACGTGTCAAATAGAACAGGAGCAGACTGACCACTGCCAGGCAGCCCCACACAGGCACCAGCAGCCTAATAACCAAAGAGAAAAGCTAACACTATAAAAAACAAATTCCATCAAACAGAAGGATAATAGCACACCTCAAAGTGATATTTGTATTGATTTTGAACATTTCTTTCACTAGTAATCAAAGCACAGATTCCCCTCCAAGAACTTTCTGAAGGATTTATATTCTCATTCTCCCCTCTCCCCTAAAAAAAAGGATTTATTGCTAACATCAGAATTTAATTCTTTTCTCTCAAATGCACCTCATCTTTTTCTCCTGATTTAATATATATACAAACACAAATATATATATATACATAAAAACATCTAAAAAGATACCAAGACTGTTAAAGCCAAGGGCATCGTGATAGTTGTGCATGTGGCTGGGACTCCAGAGATGCAGGTTCCAGACTGACACCCACCTTCAGGCTGTGCAGTCAGGTACTGGAAACATAAGAGTCCCTCTACAGCCTCTTTTTTAGTGACACCATTTTAAATAGTTTAAGCAGAAGTTGATTTGTTGATCAAGCCTAAGATGCCTATTATTTGCTAAACCAAATTGGTAACACCCTTTTCACTTATTGCAAATATTTGTAAAATAACTCTGATAGAGCACCACACTACAGCCACTGAAATATATCTCAGCCGGTAGCTTGAAATCACTGCCATTGATTTCTAAACAAATATCTTTTAATCGCTTACCATTTAGTGTTCCCTTGAGAAAATACTGGCCCATATAAGCATAATTAATTCTGATTAATTTATACGAAATAATTTAATTAAATGAGTAATGGGAGATTCTTTTCTCAGCTGACTAGGAAAAATAAAATATCCCTCTGCCCCTTTAGAAGCTTCACTAAAAAAAAAATTCTAAGTTAAAAACTTCCTATTTCAGCATTCATAATGGACAGGAATATTTCAATTACTATTGCTTCTTCTGGTTTCTTATGTAAAACCAAAACAGTTCCACAGATGGCACTACTATTATTAAAAGACAAGAGTATGACAAGATTTAGAGCCAGTGTCATCTGATGTAGAACATTCATCTTTTCTTAAAGGTAAAAAGAGAAAGAGGCAGTGTAAGAGGGACCAAAGCCATATTACCAAAGGCTTAATCGCCAAGCACCAAGATATTTGCTGCTTCTACTACAAACCCAAACCTCTCAAAAAGAAAAAAAAAGATCACGATATGCCTTTATAATACTCATCATAAGCTCTTCCTTGCTTTTATATTACCTCAGAGCTGAACAAATATAAGCAAGCTGGGATTTGTTCATTTCCATGAATTCTTCTGCATGAGTCCATTTACAAAAGCAAGCTTGGAAGTTGACAAAAAGATACCTCCTGCTAAAGCAATGCTTTAAATTAGCTGAAAACAACTAGAAAGCATTCACCCTTCCAAATGACCGAAATGACATCTGCTGCATCAGATCAGAAAGAGGGAAGGCTGTGACCTTTCTGTCAATCTTGTTCTGTAATTGATCCACTTTTGGATGTTTCTCAAGTTGAAAGAAGCCTCCAGGTTCCCAGCAAACGCGCCTCCTAATTAGTTGAATGTGCTTCTTGCTGGAAGCAAGGTCCCTCTATCACCCTGCTTTTCTCCAATTGACTTTCCGGCTGGTAGGCTCCAATCCCTCACTCTCCAGCCATCTCCTGCCTCACCCTGCAATTCGGCAGCTTTTCCTACCAAACAAGCCCCGTGTTCCCAGTAAAGAGGTTGTCTCCCCTTCTCTCTGGGTGAGTTTCTGATATGACTCAAACAGCAGCAGCCTGGACTATACAAAAGAGCTGCCCATCTTCTGGCCCATCATACCCATTTGAACAAGATGTATTATGTATAATGCACACATAAGCTGTCAACAGACACAGCTAGTATTTCTACTACCAAAAATAAAGTCTCTATAGTCCAGTGGCCTAATTTTATTCAGTAACTGAACAAGTTCTATTTTTAACTCTTAATGCACTGAGCAATAATAATGATGACTGTGGAAGTATTCAACATTCACAAGACCATTTTTCTTCTGAATTTCACATTATTACAGAAGAAAGTCTCCAATAGCTAAAGCCAATTGCCTTCGTTTGAAAAATCCCCATTCCCAAGCACTCTTCCAAGAAACATGTCTAGAAAGTGGAATTCTCACTGCTTTTCCATCTTCCTCTCTGACAAGGGTTTGAGGGAGATCACAGGTGCTTGTAAGCCCTAGAAAACTCCTGTTGTGTCAAGAGCTCTGGGTTTTTATCTCCTGATGAACCTGCCAATTTCCTACTGCCTGGTGCTGGGGCTTTGGCACCTGCCAGCAGTGACCTCGGGCCCTGCTCCCTGCCTGGCACATGGCCAAACCTCCTCGGGCACAGCCCTCTCCCAAAGGCCTTCTCAACCAAAACAAAAAGCCCCCAAACATCCCCTCTGCTCCACCAGGTTGTGTCTCAAAGAGGTTCCATGACCTCAGACAGATGTGTTCTTAGTTCACTCCCAACACTGATGCTGAGCACTGACAGGAGTCAATGGCAGCCCCATGTTCAGGGTGGCCTTCAAAACCTGCCCAGAAGCAGCAGCTAGTCCAGGCTGAGCCTTGTGTCACCATAGCTACACTGTTGTTATTACCCAAACTAACTATCTAGTTTAAAGTTAGCAACAGGCCCTGGGCACTAGCTCCAGTTCCACCTTGGACTGCCTTGGAGACGCATCGTGTGATTACTCCAAACACACAGGTCTCTAACAAGACGTAATTTCCACAGGGTCTGCAGAAGCGCATCGGCCAGGTCCTCCTTTCCTCCCCACCCAGCTCCAAAGCAGCAGGCATTTCCTACAAATGCCCTACTGAATTGCTAAAGGTTGCGTTCACATATAAATAGAAGCGGCTTGGCATGAGGAGATCCCAGGGAGTAAATTTGTTCGTTTCAGTTTATAATAGAGGAGAAAAATAAAACAACTAAAAAATGCCAGGCACATACACACTTGCACATTCAAAATTACTTCCAAAATACAGAGAAGGTATTCAAGAATGACTGACTATAGCCGATCTATTACAAGCCCTTACACAACAATGTTCAAATATTAAACATCCTAGCTAGTCGTTTTACCTAACCCAACTTCCTAAACTATTAATATTATCTTTGATCTGACAGGTATGCATCGATCCAATCTTCCCTGAAAGCTCCTTTATGGTAAGCAAGCAATGCACTGAAATTCATTAAGACCATACACTCAGAAAGAGGAAAGCAGAGAATTTTTTTAAAAAAATCTAAGATTTGAAGAAGGAATTATTGCTGAAAAAACAAGTGCTAGATTGATGATCACCAGACAGTTCAAAACCATCACCAGAGGTGGCAACAAGAAGGAAAGAAGAGACTGAGTCACTAGTACAGCTGGTAGGGCTGGTGCCCCCTTAGTCTCTTGTGTGCCATCCAAGTGTGTGATCCTCTATCCTTTCTACCTGTCCAACTCCACACACAACATGCTTTGTAGTACAGGATACTGAAACATAGCCAATATTCATGCAATATTTATTTCTACCTCTGCAGAACAAGAGTCGATAAGCAGCTTTTTATTTCAGGTTTTGTTACTTCTACTTTCACATAATGCAATAAAAAAAGAAACACAAACTCAGCCATGCGCCATGCAAGAAGCTAAATCAGAGAGCTATGGTTTTTTTATTATTATTGTGATAGTATTATATAATTATCTGATCTTGTACAGTGCTTCAGTTGGTCTCCTGCCAGATTGGTTACATCTCTGGTTTAGGTTACCTGCATTAGTCTCAATCTTCGGGGCCCTAATGTGCACAAAAAGAGAGTATCAACAAAATGCAAGTGTGGATTGCTGTAAAAAGTACATACTTACCATAGCAGTCAGGAACACTTTTCCAACAGATAAAAGTGTGGTGCAGATCACAAACTAGAAGCAGATAAGGCAGTAAAATTTTTTATGCAGAGACAAATAAAAATCCATCTGAAAGCAGGTGCAAACACCACATTCTCAGCTTGGATTCACTTTATTACACTCAGTGCAAAATGGTAGGCCTCAAGACAAAAGCAGGTAAGTTACTACTTTTCCATTCACCCAACCTGTGTTTTATAGTTTTGCCACAGATATTCCAGGCTGCCCTAGAGTACAGAAGTCTGCCCACTGGTCTGAGTTTGACATACTACCAAAAAAAGAAGCTTGCAGAGATGACAAATTGCCTGATTTTCAAAATTTATCTTTTATTTTAGAAGTTTACATTAACAAACTCTGTTCTTAACATTTATTTGATATTCTAACAGCCGTATATTCTTGATCACACTTGATCACACTATCAGTGTGATCTTGATCACACTATCATTAAGCATTTTATACTCAAACTTCCCAACTTTAATCTTTCTACGGCCTCTTTTTCAAAAAGATCTATCACTTCCAGTGATATCACCTACCAAAAAGACCCATCACTTTCAGTGCTCCTACTTACGTTATCAATGGGTTTCTGAAAGAATCGCAAATCTAGTTTGGATTCCAAGACAGTGAAACAGCAAGTGGCCTAACTGTAACCACCTCTTAACGTTTCTTGTCGCTGTAAGTATTTTCCCCAGCCATTCAGCTGTGACTCAAAAAGGTGCTCTTCCTCCTCCAACCAAGGAGGGAACCCTCTAAAGGTTCTCAAAGCAGCACTACTGACTCACTTGCCTGCAATCTGTTCCAATTTGTTAGATTCTTTCCTCTGTATTTCCTCTGCTTAATCCACACAGACCACAAGCTCTTCAGAGTAGACTGACATTTAGTATAAAGTTTTCATGCACCGATTAGACCACTACTTGAGAAGACCTATGAAAGTGTTGCTATTAGATCCCATGTAAATATATGCAGACACTTTAACCTAAATTGAATTAAACAGGATCAATACAATTTTTTTAAACACACATCCATAAACAGCAATGGCTTTGATTTTTCTCAAATGAGTTTCCTTTTGCTCTTCAGATCAATCTTTCCTTTTTTTCCCCATAAAGATTACTACATTAACTGAAAAAGAAGGTTATGATTTATGTGTAAAGAATAGGTCCCTTGAAACGATCTTTTCAAAAATGGCATTTCTGACTTTATTAATAGTCTGCTGATATTCAGGCAACAGCATTTAAGTGTTTCTGTGCTGGAGATGGCTGGCTACTTGTTGCCAGCTCTTGAGAAGGGTGGCATTGCTGCTATGATGCCATTGTTTTAAAGCTGGCCAGCTTTTCAGACAGCTGAGTCTCCTCATTATTTCAGCACTCCTACTTTTCAGCCTAAGGCATTGGTTGAAACAAAACCCTAAATAATATTCTAACACTCTTAAAACATTCTTAGATGGCGTACATTTTTGTCCAGATATCACTTCAGAATATCTGGATGTTTCTCTGCCCTGACATATGGGACTGATAGCCCTCGCTGAATTTCTCAATGGTGCCTGAGCTGGAAGGGGCAGAGGCTGCCAGAGCCGCCCGGGTGATTGGCAGGCAGCTATTCTGGGAGGCGAGCTCCGAGCAGGCACAAATTACTGCGCTGGAGGCTTCAGCTCACAGGGCCCACAGACTGGGCCAGCCTGACAGACAATTAGGAACCCTCCTCTTCTAATCCGTCTGAACACAGGAGCTGGGCCAAATCCATCCGCAAATACGCCTGCTATCAACAGTTATACAGAAGAGAACAGCTTAGATTTATAATCTGTCCTGTTCTCAATAAAATGCTTTACAATAACCCACAGTGATAATTCAGAATATTTCTGTATGTTTTCCATAAGATCTGCTCAGGCACCATTTTTCAGAAATAACCAAGAGTTAGATGTCAGCTAGTCGGATGGGGATCTACTTTCAAAAGCATCATGCATGTAAAGAAATACCGTAGTCTAAACAAACTGAAGGCAGCCAGCACAGCACAAAGATTTTTCCATGGCCACTGTGCTAGAGAGCAGCTTCACTTCCACTCCATCAGTAATACAGTACTCCTTTCCAGGAACTGTTGGCCTCAAACAGTATTTTGTATATTGGTATTTTGGAAAAGGAGATACCAGCATTTTCACACTCTGCTTCTCCAGATAAACAGCAACATGATAGAAGTATCAGCCAAGCAACAAGATTTAAAAGTCTAGTCTGAAAGTTTAAGCAGCAAATCAATCACCATGTTTGAGGCTCATCTCTTCAAAGGCTGGCAATGATCAATGCTCCTATGGATACAACATTACCTTCATCCAAGACTAGTTCCTTGACAGCACAGTCATTAACCAGCATAAACAGAGAGGAAAAGAGTACTTGATTTTGCCCTAATAAAACCATAAGCACTTTTTCTGTTATTAATATGTAGTTAATTCGTTTGGTCCAACTAAATCCTCATTAAAACTTAATTTTATGAGTATATACTCACTTTCTTCACAGAACTCACATTCACATCTGTTTTTCATAACCACTCTCATGAGTGCTGCCACTATTAAAAATTAGATATCTTAACATTTATGATATTATGAATATGTTACAAGGCATGGTCTTGACAAGAAGGATTTTGCCAATTCAATCATATAGTTTATATTGTCCGACAATCATTGTGGGCATATACAATCCCACAGTATCTCAGATCTATTAAGTCTTTAAAGGAACCATTACAGACACAGGACAGTTACACAGGGCAACTTATCCTTCCTGGAGTCATGTTCTAACATAGACACATACTTTGTGCTTTACTTGTTGGGTTTGGGAGAAGTTATAATTTCAATATGTTTTCTCTCCCTCCTCCCACTCTTTTAGCTACATCTCATATTGAAACACCAGCTAGAATAAACCCAAGTGTTGAATGAGCACCAAAGACTCACCTATACCTTTCTCATTCCCCAGTATCTAAAAAGACAGATGTTCTTGAGGTATCATTATACTTTTAAATATAATAATATTACAGCCAAGAACTTAATTTCCTGACAGCACAAGTAATTGAATTTGACTCCTGGTTTATGCTCCTCTTCCAAGATATACTGAAAGACTGTATCATAAACCAGACAGAAGAGTCCCATTGCAAACAAAACTTGTCATAGCATCTAAGTACTACCGAAAGGACAAATTCATCTGACACACGGTGATTTAATATGAAAAAGCTGTGCTGAACCTGAAACAAGTAATAAAACAAAAGATGAGGACAAGGTTACCTGAGATACCTGGTCAAGAAGAACTAAGTTATAGGAGCTCCTCTGTTACTGTGGCCCTTCCACTAAAGAGGATCTGCATTATATGAATGCTTTCTTCTCAGAAGAAATCCCATCATTCCTCCCTCACATCCCCCAACAGCTTTTTCTAAATTTCTGGACAACTTCAGAATCACCAGTTCTCAGTAGGAAATTCAAAATATTGGGGACTAGAGAAAAGTTCCTATGCTCTAGCTTGTCACGCACCCTCAAGTGCTAAATTAGTGGAGTGAAAAAACAGGGAAGGTATTTGCTCGGGCAGCAAACATGCTATTTATAGTATCCTCAAGGTAGGATACACTGGGGATACAGTTACTTAAGTTGTACTTTGAATAAAACTGAATTAAGCTAATGGTTAACACCGTGAAAGTGAGCTAAACCAACATACAGAGCAACCGGGATGCATTTCACTAAGGAGAGAAAAAAAAGACAAAAAGTGGCAAATTATAATTTCAGTTCAGTGGTGGAAAACAAAGTTCTTTAACCAATACTAGACTTCAAATTTTACTTAAAGCCATTAACTGAATTTGCTCTTTTTGTTTTAAATTCATAATACCCTCTGATCTCTTATACCATTCACTTTTTTTAAAACAGTAAAGCTAATTAAAAAGCACTCATGCTCCAAAAGATATGATTGAGGACTCTCTAAATATGATCAGAGATAATTTATCAGTTCAAATCTAGCAGCAACAAATGACAATCATTATCTGACATCTGCCACTTTGGAGTCTGTATGAAATACGCTCATAATTTTACTGTGCTCCTAGATGGAAGTGTGCCCACAGAAACGCAAAACAAATAGCACTTCCAGTAGTTTTCATTTAATATTCCCGTCTTGCGTCTGGGTTGAAGTCCAAAGAACAAAATTTGCAAAAGTACTTTCCTGAAACAACTGCCATTGCTTCCTGCCATGCAGGAATTGCTTAAAGCACATGCCAGTATTTCCCTTTGCCCCTCTCCTTGAGGACTCCTGAAAGAGTTTTTCATTTGGTCTTCATATACTTTTAATACAATTTATGCAGTAAGAACATAAAGGCCATTTTACTAAGCGCACATGATGACTTTTGGCCTAAACCACCATTTAAAAAAAAGCCATCAAAAAACAACTATTATTAGAAAGAATCTCTATGTTGCAAGCCTAATATGATGCAGTCTTCAGCAATTATTTTTTCCCTTCACTAAATGAAGGCTACATGACACGGGAAGTGTAGAGAAGTGACCTCCACTCTTCCATTCTTGTTCTATATGGCACATGTTCAAATGAACTTTTATTAGAAAGAACACTTCATCCCCACCCCAATATTTGCATGTAAACATCAAAACCACTGGAAAAGATTCAAAGTTACAGCTCCTTTGGTTTTCCCAAATCATATTTTCTTTTGATATATAATGTTCAAGAATTATTAGACTAATCAATCAGGGAGGAGGTATTTTAAATGAGTTTAAAATGCCAGTAGAGCTGTGATCATTGAAATAGTTAAAAAAAAGCATTTGTGACTTAGCTTCCTTCCTCCATTTTTAAGCAATTGCCTTTATTTTGTATGACTGTGTTTTAAAAAAAGGCAATTAGAAAGTCTTTCTTCATAGCACTTCTTCAAAATATTCATAAAATCCTATGTAAGAAGCAGCTAAGCAGACTTACTAAAATTAACTCTTCATTAAAAAGAAAGAGAGAGAGAACATTTTTCATTAGAATTAGAAAGAGTTCACTGCATTACATTTTTCATAGGTTTAGACAGGGGGGCAATTATTTGAGGGTCACTGCTCAAGCATTACTAGCTAAAACACGGTTTCCCAGGTTCCATGTTTCCAGAATCACCTTAGAGGTGCCTACCATAAGACAACCCTAATGATATCTTGTTTTGATCCCTCACTTTGAGGCAAGCAGCTAATGAGACAGGGAGAGCAGGTCAGCTTGTTCCCAACCGTAATCCACTGGTGAGACATGAGGAGAGCCAGGAAGTCTCTACTATTTTGGATAAATTTCTCATACCAGTGTCAGTTTCCACAAGCTCACAGATGCTGAGGGAGCTGGAAGCATTACCTGGCTGCTACTGAAACCAGTTACTTTCAAGATGAAAGGGGCTTCCATCCAAGTGATGCAAAGTACTATTTGGCACATTGCACACATGCAAGAGAATCCCCACTACTGTCATCTAGATCCTGAGCTCACATTTAATAGAACATATGCCACATGTCTGGCTTAGTTGCAGCATGCTTCATAAATATATCTTCATGCTTCCTTATAGTTAAAAATGCAACAGCTTGCCCTCACGGCCCCTTCACAGAGAAAGGGTAGTCCATCGCACTGAATTTCTCCTTGAATCAGGCAGGACATGCACATAAATTGCCAGAATTTAATACTATGAAGTCACCAAGCTTACCAGAAACTCTCCTGCCTAACACAGTTCATGACTGCAGTGACTACTCTTCAAATGGATTTTGAAGACTTCTCCTTCATAATCTGCAGAAAACAAGTTCCTTCCTTCCTTTCCAATTTTCTACACATTTTCTCCAGCATGCCCCAGGAATAATTCCCAAGAGCAAGCAAACCCAACTTTGCTCCTTGATAACAAGCACACTGCTCTTGAAGGAAGCATCATACTCGCCCTGCAAGCCATCCCACAAGCTGCAAGTGTTCTTTCTCTTTTCACTTTTAATTAATGAAACAATCTATAGACACGTAAACACAGTTTTAGTTGAACGCATTTCTCAATAGAAGAGCCTTCTTGGCCAAAATAAAATGCAAGAATACATCAAAACATCCCTCTTGAAGGACAATCTTAATTTCTCCTCATGAAGCAAACACTGTGAAGCATGCATAGATTTTTTTTTTCTAATAACATTAAATCGACTTTGAGAAAAAAGTATAGATACTGATTTTAAACAAGGCCTATTAAATTGTAAGAGTAAACAGACATAATTGATGTTTCACAAATCCAAGACCTTTCATCTCTCTGTAAAGAAACCACCCCCCCCGCAAACTCTTGCATTAATTTCTTTTACATTTTAAGTGGCTAACTTGCATCAGCATCCCATTTTACACAGCTTTGTTAGAAACAAAAAACATGTCAGTGTTGTCAGCCCTTAGAAACAAGTCCAGTACAATTCTCTGCAGAATCTTTTGGAAGTCTACCAAGGATATGTCCTAAGAGATTTCAGATACAGTTCCACATTAAGAATTTGGAAAACACTGTGAAGAAAGATTGCAGAGAGATAGGAAGCATTCCCATTACTAATCAAGTCCATACAATAACGGAAGACTCCCACCAAAGAGGACAAGGGAGGAGTAATACTATCAGAGACACAATGCTGGCTGCTGCCCTCTAAACTTGAGAGGGCAAACAAGCTGCAGACATGTATTTATCTCAACAAGTCTGTCTCTACATAGGAAGTTATTGTAGCCAAGTCTATTGATGATTTCAATGCAGATTTATGTGAAAACGGGTCATCCAGATCCTTCTGATATTCTAGAAGAAAATATTAAGAGCAAAAACTTAGTACATCACCTTTGATTTAAATAGATACAGGATGAAAATCAGCTTCCTCTCAGTGCCCACTCTTTCTCCAAAGGCCTGTAAGTCATCCTGTTCTATTTGTATAGCATCCAGCACACCAAAATTCCCAAACTACTCTTGCAAACTGCACGTTTCAGGAACCCTGCTTAAGGCCTTTCAAGAGCCTGGAATCAGACTGGTGTTTACACCATAACTCTTCAAAAAGGTCTTAAGGGTTAAAAAGCAAAGTTGTCTCCCACCTTGTCTTCTGGACAGACACAAGAAAATTGACAAGTTACAAACACCCATGACCTTTCAGTCTATCCTATAGCAAGATATCTTGATTTATACTAGCTGAGGTTTTAATTACCAATATTCATCATTCCACAAACAAGCACACAGTCTTTTGGTGGAGTTGTTGGTGATTCACCACCACATGCATACTTTCCCCTCATCGGAAATGTCTGTTGGTGGAGGCCTTGTGACTCACCTCCAGCACACTTTCTTCCACATCATCATGCGTAGCCCCTTGATGATTCATTGATGCATGGCTAGTCATTTAAACTCAAGCAATTCACCAAATAACTACGTTGCAACTTTCACTAAGTGAATCAAAAATATTCTCCTATACCCGTGCATATCTCCAATATGAGCTATAAATTCTTAGCTCTCAAGACAGTTTTTGCATCATTCTCTTCAAGTTTGATAACTGAAGAATTCTTTAGAAAAGCAACAGAATTTGCATTAGTAGCCAGTTCAATTGTACATTCAGCTGAAATCCTACACCAGGAATAAAGAATATTTTCACTAAAATATTAACGATGCTAACTAGAAGCCCAGCAGTACACATTCTGTGTTCACTTAACCTAGCACAGATTCCTACTTATCTACAAATGAATTACTGCAATGCAAGGTATCAAGGAGTCTTATTGTAGCCAGGGAACATTTTCTAGCAGTAATCCTCTAGGACGGTTTTCAAAAAACTTGTCCTAGAGGAAAACCAGAAATAGTTCTGAAGAGGTAGAAGCACAGATTGCACAGAATCACAGATTACATGAAAACATTGAAATTCAGGAGACACTGCCAGCCATGTTTAATATTATTACACAGGTATTTGCATATTATAAATAACTATCATTGTTTAAAACTAACATCACTATTATGGAAGATTATTTCCCCAGATTATTTAAACTCACCAACTATTTGAAAACATAAAGGTGCTGAAAACTGCAGAATGGACGAGACAAGTAGGCCTGCAGTGACAGTCACTAATGCATGCAGGAAAGATTCTTAAGATGAACAAAATTTTACTAGCAGAGCTCATTTTCCTTCTCACATTTCCTGTTACCGCCAGCTTTCCTCTAGTCCTGCAAGTTTCCAAATGGCCATCATAGATGATAAATGATATCAAGTTGTAGGTATTGTTTCATATTAGTGCTTTTGAAATACTAATTTCAAAAAATGCTTTTGATAAAGAGTTATTTTGCTGAAGAGTTCATTTTTACCTCAATTACAAGAACACAACTATTATATTTCCAAAAGCCCATTTCATGTTTTATGGAATTTTCGATCACAGCCACCATTCATCAGTTCTCATCTTGTTCTTTGTTCATTTACTCGGTAGCACAAATGCCTAAACAGGTAGCCTTCTGTTTTTGAGATGCTATGAACTACGAAGGCCTATATGGCAGGTATGCATTTTGTACAAATCCTTACAAGCATATATAGTTATTTCATATGCTTTTGCTTGTGGTCCCTCATCTGTACTTCAGTTACTAGAATACCATGAATTTCTCACTGAATAACAGCACTTTTCCCTCCCCCGCCAATCACTCACAGCTTAGATTAGCTATTACTTACACTTGTGGGTGTCATGTCTATAACTTTCATGAAGCAGGAATTTTATCAATTAGGTTAATCAGTACACTAAGCTTTTCTACAGTTACACCTCTGGCCATCCTCCTCTCTCCTTCCCCTCCCCTCCTTTTTTTTTTTTTAAATATGCTGCTCTGTCACCAGGCAATTAACTTCATTCCTCTATATCTATACCCATCTAAAGCATTTCCTGGCCCAAAATGCTACAACTGTTTCTCTTAATGATTTTCCATTCCAGTTTGTCTCCAGTGATTTGACTACCTTACAAAAGCTGATAGAATTGTGTGTTGTCAGGGAAAAAAAATTGTGTCTTCCATGATTTTTAGAAAGATGCTTCATTTAGACTGTTGCCATTATCATTAACTTGCCACAAATCTATACCTATGTCTTCCAAATTACTCATCTACAAATTAAAACAAGTCAAAATGAGCACGCTGCACTACCATACTATCACTTTGACACACGAAAAAACATGCACATACGGATGAAGGGTTTGCATGTGTGGGTGTTTTTTGTACTTGTTGATCACTGTGCTGCTGGTAGATTTTGCATCGAATCCACAGCACCATCCAAATGCCTCTTCCAGTTCAGTCCAGCCAAACCTTCCACCTTGAAAGTGGAGCAGAATTCAGTAAAAGATAGTTCCAAAAATTGGAAAGATGAACATAAGGATCCACAGTACACAAAATAAATTAAAAAAAACCAAGCTACTTTAGGCTGCAACTGGAAAATATGCATTAAAATAATCCACAGGAAATACAGAGCAGTAACTTACATAGCCTATTTGTCTCCAAAAATAAGATCACAGCAAGCATTTCTGCGCACACCCTCTGACTCAAACTGAAATCTAACAGAAAAGGATGAATATACCAAGTACCCACCTCAAGTTTAAGAAAGCAAGCAAGCAAGCAATGAATTTTCAATCCATTACTCATAAACCTCACCAGGATGCAAGCCCATATGGCATTTCTTATCCTCCCCCAAACCCATGCCAGAGTACATTAGCTTTCCAGGAGTGCAAAGTAGATGAGTAAACCATCAGCACTGTTAGTCCATTCTATGCCAATACATTTTAGTTGAGTTTTAAATCCACGGAGTAGGACTCAAAGCTGCAATTAGTAAGGAAATATTTTCAACAGACCCAGTTGGAGGTGGCATTGCTTTACCTACGAGCCTGGCAAGAGGACTTTCTTCCACCATCCTGCAGGTAGCAGATGCTTAAGTAAGGGCAAGAGAACACAAAGCCTTTTAACACAACGGTGCCACTGGGTTGCAAATGCTCCATGCACGTTAACACCAATAACTAGTACCATCAATGTTTTAGGATTTCCTTTCAGGATCCAACTGCTGCTCCAAGACACAGTAATAAAATTCTCAAGAACTGGTAACAGCACCTGTAGTATCAGGTACTTCTACTATATCGCAAAACCCATGTCAGCATCGTCTCTTCTGACATGTGAAAGCAGTAATAGGAGAAATGACATTTCTTGTTCCCAAAAGTAGAGGGAAGAAACAGAAAAGATTGTGGAGCAGAACCTGCAAAATAATTGAGAAGAGGGTAGAAAGAGGTGGCAAGCTTTCCACTAAAGAGCATTCAATCCTTTAAAGCACAGGCCATGACAGAAGACCATATTGTACCAATATAACCCATAAATGCAACTCAGTAGTTTGCTTAATCCTGCTTTGCAGACCATTAAATATATTTCCTCAGAACTGCATAAGGTAAGCAGAGAATTTCAGCAATATATTGTGAAAGAACACACATTATTTTAAACCTTTCACTAAGCAGAGGTGTGACTCTTGCCATTCCTTGATGGTCCCAACAGGAAATACCTGTTGAAGCCCAGTCAGATTAAGACCTCTGCCCAGAGGCACATACTCAACAGTCACAACTGCCATTAAACAAGAACATTTCCCTTACCAGACACAAATACCCATGCTTACTTTATTTGCCTGGAAAAAATGTCATCGCTCTTGAAAAATAATTTGGGATTGTATATACTCACAGGTCTCTCTAAAAATTGATTTCTCTGGAATTTTACCTTTCCTTTCATGCCATTAGGTTTGTATTTTATAATTTGTGGCTCTTTAAGCTTCTACTGCTCATCTGCCACATTTTGGCAAACATTACTAAACAAAATATGCGAAAAATCTCAAAGCACATTGTATACCAGAACTCATTTAGATCACAATTTATAATTACACTACACTGATTAAGTATATTCAGTCCTTAACACTTATGTACAGTTTCAAACCTAGAGGGCAACACAGAGGATTTACTGCACCCTCCCCTTCGACAGAGTCTCTGCTGTCCCATATATCTTTCTTCAATAGAAGAGGATTCTCTTCAGTAAGACATACAGTTATCCTTAAGGTTGTCCATCTGTTGTATTCACCCTGGTCTAGTTTTAACATATTTAAAAATTCTCTCTAAAGGTGTTTCCAATTTGCTCAAGTAATATCAAATAATATATAATACACTTAAGTAAAAGAACAAAGCCTTAAATGAGTGTGCAAGTGCTTTAAAATACTCCTGTAGTGATCAGGTAAACAAAATACCCTGTTTAATTTATCTAAGATAAATTAGTCTTTCCCTTGACTATAACTTTGAAAAGATAAACTAAGTGAGCCCTTTCTCAGTGCTAAAGAGATCTTCAGTATTCACATAAAAGCATTAACTAAATGCTAACAGAGGCAGCTTTTGGATTTTCAAATACAGCCAATAAAACTTGTGAAGCAGAGCTGCACAGTTTTCACTTCACTCTAAACAATCTGTACTTAAAAACAAAACTCAATAGATGAGTTAGCACTCATACAGTGTTTAAATATCTGCAAGATGTTTGGGGTTTTTCTTGCCCCGGAAGGCAAGATACTTGTGTGGGCCTCCAGTGTTCTGATGACAGGCTTAAAGTCTTTCACATAAGAGTTGACAGGAACCTAATGCACAGCCTAAGTCACTATATCAAAACAGCAATCCCCAGCAAGCCAGCAGTGAGTGTTCGCTGTCACGATGCTCATCCATTCCACTCCATCCCTGCTGCTAGTTACTACAAGTACAGAATGTGCATGTGGTCTCCAGCCAAGAAACGTCCTTCCAGGTCCCTGTAGGGAAGCCATAAACCTGAGTTTATGGCACCATAAACAGGAGCCACAGAAATAACATCACCTTTCTTTTACTAGCCAGTAATCCATCATAAACTGTTATCTTCCTACATTAGGTTGGCAAAAAAGAAGAGAAAAAATATTAAGAGCTCATAAATGAGTATCATGCAATATCAGTAACAGATTAGATTCTGCAGAATATTTTTGTCATCTTGCTTGAAAATGTTATTCTTATGCATCCCTTTCAGGGCAGAAAGACACTATGCTCTGTAGGCAGGTTTTTTTTGTTTGAAATAACATTTAACACATTTTGTAGCACATAAGATATTTTTAAGACATCTCCTAAAAAATTTAACTTCTCCAGAATACCCACTGTGGTTGAAAAAGCAATGCAAGTAGAGACAGTGTAAACAGAATGATAACCATGTATGAATTTGTTTGGGTTCCATTTTTAATATCAAAAGACTTCAAATATGAGCAGTAACACATACAATTTGTGCATAACTAAGACCACCAGTTGCTGACATCCTTAGATGATATTCTCTGGCTGGGATTTGGATTATCAAACAACCCTGAGCAAAATAAACTAGTTAATCCAGGAGTTCCTGCACTACCACCGCACCTACATCCTGAAAATATTTAACCCAATAGCTGCGCATTCCCACTAACAATATTATCATTTCACTGTAAAGTCAGTCATAAATCAAGAGCAGGGCTGTGACAAGAAAAGCCTTGTTTAAATATTAATATTGCTGATACATGCCCTTTCAGAGGTAATATTTTTTCTAAGTCAATACATGCACTGGACAGACGATTTTTAAGATAAGCCCAGTTTCCAAGATCCTATTGAAAACCATCTCTGCAATTCTAAGGTCTCGAGTGAACAGCTTCCACAGTGAAATAAACCTAACCAACACTCTGCACTTCCCTTTCTCATGCTGCAGACCGTACAGCAGACGAGCTTCCATTTACACAGTGCCAGTTGTCACACACTGAGCGTTCCAGAGCACTTCCCTATGCTGGGCACATGATGCCACATGGACACATGCTTTGCTTCCAGGCTCTGCACCAAAAAGGGATTTGGGAATGCCATCAGCATTTCATTTAGGTAAATTATGAAGAATATTAAATCAATAAATATACCTGATGTCCCAATCAAGCTTATATACTTGCATTTCAACACCAATCACCTAGCAAAGCTGAGCAAGAACTGGTGTAGCTTGCAATTAGGAGTATAAATATATTCTGGAATCATGCCCCTTTCTCTGCTTTGCACACTGCACCCAGTGCTGGATTTGTAACTTCTTTTTCAAAGCTTAAAAAAAAGCAATCCATTGGTTTCAAGCTTGTATGTTGGAATTTAAATAGGTCAACTGCATTTAGGAAGCCCTTTCATTAAAAACAAACTAACAGAACCACCCTTGTACTGCTGCCTCTTCAAAAGATTTAAGTATCACTTAAAAAAAAAAATGCACTTCCAAAAACATATTATATCCAATTTCACCTTCCATTTGTAAAGAGTAAATGTCTGGCTCAGATAGTTATGGATTTTTTTTTTTTTTTAAGTGTCAATCTATAAAGAGCAAAACAAACAGAAGTCCATAAACAAATGACAGGATATTATTCCTAGTAATCTCATAACTTCTTCAGTTCTAGGTATTGCCAATATTACAGATGCATTTTCCCTTCTGAGCAGAAGGTGTTTTAAATAAGCTTGTCAGTCCTGCTGACAAATATCAGCCAGCTATCCATGTTGTTATTTATCACTAACTGTACTGAAGGGATTTTTAAGAGACTTCCACCTATCTCTTTTCCAACAGAAATAACCATTCATAAATCATGCACCAAATTTATGCAATCCAGATGGACATAAAGTAAATCACTGCTTACTTTGCTATACCTTGCAATATCTCAGCAACATGAACATAAATTATTCTCATTTGATCACATGTGATATTTGCTTCCTTTAATATTCCAGGTCTGTCTAAAAAGACCTGGAAGTTTCCCAGCAGTCCACAGTCCTGAAACACTCCAGCAAAGCATAACTAGCAATCTGTGTAAGAGACTGCTTTTCAAAGGTCAGGGAGGCACATTCTGAGTTGGGTTGGCATGCAAAATTCCCACTGAAGTCAGTAAAAGGAAGGTTGGGATGATAAACTGAGACTAATAGTGATGTACCACAACCTTTTCCTATTTACACTGGATGAAAGCTGGGCACTGGACACCCACCAAGCAAATGTAAAAGATTTTTTTTTCTCTAGCAGCAAACTTCCTACAGTCTCTCCAAGTTTCCCACCCTCTTCACTGCAATTAATCATCTCAAATGATGCAGTACCTACTTTTTTTCCCCCCCTCTCTGCTCAGTCTTTCAGGACAAAACACTTCAATGAAAACATTCTGTCATGTGGCAGCTATTCTTTGTTCCCTTTCCAAGGAAGTTATGATCTGCTCCCTCTCAGGGGCAGAAAAAGGGAAAGTTCATAGACTTCTCTTACACAATTCCTTTCTACAAATCACGACTGATATATATGTCCAATTATTTCAAAAATTTGAGTTTACTAAGACTTAAAGATATTTTTAGGTCATTCCCTGCAATGCCCTGTCAATATGTTGCTTTCCCTTTGTAAAGCCTAAACATTCATCATCCTGCCATGTAACTCCCATGTCCCTTCAATTTCCGGTCATCCACATTCTCAGCCTGATGCAACCTCCTTTGCTCCTAAATATTTGCTTTCTGGAGTCAATTTGTTTTCTGCTTCTGCTTCTTCTTCTTCTTCTTCCCAAGAAATTTTCATAACACAAACATTTAGAAGAGCACTTCCAAACAGAGAAACACCAAATAAATATCATCTTCCTTGCACGTGGTAGACAAGGAAGCCGCACAGAAACTGAATGGGCCAAGCTGAGAGGCCACAAAGACCAGTAGGTGTGAAAAAACAGGGTCAGAGTAGGAAGAAAGAACACTAGGAAGTTAACTCTTACACATTCAGATTTCTTATCTCTATTCTCTAAAATTCAGTTTTTCAACAAAATATGAAACTAGTTTCTGATTTATTATGTCCACCTAGACCTAACAAACATTTTGGTGCACTCATATTTGAGGTCATTTTAAATTTGAGATTCTTGATATTTTATTTCAGGTGATTGCCTTTTGATACCTCAAAAGTAAATTCAAGTGTAACATAATATTCCCTGATGCTGTTTCTTCTATATAATGCTTTCATGTGCTCTTCCACTACTGCTGCACTCTGATACTCTTCACACCCATACACACTTTTCTTGAAGATCTATTGCTGCCCAGCTCTTACTGGTTTCCTATTCCAATGCAACACACTAGCTTTTTGGTGACTGGTGTTGCATTGTATTCAAGTGTGGGGGGTTTTATATAATTTAGTCATCCTAGAACATGTAAAAAAATCTCCAACAATACCTTTTTATTTAACAAACACTCTCTAAACTCTGTATGCATGTATATGTAACTATACCTACAGTTTGATATATTTATAAGCTTTATATGTATAAATACACATACATGCAGGGGAAAAAACTTAGATGCCTCTCCAAAATTTGAGAAAGTTTTTATTGTTCCAATTAAAAAAAAATTTAAAGGATAAATATATGAAAGTGGGAAGTTATCAGAGCTTAATATCAAAACTCAAATTTAAAATAAAGAGATTCCAACATGCAATAATCCTCAGTTACCCTCTGGGTTCCTTAAGATGCTAAAAATAAAATACTGACTTACTGCTACAGAATATGAATCCCTGCAAGGCATATTTAGTACTTCTGCTTTTGATTTTTTTTATTTATGCATTTTGGTGGCACACTTCAGTTGACCTGAGATTCTCTTCATTTTTAACAAGACGACTTTATCTCTGAAAATGGTCTAATCAGGATAGCACAGACTCCCTGCCATTCTTACATTTTTAGACTCCTTAATCTGCTTAGAAAGCTGTTATCAACAGCTCATTGAGACCACAGTGAATGGCTCTGGACCTGGAGTACTCATGTTGGAGCGTCGCCAGTTCTGACCAAGGATCTGCTGAGTTTACATTGAATTCTTGGACTGGGTCCTGATTCCCAGTATTTGGGTTTGAGGCTTTGGCACTGGTCTGTTTCTACCAATGCCATTAACAAATTACACAACTATGAATTCCATACCGATTTAAGAACCTCAACTCTCACTGAATTCAGTAAGAACCAAGAGTTCTCAGAACAACAGGGAATAAATCTTTCAGTCTTATCAAAATTACTTGACTGAGATACTTGCTACACGCATTAAAGAAGAGGAAAAGGAATGGGATACCCTAACATACAGAATACTACTTATCTTCAGTAACGAAGATGCTTTAGTTCGTTTCTGCCACCTCCACTTCCCATCAAGGATCTTCAAAGCACTAATTACCCATTTAAACACTTTTAACAGAAAGCAACTTGTTTCTTCCTTGGATCCTTAATTTTTTTTTTTTGCCCCACCTTGCAAAAGTTTATGATTTTTTTTTTCTCTCTGAATTTAAGTTGGAATTCTATAATCAGAGAATTTAGGAGAGAGTTTTACACAGTAAGGCTTTCAGAGGGCAGAAAAGCAAGAACAGATGAGATACTCCTAAGGGAAAGAACCAGAAAAAATTCTAAGGGAGCAGTACCAGAACTGCACTATCATAAAAATATACAAAGTTTTCACACCACGTGCACCAATAAAGATCTCTTTGACAGTGACAGCACTGCACAGATACAGGAAACAGAGGTTGGCATTCCTTTAGAACAAGTGCATGGAGCAGTAAGCAAGCACAGAGACCGCTTAGTTTAAGTTTCATGGATAACCAGCTCTGCTCTTTGCTTGCCACATTTCACAAAGCTCCAGAACAGCTCAATGGAGGATGAGAGTCTCTCAGTTTCAGACTGCAGAGGTTGTTACAGTCAGCCCAGCACAGAGCACTGCCACAAGCCTCTCCTATTGAAACCTGCCCAGAGCTGAACTTCAACCTGAGAACTGTTGGGAAATGATTACAGGTATAAAGTGAGTTCATACAAAGGTGCCACTAAATTAACAACAGGCTTGACCAAGTAATGACTGAAGAGGGAGGTCAGGGGACTGTTTACAGCAAAGTATTTTTTGGGCTGCCAAGGAAGACGCGCTGTAGATGAGGTAGATCTCCGTAACTACACACTAGGGCAGCAGAGGATGTTTCTTTATCCCAATGCACACAAGATGCATGTATTAACTGAAAGGCACAGCAGCTTTAGAAGATCCCCCGGGGCATTCGTGCACAACTCTGCACTGGCACTGAGGAGCACCTTGTAACACATTGCTCTGAGAAGGAGCCAGCTCCCACTCCCGCGACAGCTCGAAGCATTCTAGAGAAGATGCACTGGACGAAGGTATTTACATCAAGCTCCTCTCTGCAAGAGAAACCTGGCAGGGGAAAAGAATGAAGCCAAGAAATGGTAACCTAATTGATGCTCGGATGCACAAACAGTGGGGATTAAGTCTATGACGACATAAGTATTTTACTGAAAAATGGATCAGACAAAAATAGAAATGTTTAGTCATTAAAGTGGAAAAATCAAGCAGCTAAAAAGTGATGAACAAAAGCAGTACAGCACAACTTTTCAAAAGGTATCTTCCAGTGCACTGGATCAGAGTCCTCTAACATAGAGGAACTAACGAAAAAGCGTGTATTACCACTGGAACTACTCTTCTTGGAGCTTTTTTTTCCCCCTCTCATTGCACATGTACCAATCACATTTCTATAAATGCTGAGCACAGATTCCAATTATAACTGCATTAAACTCTGGATAAAAACCTCAAAATTTAAAAACAAATGACTCTAGGTAATATTATTGAACATTATTTTTTTCAGTGGCATTTGACTAGGTGGATATCTTTGTAAAATTTTATTCTAGAGTGAGAGAAAGTCTCCAAACAAAATAACCTGCCAGAAAATTTGACTATATCACATTTATTGTAGGTTTTTAGCCCCCCTTACCCCCTTTTGATATTCCAAAGCAGAGAGCCAGAGGAGCAGACAGTGTACATTCAATAGAGGATATGTAGAAGATAGCCTTAGAAAACTTCCAGCAAGTCCTGACACTAGTGTCAGGCTGAACCTAACAGGTTCTGGTGACTCCCAAGTAGCATTTCACTCTATTTCTCCTGCACAGGGTTACTAAAGAGGCTTTATAAACCTTCCTAGTAAATTAGGGCTTTTAAAGATCAAAACACACTAAAATTTTCTGTCTAAACTAAGACAGACCCATATAGTGAATATATTCACAGTGTGACAGCAAGTAATAAATGCTCTCCCTTACCCCCACTCTTTATTCTATTTTTCAGTGGATACCACCTATTTGCACAAGTCTTAAGTTAGAAGATAATCCAAGCACTCTGACATCTGTGGAAAGGTTACCTGTCAGAACACTAATAGAATATAGCATATATACTGATGACATATTATCAATAGTTATCACAGCCCTCTATTACCTATCATTATTTTTCTTTCAGTCAGGTACAAATGTGGGCAATCAAGAACTTAATTGAATTATCCTTTTATGTGAAATGACCAAAACCTATTTGGTTATAGTTTCTAAAAACCAATTAGCGTATGTAACTTTATTGAGAGGAAGCATCAACTTTTTTTTTAACTCTGTCTCAACTGTGTGTACAATTACTATAGAAATGTGGTCAATTTATTTTTTACAGTCATTTATATAATCCTATTCCCTAAGATACAATCATTGGATTAAGAGAATTGCAAAGAATTTTAACAAAACCACAAAAAGTATAGAGATTTTGTCTTTTTTTTTTAAAAGAAATCTAGAGACAAAACTGAGTTGGCAGCAAATCTTTGATAGCTTTCTAAATTGTAAACAGTTACATTATTATTCTGAAATAGTAACCTTGTTTCATTTTTAATGTTAATGAATTTCAACCCTGTTATTTTCAAGCAAATCCATACAGAGAATTATATATTTTTATAGGATGGATGAAATCTCTCGTTAATAATGAGAGGAGCTATTAGGTTGCTGGGAACACAACAGAAATAAGTCTTCCAAGTAATGTATCACAGGAATGCTTTGACCTAAAAAGGATTACCTAAACAATAAAAATTAACAATTCGACATGAACATCACTGTTCTGTTTGTGCCGTGTCACAAATTACAAGTTACATACTGCAATATATGTTGATTATAGCTCAGATTTTCACCTGCTCTTCCCTCCTCATTGTTATCACTACCAGATGGATCCATTTTCGATATAATTAATTTATCCCTGTCTCCCAGGTTTTCAAACAAGTCAAGCCCTGAAAAAGAACCCTGGTTCTTTCCTTTCTTGGTTACAGAAAAGCAACCTTGATGGTCACAGATTTTCCTTTTAAGAACAGATCACAACATTCACAAATATCTGGAGAGAGCACTTGTTGTTCAAAGAAGCTAAAAATAGTACAACCAACAAGCATATATTTAACTGGGAACCTTCCAGGTTCTAAAAGCAACATTATTCTTTAGAGCCAGCATGAACACGAGTACTTAAAATTTTGATTATTGCAGCAGAGTATGCACAGCCATCAAAATGTCCGCACACAGATAGAGCAGATACCCCTCACCATGCCTGCTGTACAACACATATTCCCTTCTTGCTGCACATTCTCCTCGTGTCCATCACATTATTTATGACCAACATTATTTGTTCCAAGAGAAAGACAATTCAATCAGGAAAACATAACTGGGAGCGTAAGCCACATTTTAGATAATATATTTATTCCTCATCCACAGACATTGTTTTTCACTGACCAGATGGAATATAAAGACTTCAGCATGAGACACTACCTTCATAATTCTGTTTATATTCCAGCAAGCTTTTCTAGAAATTCTGTTTTTGATTAAGGTTATCGTTACTTTCCTTTCCATTTCTGTAAAACACTTCAAAAATAAAAACTCTAGAGTTCAAGTCTCTAGGGAAAGAAAGTGCACTGAGGGAACGCAGACAAAAGCAATTCTCCAGTGACTTTAACAGAATAGTTTGTTCATTAAGTTCCACCACCTGTTAACTCAAACTTGAGCTCTTTCTTTTCTAGATCAAATAGATAAAAATTGTACCAAACATTCCAGGTCACAGCAAACAAGACTCAAAGAAAACTGCAAGATGAACTACAAAAACAGACTACTGCAGCATGATAAAAGAAAGAACTTTCTGGAAAATATAATGTACCAAATGGCACATATGCTGTACAGTATAAAAACAGTTACAACAAGAACAGCTTCAGCTGTGACTTACCCCCCCTAAAACATGGACAGAGATAAAAATCTATATTTTTAAGAAGCAGAACTACTTCTCCAGAAGAGGGCAAGAACTAGATACTCCCCAGGCTTTAGGATTTATACCCTCACAACTCACTCCAGCCTAGCTCAGCTGCTAGCTGTTAACACCAATTAGCACTTGGATTGTTACCAGGTGAGCTCCTGGAGCTGAACCTCCCACCTAGTCGCACCTGAAGGGAATCAACTTAGCCACTCTGAACAAGGCAGTTTCCCTTCAAAAAGACCTTCCTTATCCTGCTAAAGTGGGAAATAAAATTGTTTTCACCAAAGGACACAATTGATTTAGTGTTTAACATGCTGTCTAAAGCACCCTAATCTTAAAACTTTTCAATATTCAAATCTTATCCGTGTCAAGAAGCCCTTCTGCTCAGTAAAAGAACCTCCAAATGCTAGTGACAATTTAAGATCAATTAAGATCTTAATTTAAATTCAATCAAAATTAAGATCTTAAATTAAGATCAATACTGAAGACAATTTTAAGACTTGGCAGTCAACTTGTGTTCAACACAGCTCTGATACCTTGTAGAGAGTATTCTCCCAAATGCTGAGGTTTAGTCCTTTAAATGCTGTCAAATCATGACCTCAAGATGACAAATCCATTCTTAGGAGACTTAATCAAAATATATTAGGCACAAAACATTTAACTTGCTCTGGTGGACTGAATTTGCTGAAGTGCTGTGAAAGCCAGTGCAACCCCATCCACACACACAGAGCTGGGACACCTTGGCAGACATAAGGATGCAACAAGGCACCCTCTGGCCAAGCTAGCCCTGCCTTGCAGTCTCAGAGCATGCAGGCAACATCCACCCAATCTACTAAACTACTCAACAACCCCCAGCCTGTAAAGCTGCTCACAGCATAATCTGGGGCACCTGATAACAAGACTCAGCTCCACTCCAGCTTAACGTCAGGGAAGGATTTCAACAACGTAGTAGCTCAAAGGGTTTACTACCCTCTCACTGCATGCGTTGTGAGGCTGTGGACTTTCTCTGGTCCCCCCGAGCTGTTTCTGAGAGAGATGTTAGGTTTTTCGAAACTTTGTGTTCTGCTTCTCTGTGTACATAAAGCAAACAGCCCCACAAAATTATGGGCTTCACCTTGTGGTTATGTGTGCAGATAGATAGATAGAGACATGTAACTATGCTATAGATTTTAAAGTCATTACCACCTCTACAAATTAGGATTATCCATTCTGTCATTCTAACAGTCCTTAATGGGAAAGAAAACTTTCTGAATGCTTCATGCAGTAATTTTAAGGATACATTTTACTTCTGTACAAAGCTAACACAAGATTAGGTTTAAGATCTATTCACCTAGAGCCTTCAGTATTTTTTGCAGGCACCTTAAAAAGTATAAGCCTAAACACAACAGTCAATAAAGAAACAAGTTCATGTATAGTTTTATTGGAAAAATAGTAGCCATAGGTATGATAATCTGCTCTGAATATTCCCCACAATTGCAACATGGGTGGATCAAAAATTTGGGTTTCACTTTTTTATTACTAACGAAATAGGAGTTACATATCAATTTATTTCATAAAAGAAAATTAAATGTAGAGTAACAGATGATAATGCAAATGACACGTTAATTCACAAACACTGCAGTACCTTCTCCTCTTTATATACAAAAAGAGAAACCAAGCAGATGAGGTAGCCCTTATTCAAGTTCCAGTCCAGAATATGCTGTGTATAGTCAGCATTAAAGAAAATGATACCTCAGCTTTAGTTGTTACATCCTTTGACAAAAATCTACATATGAAAATAACTTTTCAAGGACAACTTGGCAAATCCTTTTTTTTTTTAAGTGATATGAAATTATCACTGTCTCTGAAAATCAATCTGCATATTCAGATCTTAAAAATGAATTCTGGCATCTAAACAGTTGCTTTGTGCAAGTGCTTGACAATTTTCACATATTGCTCCAAATAATTGCTGTGTAAGGTAAATATTCTTAATGTGTTCTTAGTAACAAACATAAATGGCCTCAAACAGAAATCAGAAAAATCAAATTTTTTTTATTCTGCCCCTAAAATCAAATTTTATAATTCAGCTGATAACTCAAACATACCAAATATTTCCTATATTAGATATCATTAAAGTTAAGATAAAGTTGAAATAAAAATTTAATAGTGCAAATCATTCAGGTGAAGTCAAGCCTCCACACTTTGGACACAATTTTACAATATTAGCAAATGCAACTTCATTTTATCCCAGGAATACACTCCAGTAAAGAAATTAAGACAACTGTTGCAAACATTAAAACCATGAAGTGTTGAATGATTTGGAGGAAGAAAAAGAAATCTGCTATGTGAATCCTGCTCTTAGTACTCCTGAAAAGACAATACTAATATTTACACAGATAAGGGGGGAGTGAGAATAAGTAGCAGCATTTGGCCAACTAAAACTTTGTATGGTCCTACATATTAAAAAAAAGAGACTCTCTTTCAATGGAGCACTCCACTCGTCAAGTGTGCAATCCAACATCTCTCAAAAAGCACAAAGTGTGGCTATGGCCTTATCCTACGAGGGCAGGAAAATAAGCCTACAATAAAGGAGTCAGGGAAACAGGCTACAACACTGCTGAGAGCCTTAAGAGATATGAAAATAATCTGTAAGTAACAGCAGATGATGGCATCTGGAGTTTTCAGATATATATGTATTGGGAACATAAGAAAAATAACACAGAAAAAAATTAAAATCTTCCCAAATAATAAAATCAATTCATTAGAATTTATAAAAAGCATTTAGAAAATTTCCTGTAAGGAGAAAAAAAATCCCACAAAGGGAAATGCCGAAAATCACTATCTACCTATAAAAGGAAAATACGTTTGTACCACATATAATTTAAAGGCCACACCCAGCAGTATTTTCTCCTGACTAGACTGTTTTTTGTTGTGAGTGATTGAAAGGAAAAGGAAAAAAAAGGAGCGATTTTTTTCCTTCTCTCCTTAAAACCTTCATCTTTTGATTTCTGAAACAGCATTTACAGCTTTGTAACATAGAAAACATAAAAAGACATACAACATCTACCTGTTGATCAGCAAACTCACTTTTAAAAAGGTGGTAAAAGAATCTGGTAATCAGTTTCAAATAATTTATGTCCAGTAAAATACCAGTCCATAATCACAGGTAAAATGAATTAGAGAGTTCATAATAGGAAAGATTACAATTTTAGGATACATAAACCAAGGTTCATACTCTCAATATATATCACTTCATTTTTGTAATATAAAGGTCATGACTTAGAAGTAGTTTCTTTAAAAGACCTATCTGTAGTAATTTGCACTCTCTTTACTTAAACGGAAAATAAACACAGTATCAACCATCTAAGGTTAGTCTCATTTTTAACAGCAAGTTTGGAGCATGTCACCTTCTTACTTTAACAAATAAGTGATAAAACATTATGTAAAAATAAATAAAATATAATAGGAAATAGAATGTCAAATAGTCAGCATTTACCTGGACAAGGGGGAATAAAACTGTATTATATTTTTTTCCTTAATACATAAAATGCAATAAAAATGCAACACAGTAAAGCAGTACACAATAGTTATACAAACAAGGCAAATTCTGCCCCAGTTGTTTATTATGCTACCGTTGTTTATTACACTATTAGTTCTCTGACCTGGTAATGCGGTTCTTTTTTTTCTTCTTTTTTTTTTCTTTTCTTTTCTTTCAGGCTGCTATATGTTAGCAGTCCAGGTATTTTTGTGCATCTATTTTAAATGAGGTAGTGAAGACAAGCACATGCAAAAGGGATTTCCAGGACTTGGGTCTGCAGCTGCAAATGCATCTCTATCCTGCAAGTGATCTATGTGACAAGGGACCTTTGCCAGTTCCATTAAATGCGTGTTTACTCTGTCTCTAAAAAAGAGCCAATATTTGCCCTTGCATATCAGCTTGCAAGATAGAAGCCATGATAGGAAACTAACGATAGCTCAAGCACCCAAATTTTGATTTCTAAGAAGGTCAGGAAGAAGTTGTACATCTTAATTGGAATAGAAATACTGTGTGCGTGTGTGTCTGTTTTTAAATTATGCTCCTAACATTGAAATCCCAGACATAACAGGCATGAGCCAAGTAACTCTATGTCACTACAGTAAAAGTTTTTAAGTACGAAATGTTAACATAAGAGCCATTAAAAAAGAAAAAAAAAATCTGATTCATCTAGAACACTGTGAACATCTAGGCCTGAACCCAAAACCTTTGAAGTTATTAAGATAGTTTCCCTCTATTTCAGCAGGCTTTGGATAAGGCTCTCAGTTTCTGTAACTCTCACTCTGACAAATACGTGCAATACATCATCTTAAAGCAAACTGAACTGAACACATTACAGTGACAGCGCATTCATTTAAGCAGAACCATGCATACTATATATGGGAATAAAGTGCTCCTTTCAAAGATCCAAATCCAAGCCATTCGCAGGCTATTAATATCATCAGGATTCAAAATGGGCCTTTCCTGAACTCCTGATCAACACATCTCTGACAGACTTGGAAAAAAAGAGGTAACTTTTTTTTTTTTTTTCATTTTTTCACCCAGCTGTATTATTGGCAAAAGTGCTAACAGAACCCTCTACTGCATTTCCACCTTCTCCTGTCACCCAAGAATATCTTTTCTAGATCCATATGCCTTAAAAAGATAAAAATGTATTTGCACTTAAACATCATAAAGCCCATGCTGCAATTTGTTACTCTAGTCTTGTGTCTAGTGGAGTTTGGTATTTGCTTCTCACAGGGTCCAAGAGTCAGGCAGCAAGTATTCATATCTAGGGGCATACGATCTCCAAATAGAAATGCATCATTTTATGACAGCTCTTTCAACTGTAGCCCCTTTCCTTGTGTCACTGAACCGAGATGTGGGGGAAAAAATGTATTTTTAGCCATTAACACCTGCACATAGTGTTTCAGTAATCTTTCCCTTAAAAGAATTCCACTTGAACTGTGTTCTCTGCGTCCTCTCACACTTCTCCCTGGAGACTGATAATTTTCATATATGCAAAATATGTAATTTTGTGCAGTGTCACTATCTTAGGTATGCTTAAGAGAAGTGGAAAGATACTCCAACCCCTAATTCCTTCTAGAATTACTTTCTGTCTCATTAGATTACCTGGAATTTCTGTCCCACAATTTAACACTCCAGAATGCGTCACTGCTTCTGAATTAGACCCTGACCTTGCAGAGGAATTATCACCAGCCAACCTTGAAATTCACATAAATTTGTGTTAAAGTGAGTTAAATTCCACAGAATAACAGAGCCAATTTAGGAAAATCCATTTGGGAGGAACATGGACAACTGTTCTGTGGTTTGCCTGTTGACTGTAGAACACTGTGCCTTTTTAAGATTTGTCCTAGGAAGGACATTCAAAGACTAAAATTCACAATCCTCTTCCCTGAAATAGTACAAGACAGACCTGGAGCATCACTGGTTTTTTAATTGTAGTCATTAGATCCTGTCCCTAAAGAGACTATACTTAGGAATAGATCTCTACAATGTTTCTACAGCTGAGACTGTATAGTGCCCTTCTTCTGCATTCAGAAGTCCCAGAGCATCAAAAATGAGAACACGGATCATGGTTATTAAAAAGCCTTTTATCCCCTAGTCCAGACACTTCTTCTCTTCTGCTGAACTGGAAAACACTGTGAAATCCAATGGTTTTCAACCAGCACTTACAGATCTGCAAACGTGCGAGAGTTGCAAATTCTTTCCGAGTTCAGATTTTCTCCTTAAACGTATGTGCTGCAAAGCCTCGAAAGTAAGACGGCATCAAAATAACATTTCCATCGAGACTTTTCAGTTTAAAGCTTAAATCCTTGTTCATGCCTTTTCTTCTTTGCATGCATAATCGATTTCATCATATGTCTATCACACGTGAAATCCATGACGAGCTTCAGAGAGCTGAGAATGTCTTCTTTTCCACCAAAGAGCACCAAGCACCTCACCGTAACGGAGCCTTTTGCACTCATAGAAAGAGCCTCTGAAGAGGGTGCCTTTTCTTTCACCACCTTCTCAGTCCTTGACCTCTCAAACATGCCCATGTCTCAGCTGGCAACCTGTCTGGTGGGAGGCCCATGGAGTAATTACACGCAGACCACCTGATAGCCATGAGACGGGAGCGATTCAGCGTCTTGAGCCAGGCTGAGCATGTGACCAAGGTGCCAAATGCACTGCAGTCCACAGCTAATCTCCCGAGCCTTCCAGCTGCTGCTGGGCTTCTGTTCGGCACATCTTGGAGAGTCCAGGTGAGACTCCAACCCAGAGACCTGCATGAAGGCATCTCTCGCACTGTATGTCCACGCGTGCCCTCGGACGTGTTCTCATACTTCTCTGAGTATACAGGGCCTTGTTTGGGGTTTGTTCCTTTGGTTAGATTTGGAGAGGAGATTCCCAGGTATTGCCAGAAATGCAACAAACCTGGCTATCTGAGCGACGGTTTGGTAGAAATGCTTCTGCTGCATGGAGAGCTGCTGTTTTCCCCCTTACAAACTTTCTGAGGCTTTTGAGAAAAATTTTCATTCTTCTCAAAGGAAGCTTCCACAAACATTTTATTTCCCTAATATTTCAGCTTTTATATTCAAAATAAACAAGCACATTAGCAGAAACTGACCATACCTATCCCTTTAAAATTTATTAAACTTCCAAAAAACTGTTACGGTGAGTCATTTTAGGCACCCAGTAGCCACCTAACATCGTTACAGAGTTTCGTTCAATAGTTACACAAGTCCTGCGTTGCAGGATAAAAAAGTCTTCTCCAAACTGATGGTGTTCCAGCGTGGGATTAATGATAAAATGCCCTGAACTCGCTCGGTACCCTTGAAGGCATGAGGATAATCCTGAGTTCTCCTCTCCGGGGAAGCAGCAGCAGCAGCGACGCAGGGTCCAGGCCACACTCTTCAAAGGCTGCGCTGCATCCTGCACCCTCACAGCTCCAGGGCCTGTTGTGCCCCAAACAGGGGCTTTCTTATTCCACTGCACCTTTTTCCTTGCTTAAAAGGTTTTTCAAAGCCAAAGCATGTATTATATCACGTAATGTTGTCATGAACATGGGAAAAATAGAGTAGCAGATCTATATAACTAAAAGAACTACAGATTTAACGTGCTTAGCTATTACACGTAGCTTTGTACATTATATTTATTTTCCTTTTCTGTTATTTCAATGAACAAGAGCCATTAATGGTACTGTAGTTAATTTTGCAAGATTTAAACTCTCAAGAGTATACTACATTAGATAAAGAAAAAATATGGGCTTCAGTTGTAATGACTCCCATATTATATGAAACACTGACATTACATAGGTCAAGATTTACGTTTTTCTTTCCGGTACATTTTAAAACATACCACCTCATAAAGGAATTATGGAGAATAAAATACCCTATACTTTTAGCAATTCTTTTTTTGTCCATGGTTAACATTAATGTCCTATTAGTATACAATGACATAAATTGGATCTGGAACTTTAAGAGACCATATTACGTGTGATTCTTTTATCGTAAGTTTTCATACTCTTCTGACTTTCAGTACACCTCTCCAAGAAAAATAAAATACTGTAATGAAATTTATTACCATGGTGTTAAACAGAGTGTTAATATTAGGTTTTAAAAATCCAAAAATCAACCTTAAACTCAGTAAGTTGAAGAGAAAAAAAAGTCTAAATCCTTCTATGCAGCCACTAAAAAGAGTTACAGACATGAAACAAAGTTTACAATCTAACTAAACCAAACTAAACTGAGAAAAACAACCTTATGCTAAGAATATAGCAGGGAAAAATGTTTTTTTTTCAGCTTACTGTAATAACACACATGAACACAGCTGTTAATAGTAATCCCGTGGCTTATGACTTTTACTGTATGTGCAAATTACTTAGAAGCCACAGAAAGCAGACATGAGAAGGTTTTATTGGCTCCCTTGCCCAGACTGCTCTTCATGTAGAGGATGAGAGTGAATGACCCAAGTCTATTCTGAACTGTAGAGCTTGAGAAGGAAGAAAAGGTCCTAAACATGCAAAAAAAAAACCCTTCTTCCATTCCACAGCAGCAGGAACCACTTCTTGTAAATTTACTTTTGCTGGGAGGTCCAATACGGCAGACGTAGCAGAAATGCTCATTCACATTTTTCACCTGCATCCTTGGCAATCTTTCCCAAGCTGTCATGCAGCACAGAGCATGTGCTCAGCAACAGCAAATTATAAGGCATTTTCAGTATTTTCCTCAGCTAGTCTGTATATCTTAAACACTAGAAAAGCACTTTCCAAAAAATAGTTACTCATTACACCCAGACAACTTTATCTGATTCCCCATTTTAGTGTGAAAATATCAGGCCTTGGAAATTATTCTTCACTAAAGGCTTGAAAACCTTACCAGTGTAACAGACACAATCTAAAAAGTGACACATATCTCCCCCTACCTGCAGACTTCCCCATCCTCCTGCCCCAAGGAGATATATTCATGGACATAGCTACTTAAAATAAATCTTACCATCTGACATAACTCTACTTTGTCAAATCATTCAAACTAGAAGTGTTGAAACTCCTCGATGACACCTGTTATTTAGCCTGCCTGAGGAGTTTTAAATACAACTTGGATAGGCCTTTCTATACTATTTAAGAGACATGTGAACTGCTTTACTGACTATTTCCCATGAATGGACTACCAGACTGAAGTTATCGATGAAGCCCTCATGCACACAAAGTCTGTGTAAAAGGGGATAAACCTCACTTAAATTTTCTCTAATAAACTAGTAGGTGATGGCTTGTAGGATTTCCTTTTTCTCTTGGATTTGTCTCACAATAAGGAGAGGAAAACACTAAATATACACAGAAGTTACTGAAGACAAATCATAGCTATGCCCTTCCTTTCTTAAAGACTTCCTATTACTATTATGGGAAAGAGTAATTTACGAAGCATGTTTGTTACCACAAAGTCTTTCGAGCTTTACCATCACACCTGGCCAACACGTCTCTGAGAAAGTTCAGGTTCGGTTTTGGTTCTGAATGAAATAAATAAAACATGTCTAGAGTATTGCTAGCTGGGTTTCCCGAAACTTAAAAGTTGAGTCGCAAGTTTCTATTTATTCTAATTTTCTAACCACCGTTTCTTCCCGGAATAGGCCACGTTTGTTAGAACTTTTCCTCTTCCAGAACATATAGGTTCTTGCTCATAGTCCTAATGTGACATATGTAACTAAACACAACGAAAAGAAGGAACCCAGACTTCTCACACTCCAAGTTCCTCCCTGGTTTCCCGTAAACGCTAGTTCCTTCGTTCCGCCGGGTTTTGCTCTATCAAGTGTGTTTAGGGGGAGGGGATAGGAGAAGGGGGAAGACAGCTCACTGTACGTCAAAGCAAGCCAGCAACCTAGCAACCATATATTAAAAGGTGTGTGTGTGTTTTTGTGGGTGTCTGTGTGCCAGGAATAACTGAAGCAGATATTATTCCATTTGTAATCCAAAAAATGCAAAAAGGGAAGGGGAGAAACTCCAGCTGCTGGTCTATTTTGGGGTCTTAAAATTGCCTGTCAAAATCCACTTTCACAAATACAGAGTCTTAACACTTTCTATACCATTCGTCTTGAACAGAAATGAGAGTCTAGACCAGACCAAGCTCTCAGCTTTGGTCTGAGGGGGGCCTTTCAAACCAGGAGTCAACCTTACTTCACGTACTAAGCTCCCTGTCACAGGGTAACATGGGAAAAAATAAAATTAAAAAAAAAATAAAGGGGAGATAGAGGAGTTGTCCCAAAGATTTTGCAATTAGAAGAATTTTGTCCAAAATGTTACTTATGAATTCAGTAAATACATTCATACATGCACACACGCTCAATTTGCCAAGCAGAAGCCCAAGAGCGGCCGTAGGGGCGCGGAGCTGGCTTGGGGAAGGTTTACTCCACCGCGAAGTTTACCCCTTTAATGCAGCCAAAGTTTGTGACGCCGCGGGGGGCCCTGGCCGCCCAGCTGAGCAAACCAGGCCCCCTGCCCACGGTGCCAGGGGGTGCGCGCCGCCCCGAGAGCGCGCGGCACCGGCGGGAGCGCGCGGGCGGCACAACTTCGGTGCCCTCGCTCCGAGCGCGGCGGCGGCCGCAGCGCGGGGGGCACCCGGCGAGCCCCGCTGCCCCTCCGGCCATGCCAGAGCGGCGCTGCCAGGGCCAGCGGGCACCTGCAGCCGGCAGCGCCCCGGGGCCACCCTCCTGTCAGCGCGGCGGGGAAGGGGGAGCGGGGGGAGAGCAGGAGGGTTACCTTGTTTTTGACCCCGCAGTGGCAGCAGACAGTCCACAGGTACTTGAGGGTCCTCCAGAGCAGGATGATAAACAGTCCCCCAAAGAAAGTGACCATGGACGAGGCGAGGAAAGCCCACCACATGCGCTGTCCGCGGCTATCGCAGGGCACCTCCATGGTCACCGGGATGATGAGCGCATCCATCTTGGGCACATTGACGGGGGCAGAGGACGAGTCTGTGTTGAGATTGTTGGCGTTGATATTGTTACTCATTCTAAGGCCGCTGCCATTTGCCATGGCTAACAGCGAGCCGGGCGCGCAGGGGCTGCCGAGAGCTCCTCCCGCCGCCAGCGCCCCCCAAGACACCCATCACCAGCCATATTGCCGCCGCGGCGCGGAGATAAGAACAATAATAATAATAATAATAACAACGGGAAGAAAAATAATCAAAGCAAACCAATCAAAGGGGACGGGGAAAAAGGAGGAAAAAAAAAAAAAGCGGCGGCACCGACAGTCCCCGGGTCCCTCTCGGGAGCCCTCACGCCGCTGGTTTCCGAGCGTCCTCCTTGCACGGCGAAAATAATAGCGGTTTAAAAAGAAAATTAGGAGCACTGATCAGAGGGCAGTGTCCTGCGCGAGCTCCCTCCCCTTCCCCGCCGCGCGCACGGCGCCCACCCCGCCCACCCCCCGAGAAAGCATCCGCCAGCACCGGCGCCGCAAGCCCGTGCCCCGGGGCTGCGCTCCGAGACGCCCAGCGCCGCCAGCCCGCCGCCGAGCGCCGCGCCGGCCGCCGATCCTCCGCGCGGGGGCCTCTCCTTATTGTTATTAGTCTTTAACTTGTTATTAGCGGCACCCGCTCCCCTCCGCGCGCCCGCCGCCGCCTCCTCCTCCTCCTCCTGGTCCAAGTCCAGCCCCTTCCTCTCCTCTTCCCCCCTCGGCGCTGGCAGGAGCCTCCTGCGGCTCCTAATTCATCCTCCGCCGCCCGCCGCCGCGCGCAT
>PTEX01000210.1:894140-956106 GCA_003342815.1 Eudromia elegans | reverse complement strand
GCCGGGAGCGCGCGGCCGGGCCGGGGCGCCATGGCGGGCCCGCGCCTCGGGCTGGCGGGGACGGGCGGCCCCAGCGCGCCCCGAAAGGACCCTCGGAATAGGAACAGCGACTGAAAGGACGCGCTGAGAGGGGAGGGGGCCCAGCGGGGGAATCCGTGCGCCCGTCTGCCCGCGTGCTGCTGCCTTGCAGACCAGCACCCCAAGGCTGGGGTGGTGGGCATCCGTGGGGAAAATGGGAACAGTCATCCCCTGCTTTTCCCACATGGCGCCTGATGCCGAGAATACGCGTACACACGCGCCGCGCACGCTAATCCTGATCCGCGCGCGCTCTGCTAACCCTGCTGTCTGCACAGGCTGCTGCGCAGATCCCTTTGTCATCCCTGCAGGGGTAAAATCCCACGGCCCCATGTGCGTGACAGCGCCGCGCCGGAGCTGGTCACTGCTCGCAGAGCCACCCCTGCGAGCGCCGTGCCTAAACCTGTAGCAGCAGCAGCACTCCTGCCCCTGCGCCTGTCCCCGCTCCGGGCTCTTCACCCGTGCTGGGAACGAGCTGCTCGGGGTCCCCTGCCCTCGGCTGCTGGTGACATTTGTGTGAGCGCGTCCTGGTGTCTCCGCACGGCCCGTCAGGAGAGGCTTCCTTGTCAGGAATCTGCTAATCGGTTGATTAGCAGAGGCCTCTGAACGGAGACGGCAGCAGGGGAGAGCGCGGAGCGAGGCAACACGGCGGTGCCGTATCCCGGAGGAAAGCTGATCGCCTGCGCACCATGCCCGAAGGAGCGGCTCCCGCGAGGCGCCTCCGAGAGCGCCCTTGGGGGGAGCGTTTTGCCATGCACGAAACGAGCCACAGGCACCACCTGCAGCACCGGGCCCAGCCTGGCGCGGCCCTCGGGAGAGCCCCGCGTTGGTGTCGCGCTCACCTGGGCATCCCTTTATCCACCAGTGAGCCGTCAAAGGGAGGCAGAGGCAGGGGCAGCGCCCGCACAGCCCCGTTGCCTGCACTGCAAACAAGGTGTTCCAGCTGCGCTTCCTGGAGCCGTGTATTGCGAGTAAACACCAAACTTAAGAAAGATTAGTTGTTCTATTTAATATTTCAACACACAAACTCAAAATGTACTTATTTAATTGAATAATATTTACAAAACATGATGAATGATGTCTCTAGCTGCGTTTTTCCTGTTGCTACCACACAGTGAGGCTCAGTCGTGCCAGCCTGACATGCATCTGGATGGTTTTGCCATTAAAATACTGCTTTCTGGACGTAAGAAATGCCTCCTCTTTATGTAAAACAGTTCCCTCTTGTGGATACTCTGCGTAGAGTGTCACAGACAAAGTATTTTAAATATTCATCAAACCTGTGCCTTCGCAATTAAAACCAGAAAAACAAACAAAAATCCAGCATGCAGGACAATCTTGCTTTTAGTTCTTAAAGATGCAAGTAGGGGAGAATGAACTATTGCATTTAATTGGATATAACTTAGCCATAAAACTACTCGGTATCAGTAACATTTCTTTTTAATTAAGTGCAATAAACCCAGCAAAACTAAAGAATAGTTGCATAACTCTACCTGTATGAGCCAAGTATGAACCAGGATAGTTTCATATATTGCTTGAATGAGGAAAACCTTTTTCATATTCCAGGGGAAAAAAAGTAAAGAGTCCAAAGCGTCATAACTGATGATACAATATTGTGCCAAGGACTAATTTTGCATGATGCTTTAGAAAAATAATGAATGGAGCAACAGTTCAAGATATGTATTCTTAAACATTGATTACATTATACCAAGAGTAGGTTTTTGAGTACTTTTCGATTAAAAAAAAAAGTGAAAAAAAAGCGCAACTCTCCTATTTCACCAAAAGACTTCTGAGTCTGTGGAAATGACGGAAAACCATTGCACGTTGTTACCTTGAGGGAAGCAGGCATACTCTGAAAGGCTCTGAAAGAATCCAATACATCATCAACTTGACTGCCGCAACTTATGCAATGGTTATATTTGACACCTTCCTGTGTGATTAAAGGTAAAGAATAAAAGTTGAACAAGCAGCTTAAAATAAGGCTTATAGGTAAATACTTTTCCAAGGTAAAACATCAAAGTTACAACAAATAGGTATGCATTTATTCTGCCCAACGCAAGACTTCTGGTTGCAACCTGAATATGTGCTTTTCTTACCTTATGTGGCAGCTTGATTAATTACTATTTTGACCAACGGTGTCTCTCTTTCTGTTTTCGTTACCACAGTGGGACATGCTGTTGGATTTAGAGAACGTCAATAGCTATGGCAGAGGAAGACCTCATATGCAGAAGTACAATAAGTAGAAGTTATTTTCTAGCTAATTGGCTAGATCTGTTGAGGTCAGTGAGGCATTTATTCTTGCCTTCAAATGATGCAGGCACAAAATCAACCAGACTTTACGTATAATCACATCTTGCATAATTAAGTCTGAGCCAGGCTCTTAATGCTATTTCTTTCCTGCAGCACTTATCTTTCTGAGTTTTTTACTAGTAGAAAGGCAAAAATAGCACATTTCCAGTGACTAGTTAAGATATAGGAACCAAAACTTGTCATTAAATGTCTGAGAGGGTTTTGTTTTATTTTTATTTTTTCCTTAATGCCAAATGTTTGCTCTCTGAGACACTGGCAAAGATAACCTGCTGATGTAAACCCACATAAGACAGGATTTGTTGTCCTTGTCTTAAAGATTCCGTAGTGGAAATAAGCAGTTATGCAAAGGGTGATAGTAGTATGTATATAAAACTAGCATATCTTCATATAGCCATATGTATTTGCCTATGATGGACAACTGTCTGCAGCCTTTGTTTCTTCCAGAGATTTAGACAAACCATTTCAGGTCATATTAATTGAAAATCTTGTTTATCTTATTTTGCATATATCCAATCCTGGTTGCATAGATTGAAATACATATTTAGCCTGATAATGTATTACTGCCTCTAATACCTTTTTATCAAAGCACTTTGCAAATACGAATAAACTCAGCTTCATCACATCTCTGTAACAGTATACATGAGCACTATTCTTGGCAGTCAGATTACATAACAATTTCCTTGAATTGGTTAAAACTTCAGTATTGAAATCTATTTTGGCACTTAACCCTGGCAGAATGCTCCTGCTGGCAGGACAAAGACGTATGTCAGCAGAACGCTCTAATGGATCACCCAGTCACTCAGGGTGCTCGGCTCCGGAATGCTGCCGCTCAATCCAGCTAAATATAAAACAATCGCCCTGCATATATTAATCCATACAGTACCAAGAGTGAGAGAATACAAATTGATATTTGCAGACATGTAACCCTTTTCTTTAGGCTTTTTTTTTTCTTGAGGGGGTTTCTGGATTTTTGTTTGTTTGTTTGTTTGTTTGTTTTCACTAGTTGTGTGCTATAGGAAGATAGTATTATTATAGGACAAAATACTTATATAAACAGTATTCTTCTCTCCACTTGTCTTACCAAGTGGCCCAAACTATGCAGTATTTGTTGGATGTGACATGTGGTGCCTATAGGATTACTAGGCCTACTTACTGAAAAGCGAGTATGATCTAGGCGTTAATGGAGTGTTAAGAAGACCCAGGTAGCATCTGGAAAAGCTGAGGTCAGAAATGATGGCTTCAGAAGCAATATTAATTTGGCCGTATGATACCCTCTGAAGTCTGTAAGTGCATTTAATAAATATCAATCCATATATTTGAAAGCACTCCTGACTCCTCAGTAGCAGAGCCTGATTATTAGAGCTTGTACTAATGATTTTTCCTTCCAGTCAGAGATTCTGCCACAGGGGAGCAGAAAGCAGAAAGATTTCAGGAGGCTTTCTGTTTGAAAGGTCTTGAAGTACATGGCTCTGCCTTGACTTTTCATAGCTTCTGCACTGCGAGGAAAGAAAGATGGAGGTGAAGAAAGTAGAAAACGGAGGAAGGACTGTGATTCACCAGCTTTTCCCTCCTACGGCTGGAGAAAACAGGCTGGTTCTGGCAACCTGAGCAATGTGTGCCTCACAGAACGTTAAGAAATTCAAATGTGACTATCAAGTTTGCCTGAGGGAAATTTATTCTTGCCTTCAAAAAGAATAGTCTGAATAACCTGGTGTATGTGAGCAAGCCATTGCAGACTGAGGCTTGGGACTCCAAATATCCTCAGCTATGAGGAGGGAGGAGGGCTGTGCAGTCTCGTTTTCCATTGCGACAGGAGATGGAGAAGTAGCAACCACCGTTCAAACACAAGATTTAAGGTAACTGTACAACAACAGAGGTAAATGCCATAGTTTGTGACAGTGGTGTTTCCATTCTGAACTAACTACAAGGACTAAGTGTGTTTTGTATTGCCCTTTAATATGTTCTGCTCGTTTTATTTGGTATCTTGCATAGGGGGAACGAGTGAGTCAGTAGCTTTTCCTCATTCTTTCTAAGAAATTTTTAGCTTTGACTTTGTATCCTTCTAAGACAAGACAAAAATGGAATGGAGGAAAAAGAAGTTTCACCTGAACTTACAATTTGTTTACAGATACCCGTTTCTGTCGGGCAAGTCTCTTTGAAGTCCAGGAACCAACGTTGACTTTACAACGTTGATCTTACAGAGATACACTCTTCTCAACACCGGAGCCCCTGCAGTGGAAATACAGCCCATCACTCCTGAAATCAGCTCTCAAAATTCACACACTATTGGGTCCTAAAGTCTCTAGAGTACAGTTTTAAGAAAATACTTTAGAAATGAAGTAACACCAACAGGACTGTACTGCTGCTCTTCTTCCATTAGGCTGATGGTAATTTCATCAGAAACATTTTTTTTCTTTTCATAAAAGTCAGCGACATTTTGAAAAGCAAAGAAAAATGTAAAGAAATATATGTACTAAAAACATCCGCTGTAGAAAAAAATATCAAACAGCTCTGAACAGTAAATAATTTCATGTCCACCAGGTGTAAATCTGCTTAACTCTGGAAAATCAGACATCAGGCACACCGAAAGCATACAGGAGAAACCATCTGCTTACACATAGCATCACTTTTCTTTCTTTTTCTTTTTTTTCTTTTTTCTTTTTTTATTTCTCCTATCTTGTCATACACTTACACTTTGCTCTCCTCAGAATATTTCACATTTGGATATTTAGTGTTTATTTTGAAAATAGCCTCAACATAATGTCGGGAAGAACACTATCTGCTTTTGCTTATTTATTTCTAATGCCTGTATGGAACAGAATAGCTGGAATTAAATGCAACTAAAAATAAATGAGGACAGGACTACTTCCATTATTGAACATGAGTGCATGCAGTAGGTTTTGAAATGCTGAATTCACAACATAATCAGAAGAAGCTGTTGCTCATCCCACTACAGAAACACATATCGACCCGAGTTGCTCCAAAAGGAGGAGGAGATAAGGTGCAGTTAATGCTCCATCCTGCAAAACCCAGAGCATTCTTGCTTTGATCCTGCAAAGCTTTTAAACAGGTGTCTCATTTTGTGCCCAAGTAATCTCATAGAATCTGTGACCAAGTCACATGTTTAAAGTTAAGCATGTGTTTTAGGCCCAGGGTGACAAGGCTCAGCACCTTGTATGATTAAGTGACTAGTAAGCTGAAGAGGTTGTGTAGGAGTCATGTCCTTAATTGCTTGCTGACTTCATCAGTGCTTATATCCAACTGAAGCTCGATTTGCTAGTATGCAATATAAAGGTGACCTTTAATTGCAAAATGAATATAGCTGTAGGACTCCCTTTCCTATTTGGAAATATATGTTCTTCAATTAAAAAAAGAATTAGGAAGGAAATTAAAACCAGTATTTTTATCATAATTTTGCACTTCCCGGAATGTGCAGTTAAGATGAAATACCCAATTTAGGAGTTGGAATTTTGGAAGGATCAGTGACTAAATTACACCATTTTTATACTCCTGATAAGAGGTGAAAGGCTGGAATAATGTAATAAAGACATTGCCCTTTTTCTCATTGACAGCTCCAAACATGTCCTCTCTCGAGTCAAGTGTGCTCCTAAGGATCACATACATACCCGTCGTCACAGATACGTGACAGTGACAGAGCTCTGCTAAGGCAGCAGTCTTACCTATGCAGTTTGAAGCCTGCAGCAGTCTATAAAATGAAACACCCTCAGGCTGAATTCAATCCGAGCGAAGTCGAGTCCAAAAGAAACGTCTGCCTTAGAAAGGCAGTGTTTCCTGACGGAGCTTATAGATTTTTCTACCTCAAATTCAGTGGAGTGTTGGGATATTCAATCACAACTAATGAAGTGAAATTACGGGTGTGACCTTCAGTCACAGCTTCTGGGCAGTATGATAAAGATGGCATGATGTTTTATTGACTGAAGAGCCTCATACGCTGCACCCACTGACATACATGGCTTTAATTTAATCTGATCTGGAGGCAGATGTTCGTTTCTGTGCCCTGGCACAAGCTACGTGTAACCCAACCTATAGTCAGAACTTGCTTTAGATAAATTATTTGGCAAGAGGCATGCCTCGCTTTGTGCTATACCGTGGGTGCAGTTTAGCATCCTAATGCAACTCTGTAACTGCCACCAGGGAACGATACATGTGGATACCTGATAATAATTTACACTGCATATCTAATAATACATAAACACAGGCTGGTCTCTAATAGATGTAACAATATCTTTGCATCCAGCTTCCTAAATGGTCACAGGTGGATATCCTGCAGATATTTTTTTAATTATTAATTAGCATACAGTTTTAGGCAATGGAATACTAAATTCTATTTAAATGTGAGGCATATTAATCACAAACCTTATTCCTAACCACTGCTGCAGTCTAGTCTTATTTAAAGTCCCCCAAAATAATCTCATGTTTAGTACCTTGTCTCACACAACAGGTTTTCCCAGTGCCGTCTTTATTAGAAGGAAGTTCACTGCTATAGAGATGACTGGAAATTATTGCTTACACAATCTCAGGACATGAAAACTACATATTACTTTATATTACCAACTATGATTTTTATTTTTTACATTTTTTTTTGTTACAAATTTCACAGTACTTGAGCATGGTCTCTTCTTTATAAATTGTGGCCATAGCTAAACATTCACTACAAAATATTACCTAGTATTATGAACATTAATAAACTTCTCATCAGGACTTTTTTTTTTTTTACTCAGATCCACAATGGGGTGTTTCACAGTGTTTCCTTTTTGTATCAAAAAATGTAACCTAGATTTTTTTTTAATTCTAGAAGCTGCTGAAACTCTACAAGTGTCTATGTCCCTTAACATCAAGATGGGTGAAATGTAAAGGTGCATAGGGAGCTTGTCATTCACATATGAAAATACAGCAGTTGAGCTATCATTCCATTATATGATACAGAATCATCACTAATTTAGTAGTCCTAGCACAGTCCTAGAGCAGCCCTAGTGGTCAGCTCTTCATTCCCAAGGAACAAGGAAACTGAAATCAGCATTTCAGGAATATTTATACACACCCGTATAGATTAGAGACAAAACAGGCTTATCAATAGCTTGCTTCTGTAGGATTACACTCACTTTTCTTATCTAAAGAAAACCTTATGAAACACTTTTTCTTTTGTTTGAGGAATGATTCAGCTATTCAGTGACAGGTAATCATGAGCAAATTATTTACCGACTGCAGCAAAGCAATAGGTCAATGAAAGTCTGTCAAGGGCAGGTTAGGATTAAGATAAATAAATACTGTTTTAGTAGACAATATTTAGACAATACACTTTTGTTCATTGCACATCAGTTTAGTACCCTTTCAGTGACAGGCACTGCCAGTTAATTGGTGATAGGTTTAACCAGCTTTCTGTCATTATCAAGAAGTGGAAGACATCACCTAGATTATATTAAACATCACTAAAATTTATAGTAAAAAACAAGCCTGTAATGCAACCTGAAGGTGTTCGCTCTCTCGCTAAGCCCAAGCAGCCAGCACGGCTCAGCAGCTTGACTTCCCCTTGGAGGCAACTGCAATGCAACATCTCTTATAGCTAGATCATTCAATGTCTGTTGTTTTCACTGGTCTCTCCACAACATGAAGGTAGACCCCTCTTTTCGAAAATGTAATCAGAACTCTCTTGCTTTGCCTTTACACCTTCTCGGAGAGGTAACACCAGAGAGTGAGGCTGCCTTCTGCTTGCTACCATCCCTTCAGAGAACATCAAAGCATGGCCCCGGCTACAGCAGCTTTCTTCAAAGCATTGAAATCACTCAGATTTCAGGACCTTGAGCCTGTAGACTTGGTCAAATCACCACAGTGGTGGTTTAGTATCACAGTGGTGATTTACCACCACATGGTAATAGCGTAAGTTCATATCATGAGTTGAATTGAAATGATATTATATGAATCTTTATTATGGAACTGAGCAATGGGAGTTGTATGTATTTAAAATGTAATTCAAATTAACATTTGGGAACTGAATCCCCAAAAGATGTTTGAACTCATAGGATTTAATTTTTTTTCATTTTCAGTTCTTTTGGCTCTTGACCATTATCTTCATTACCTTCAAGTACCCTTGCTGAGATATTTTATTCTCCTCTGGTTTCCTGGCAGCAAAGCACTACAGCACCTTTAAACGTTATTCTGAAATACACAAACATTTTCAGTATGTAGGAAGAACAGAAGCCTTATTATCCAGAGTGGGAGGGAATTTGGATCAGTATGTTCTTACAGTAAGAATATGTTGTAGTATTCAAAATATATCTTTTTCAGTTGTCAAGCCTTCTTAGAAATACAGTAAGACCAAGGTAAAGTGAGGCAAATAGCAACCACGGGCTCTTCCAAAATAGGCAGTCACTGCCAGAGAGGACTTGACAGTTGGTTGTGCAATATGTGAAATTCTCTTACAAAAGCTTGGACATGGCCCCTCGTCTTTGCACAGTCAGCAGCAAGGAAAGGATGCCGGACTTCATTCTCTGAGGGCTCCCCTGAAAATCTGCGTGGACAAAAATCAGTCTGGACAGTGAACCCTGAGCTGGCTATGCAGATGTACGTATTCAGAAAAAGTCATTAATGCTTCTGCAATACATTGGTGCTATTGCACTTGTGCTGACCCTGCTGCTACAGGGGATGCAAATTAAAGGGAATCTAGTTATCACACACTGGTCACTAAACAGCCAGAACTCAGATTTGAAACCCCCAGGATGTATTTTTGTTTCACCTGGACCAGAATAAAGAGTCTGGAGGAGACTCCTGCTACACACCTCAGCACTGACTCAATAACTCATCCTTTTGAGACAGGTGAATGATGTTCCTTCATATCTACCAAACGTGGCACTCCAGAGGTACACACAGCTCTTCTCAGCACATCAGGGGTAAGTCCTTCTTACCCTGTCTCATGACCACGTTCTTGCCTGGAGTAGCAGTGTGTGGTAGTATTAGTGGGTATTATATGGTCAAAAAGTTAGAGTTCTCAAACTTTTAAACATTATTGATCTGGATGGAACGACACCTGATTTACAGTGATCTGGTGATTCAGCAGATAGCCTGCAAGTAATGCAGAAACTCTCCTTACACATTATTACTGGGTCATTCACTTGTGTTTTTGGCAGCAAATGCTAAAAGCAAAACCATATGTCCAACCTTTTCTAGGTATTTACCTTCTCTTAAAAACAATCCTCTCTAACAAATTCAGCATTAGCCATTTTGAAGCAGGGACTATCATCTCTTCAGACTTCTCCAGGAAGCTGCAATAAGCCAAGGACCATCCCATTTGTTTGGGCTAATATCAGATTTAAGGAGATCCTGAGGACTCAGCTGTCTCTTATTTAGACAATCAGATCAGATTTGCTTTACTTCCTTCAGTTTCCTCCAACCTGCTCAAAACTTCCATGTTTATCTGGTTCGTACCTCAGACCTATGCTTCTGCAGTATGCAAACATCTTTTCTTATCATCCTACTCCTATTTACAATAAAAAAGAATCCCAGTTCCATTGTTCATTGAACCCTCCTAGATGAAGGATGAGATCCTTTCGAGCTCAAGCTGCTGAGCATACAATTCATCTCATAGCACGCAGAAATTGTTGGGAGTCGCTGCATTTCAGTGCTGCTATAAGGAAACAGAAAATACTCCTAGGCTTGGCCATATTGAGCCTCAATACACCCAGCAACATCCAAACTGAGGTTAAACAATGCAGAAGAGATGAAAGAGTATTCAAGATAAACTGAACTCAAAAAAAAAAAAAAAAGGTTATGAAGGAAAAGGGTGGTACAGCAGAAGATCCAGTTATGTTCAGATTTTTTTTTCTCTCTTAATGCAAATGGCCTCCTATTAAACTTAGATGTGTTGCATATGGGCCAAAGCACCCAAGCATCCTGCTGCGCTGTCCTTGCAGTGCCCAGTGTCTCACATGTAATGTGTGCGTGTTCCTTAAAACCGGAGAGAGGCATTTGGATCTCTCCTAAAGCAGGCAATGAAACTATTACTAGAAAGTACTACAGATGGCTGGCTAATTGAACCACGGAAAACATTATCACACCATTTCTCAATTTAGAGCTCATTATTCATTTGAGCTCAATCTCATTTCATTACTGTTATAGTTCCATACAGAATCAAAATGTACACACCTGCATATGGTTATTTTATGATCGTTTCTGAACTTGCACCTCATTTCCAGCCAGTCCTCCCGTACCACTCAAACCCTGCTTTCACTTCTATTTGTTTATTTTCCAAGGGTTTGAGATTGTAGCTTCCTGCGTGGAGCAGGAGCCCTAAAGCCAGGACTTGCACGTGACCTTGGCTCTGTCACCTTGGGCACGTCACATGCCCTCGGTGGGTTTCGTATTTACCTCCGAGTAAAGGGTGTTGTGGGGGTCAGTATTTCCAACGCGCTTTTAGAACTTCAGATGAAAGGCCCTGTGGAAGCTCAAAGCACTCATTATTAATAGCACCTACGTACCTTTCCTGTTTACATCTCAGGCATCCAGCACGGAGATTTTTATTTATACAAAGCTGAGTGTCTTCTCCAATCAGACAGACAGAGGCAGCTACTTATTTAAAGTTCTTTTGCACTAGATTAGCTGAACGCCTGAGAGAATGATACTAGGTCACCTTCTTCAAATGGCCTGAATACCGGCAGAAGATTAAGAAATAGTGGGAATGGCTATATTCTGTTACACTCAAAGTGCTACAAGCAAAGTGTACATCAGCAAAGTGACATTCAGTGGGAGATTGAATTGCATTATGATAAACTAAAAATGGCAGGGAGACTCAGGCCTCTGGAATAATAACTCTCCAAGATTTTCCATTTTGATAATGAGCTGATTGACAGGGGGGCTACAATAAGAAAAGAGCTATGACTTTTAGGTGTGAAAAAAAAGCTGCCTTGTAATCTTAACATAGTTTCAACATGACTGTGATGGAGTCACCGTTTGCAGCTGCGGTGTTTTCCTATGAACCCCAGATCATTCTTTAAGAAAGAAATAAACTCTAATCCTTGACTTTCCCAGTACAGCAGCTGTAACCCAACACTCATAACACCAAATCATACATGATGCAGGGTCACAAGCTACCTTTCAACTGGTTAGGATCCTTACGGTGTCAGCCCATAATTAACTGTTGGTGGGACTTACTTGAAAAAAAAACCCGTGGGTTAAAACATAACTGAAAATTCCAAGGCTCTGAAGACCTAAGTACTTCCCATTTATTCAACTTGCCTTTCATCCTGAAGTATCTTAATGCAGAACTTGACTGTGTGGGTTAATTTAATAGCCTTTATGCAAATATGCATCAGAGAGTAAAGCCCTGCATACTGCATTGTTATAGGTGGAACAAGGAGAGGGACAGAGAAGCCTGCAAGTATACACAGCCACAGCCACAGACCACAGGAAAGTATAAATGAGGAAACAACACGGGACCACACAGGCCAGAGATAGACTAAAGAGACAAAAATTCTGCTGACTTTTTAACCAACATGTTTGTAAGGCAACTTACTTTTCGATGTTTTTGGATAGTTTCCCATGTGAACCAAAACATTTCCAAAGCACAAGCTCAAAGGTTTCTCCAATCAAGGTTAAGTACCAGTTTCTTGATAGTGACACATTTTATGTGGGTAATAGGTCTAATTGATATAGCCCAAGTGACATTAGTGGAATTTTAAGCAGGAGAAAATGCACCCCTTACAATACATTTCTATTTTCTAATTTGTCCATGCACATATTTTAGAAGGATTTTAATAAAAGTCATGAGAGCAATTTCTTGCATTTACATTACACAAAGCATTTCTATTCTTTATAGCCCTATTCCACAATTGTCTAATATGCCAGATTTCAATTGTAAACCATGTTCTGTCTATGGAATAAATGAAAAAAAGTATATTTTAGTTTTCTCTATTACATCTAGCATATTTTAATGGCCATTTTGCATGTTTAGCTTTTTTTTTAAAAAAAAAAACCTCAGTGTGTTACAATTTTACCAAAACACAGAGACAGTTTCTAGCATTATATTTCACAACGAGTGACACTTTCTTTTTTTAATTTGGCTTTTGTGAAAGAAAGGTGAAAAGTGCATATAAACTTACTGAGGTCCAACATCAACACAGAAACAGAAAGACTGTTTTCCAGACTCAGTAACTTCCCATTGAGAAATCAGGGAAAAGCTGCAAACCAGGTCACAGTGGTCTACAGCAATCCTAGCACTGGACAGGATTCTCCAGCAGAGAACATACATGGGCAAAGGTACAAACTGCATCAGCAGCAACAGCTGGGTGAAGTAAGATTTAACTGCTTATTGGAAGCAGATGGTGGGCCATTAGAAACAGTCTAAAGCTGCCCTGGAGGGGCTGAAGCAAGCTTGAGAGCTACTGCAGCAGGCAGGGGTTGAAAGCATTAGTGTTCAGGCTTTGCAGGATGAGCGTGTGGAGGTGTTCATTCAAATGCCTCTCTACCTCTGTTATAAATTTTAAGGGCCATGAGCAGAGGAGAAATATGCAGATTCTAGAAGCAGATGGAGAGTCAGTGAGGCATAAAAATACAGGTGCTAGGTGAACAGATGGAATGAGAGAAAAAGCAAAGGAAGAGTGCTAAGTCTGAGCATCAGTGGACTCTGCCTGTCTCGGGATGCACAAAATTCTGCAGGTGTATAGCAATTCAGCCTTGGAAGGGGATTCAGAAATGAATTACTTCTCTTGTCTATTTAGACAGCTCACTTCTGCCCAATATGGATGCTAATTTTCTACCCTCCCTCATGCACACAAAACCCATTTGATTTGTCCTTGTATACACCTAATTGCCAGAGTTTTCAATAGAGTTGGCTAGTGACAGGTTTTAACTAAATCAGCTTCAAAAGCTAGGAGCCCTTACCTCCTTAAGAGCGTGGCATGGCCTTTTTTCCAGCAACAGACCATGTTAATTTAAGGACAGTTGTTATCAAATAAAATGGGAAAGCTGCAATGCTCTTGCTTTCTGTCTGTCTTCAGGGGCCTGCCCACCCACCGTTCCCCAGCCAGGTGCTATCACTATCCCAAACCACCCAACAAACTTGAACTGCATTCAGCAAGTGCCAAAGCCAAACATCACCTTTCAATGACACTGCAGAGAGCAACCTCACTATCTGATGTTAATTAAATCAATTTCCCTTCATAATAAAAGGACAAAAGTTGTCTTTTATATGTCCCCAAAAGACTTCATTTACCACTTGAAAAATGGTGGAATAACTCTTAAATTCAAAATTGGGGAAGGTTTTCTCTCTAACTTTGCTGATGCAGCACAGCAAAATGTCCTATTGAAGGACACCTTTCCGTAGTAGACTTGGCTCTGTGAAGCCTGCAAAGTCTGGCTCAAGAGGAGTCATCACTGGTCACAATCTGAGGTCATGAACCAGCTCGGCTGGGAAGCTTGTGATGGACAAATGCAATAGTTATACCCATCGTGTCCACACTTAGTATAGGAGGCAGCCTGTCAGCAGCAGCTGAGCTCTCAGTTGAGGCCTTCAACGTCCGAGCGCCAGTTCTGGGATTACAGTTCAGCTCCGATTAAGATGCACACTTGCCTGCCATCCTGAGAGGTCGCTTTTGAAATGTCCCGTTTGGAGAAATCTACATTTGAAAGCGAGGCATGGCATCTTCTACCGTTTGTCATTACGCTTTCTTCCATTAACTTCAGAAAATTAGGACTTAGTATTCCAGGCATTACTTGCTCAATATCATTGATCACAAAGCTCTCAAATTCTCTCTTCTTGAAGAGAGTATCAGGTTCTTTCCTACAGCAGCATGTCTATTTGAAAAATAGCATTGCTAGGAAAGATTATTTATCTTTTTCTCATTAAATCATTCAAGTTAGGAGGCAAAATATCTATTAGGTCATCTATTCTATCCTCTTGCAGGAGCAAGACTGCTCCCTTCCACACATTTTGCAGCAACAGCTTTGAAGCACATTCGTACTTTGGTTTTTTGGGGCATCCTCTGTTTCAGGTTCCATTTTGAAAGAATACTCCCTGAGCTTCAGTGACTTTGGTGTCTGGGTTTAAGGCTGCTCACAGGATCAGGACCCACTCATCACTCGTGCCTTCAAACTCCACAGCAACTCCTCCATGCAAACCCCAGATATCACCCTAAGCACCCTAAACATTAAAACTTTGAACAATGTCAATGCTTATGTATTTATTCACTCTTTTCTAGTGGGTGACCAGAATGAACAAGGGTGCACACAAATGCAACAGAAAACACTGAGATCCCAAAGTTTCCTCACGGTCCCCACCACATTCATTTTCCACACGGTGTCCAGGTCACTCTATAGCCCTTGGCTTGGCCTTGAATTCTTCAGCTATCTCAGGGCCCACCACTGATGCACATCGGTGTTTCGTCATAAAATCAGTGATACCACAAAGGTCTGCCAGCTGGCAGAGGAACAAAGTTGAATGCTGATTAGATTTTGAATGGAGGATGCAATAGCCCATCATTTTAGTAGATTTATGCAAGTCATGTAGACCTACTACAATAAGATGTCTCATAAACTTTCAGCTTTGGGAGCACTGCAGGGTAGCTCATACATTAAGCAGATTAAAAACAAATAGGAGGTGGCAAAAGACAATAGCAGCCATTAAAGGAAGGATCACAAGATCTGTTGGATAGGGTAAATGCTCTTAATGTGGAATCACTCTTGCGCAAAATTGAACATTTGAGCCTGCTGCAGTGATATTCAGAGCAGCAGGGAGAAGAAAGCTGTTACTGAACAACCTGAGAACCAGTGAATAATTCAGTGCATGCAACTACCAGGACCACAGAGAACTCTCATACTGAAAAAGCCGTTCTAATAAAATATCTGGAAATCTTTCATATACTGAAAAACTTGGAAAAAAATAAAGGGAATGACAATCTACACTATTGCTACCTTTACATCTGCAAAAAAAAAAAAAAAAAGAAAATGGTTTGACTAAGGTATTTAAAGGAAGTTATTCTTTGACCTACCCAGCACATGGAAGAGCTGAAATCTTAGATAAAAAAATGATTTTCAGTATAAACTCAGTTATGAAAAAAGTCCTGTAGATAAAAAAGAATTTACCATCTAAGTGTTTTTTAATTATTTGTAAACAAAGGCTGTGGATGCTTGCTCCTACACAATCTAAGAAGCAAAGGGAGTAAACTCTGAGCTCACAGAAACAAAAAAGAGTTGACAGAAATTTTTTGCGCTCATGCACACATACACATGGGAAAATGTATCAAGCCTACAGTCACTAGCATGACAGATGCACCCAAGGTCTTGCTGACATTGGCAGCCTTACAGGGGCAATCTGTATAGAAGGACAACATGTTCTTGAGCAGTTCCTCCTAATGAGGTAGGCGCACAGATTAGTTCCTTTAATCTCTCTGGCATGAATTCTTGTCTAAGTCAGTCTTTTTGTTTATGAACTAAACATTGCAGAATCTGTGGATGACAACAGGGAATAATAATATAATTTGCCAGCAGGTTGATGACAGACCCTGAAAATAGATCCCTGGAATCCTCCTATCCATATGCTATAAAATACTCTTCTTTTTTCCATCGGAAACATAGTAGCTTCTTAAAGAGCTATATCTTAAGGAGTCTATATCTTAAGCCTTTAACCATTTTCCATGAGAATGAAACTATGACAAGGAAATGACACAGAAATTACTGTGTCTAAGTTATAGATTATCTAAAATCTATAACTTAGACAAGCCATATTGACGTAAGACATACTAAGAAAGGCATCCACTACTATTAGGAGGAGATGTTCACTAAAGTAACTTCAGTTAATTCCAAGTCTGTCCATTCTGTACATATTTAATCCAATGGAATGTCCTTTTTCTTTCTGTAAGTAAATTTTAATACATATACATAAACAAAGACACATTAAACATCCTTCAGGTACTTAGAAACTGGTTGAATGCATCTCTATGTCATCACAAACAATGGAATCCTCTGTTAAAAGATGTGGAACAAATAGTCTCTGTTATGACATCAATACGATAGTAGGAACTTTAAGTACCGCTGAATAAGCCGAAGGGGAAGAGCCATGCAATCCGAAAAGAACTTGCTTTCAAATATCTCCTATCCTGCAAGGTGGAGTGGTATGGTGGAGTTGTATCCCATGGAGTGGTGGAACAGAGTAGGCTCATGAGAGCCCTTGACTACAAATTCAAGGTAAGTTGGGGCAATTTCTTCTCCTAGAAAATAATTAAAATATTTTCTGGGTCATGATTAACCCATCCTTCCTCCCTAGGGTTCTTATACAAGCTCCTTATCTCTTATTTTAAAAGAATGGAGCAATTACCCAAGGAAATGTCAGCCATTTCTCTTCTCTATTCTCTCCCTATTTAAAGTTCCTATTAACCTTAGCAGTTCTTTATCCTAATCTATATATAGCTGAAATCTTTCCAAATGGAATACTGCATTCTTTTCTAACTATAGTTTTAAGAACAAATGCTACATTTTCTAGCCAAGCCAACTCATGACATGTGAATTATTGACCTGGAAGGTGCTGTTTCATCCTTGATTATTGTAACAAGACAAATTTTCCAAAAAGCTTCATTTAATGCTTCAGTGACAGCCTCTAAGTACGTGTATCCCTGATACGCAGTGGTAGAGCTGCAGATTTCTTCCTAGCATCCTCACTGAAAAGAACAAGTAAATATTAGATGGGGCTCTAATAGCATATCTAGGTATACTATCTATATTTATTATTATGGACCTAAGATGTCTTAATTTTGTAAGATGTGTAACATGTTTTATTATTTCCCTTTTAATATCAATGAGACCCAGGTCATAAGTTCCCTTTAGTACAGTGGCATCGAAGACAATTCTTCCTTATTCTTCCTTCCACTTAACAATAATTACAGGTTTAGTTTAATACTTTCACATTAGTAAATCCTCAAGAATTCCTTTCTGAATTTTAGTTACTTTTCATCACAAAAATTATGACCGGAGAAAGTTGTCATTTAACTAACAGAAACAGCCACATTTCTGAATGAACAGGAGCAACCACCGAGGATTCATGTGAATACTACAAGTTAAACTGTGTTATTCATACGGTTACTGGCACTGGAAGAGAGGCATTTGCTCAGGGCAGTCATTAACAAGATCAACAGCGCCTTTCAATCTAAGTGACATGAATGGGCTTCACGAAAATGAGAGAAATGCCAGGTTATAAAAGGCAGAGCATAGATTTGTGCTTGTTTCGTGCTTCGGGCTCACCAGCTCCAATTAAGCCTTCAGGCCAATGAGCCTGAACAGCCCTGCCAAAATCCTCCCTACAAGCCCTGCTCAGGTGAGGGGCCAAGAAACGCAGCGGCCTCCTGTCCTGCTGCACCTCTCGCAGGCACCGTAACCCAACGTGGCTTTGGCACCAAAGGACCAAGGGACACCCTGGCGAGTACAGGGAATGGGAACCAGGCAGGGAGGCACCTCCGGGGCCTGTACCTGGCGTTTCCTCCAGTGACCTCCCACCACAAGATGTGGCTAAAGGGAAGGTGCAGAATTTACCCTGAGTTTATTCTTGATTGGACAGCGTGCACAGGGCTTGCATGACCCCTGAAACCCTCAAAACACAGATTAGGGGTGATTTGCCTGGGTCTCGGCCAGCCTGTTCTTCTGCAGAGAGGTGTGAAATTCATTTACTTAGTCTGATCACAGCAAAATCAGTTTGGTCTCCTTTTTGGCGGTACGAGAACTAACTTGTGCAGGACAAACCTTTGCAGGGACAGCTGTGCTAGCAGTACGTGGGGTGGCCGGAGAAGGAGCCTTGAATTTTGCAAGCAGTTTTAAGCTCTCCCTAGACTTTGAGCTGCTTTGGAGTGACTACATTTTTGATGCCTTTAAACTTGCAGTTTTATTTCTCCTTTGTAAGATGGTGCTTTTTATTCCCTGCTACATTGGAGCCCAGTTCTTGATTTCTTCAGGTAAAATCGGTAACAGAGGCACCCATGAAGATGAAAAGTAATTGCCCAAAGTTGACACAAAGAGAAGTTGCTGTAACAGTTGCTTCTGAATGGAGCCAAAAGAAAAATCTGCTTACTTATCAAAGGAAGGTATAAAAAGGAGCTGGAGCCATTTGGAATCTACACCTCCTGCACAAAGATCTGAAAACAGAAGTTTAGATTTCTAGTTTAGAACTTTTCAATAGAGTTTTAAGTTTTCAATAGAGCTTTAGCTGCTTAAATTCTTTCATAAATCCAAGCCTGACTGTGACCTCCAAAGTCTCTAAAAAAGTATGAGAAATATTATCCCTCACTCACAACCAGAAAAGAATACCAGGACTACGAGGCAGCCTACACAAAAGCGACAGAATAAAACCGAGGCCAAACACTTAGGAGCAGGCCCTTTTACCCCATTCGCACACCCACACGCACCAGCGCGAGCCCAGCTCCGGAGCCGGCACGGCGCGTGCCCGCAGGGCTCCCCCGGCGTGCGCGGTGCCTGAGCACCGCTCCGGGCTCCGGAGCCGCTAATTGCCGCAGCGCCAGATTGCCCTCGGAGGAGGATTCCCACACGGCAGATTTGCCCACAGAGCCTGTTCCACGCTGCTCGGGGACTGCTGCTGCGGCAGGCGACGTGAGGAAACACACTGAGACAAGCAGGCCTTCGGTACGAGGGACTGCGGCGTCGGAAATGCGGGAGTCCCCGGAGAAAACGCAGCCTAGCTGACTGGCCCATTCTGAGATTCCTGACTTCTGTCTTTACCCATTTCTGCATTTTCCTCTCGGGTGAAAGAGAGTTCAGCACATTTATATTAGAAAAAAACATCCATTTGAAGAACTGGGCGCTCCACAAATATTCCCTACGGGCAAGAGCTTCCATCTTCTTCAACCACACAGTCTTAAATTTTTTAACAGGAAGGATGATAAAGATACCTATATATCTTTGTTTATTTGGTTGGGAAAAAAACATTCTGAAATGACAATATGTTTTTGCAAGAAAGTAGCTGATTTTGGTCTGCTGAAAATGAAACATCACATATTTAAGAGAGAATATATGCTGCCTCATGAACCCATTTATCACTTTTCAGCAATGACACAGTATATTTTTGAATAAAATTTAACATTTGTCATTCAATTCTTTGTGGCAACTTACCCCTAAACTTCACCATAGTTCAGAAATTCACATTCAGGCTCTACCATGAACATACATTTTGAGTATGTTGTGGAAGAAAAATAATATACACCTACGGAAAGTTTCTCCGTGAACACTATTTCCACCACCTTTTGAAGAAATTAAAATGATGAGCAGAGTAGTCACCACTGTACAGAGTATAACGGAAATTTTTTTTAGATTTTTCTTAGTAAGAATATATAATACTTTCTACTATACTTTCTACAGATCAATTGATTTTGACAGCAAATTTGCCAATGTTCTTTCCTAAGATTCACTCAGCTAGAAAGATATGCACCAATAAGACAGGACTCTTGTATATGGCCAATGATGTATTAATTATTCGTTCAGCTGAGAAGACAGTGCTAGGACCCTTCAAGGTCTCCTCAGCTGTTTGAGGCCAACAAGCATCATAGCACGAATGGATAAATATGTCCAGAAATTTTTGGAAATGTTTCAACCTAGAAAATTTTAGATTCTGTCAAAAAGAACAGGGTCCTGTTTATAGACACTAGTGAACTTTGACTATGAAATACACCAATATAATTAGGAAATATTTCCTTTTTATATACCCAGCATTTTTTTTCTCTTTTGCTTTAGTTACATGAGAGAAAAATCAATCTTTTGCTGAGTTTCACTACTTTTATTGTATTCTACACTGAATACAGATTTTTTTTACTTTGGCAGTTAGTAGAAGAAAGAAATCTTTTAAATCCTTAGCTGGTGGAACCTGGAGATAATCTTCTCCAGAAACTTGAGATCCACTGTAGCAAAAATGTCAGGAAACAATATATTCTTGCTGCAAAAAGCTTCAAACGAAAATTTTATTTCTGAGTTGCTCTCAAGGAAGAGACATAAATGGATGCTGCTTAAACAGGTAGTAGCTCAGAAGAATTGAACATCCTTGCTGTAGGTATTAGCAGAAAATAAGAATCATTCATCAAACAGTCTTCTTATCTCTCTGCAGCCCCTCGATACCATTAGAATCCATCATCCCTCACATTTGTTTTGCTTGGATCTCCTGCCTCTTCCAGGGTTGGCTGCCAAACTTAAGAGAAAAAAAATTAATTTGTGTTCTTAAAAATATCGTAATGAATGAAGTTACGCTTTGATATCCTGCTTTAAATGTGCAAAAATGATTAATGAGTAAAATGCATATTGATACTTCTTGCAAGTGGGATATTAGAATTCTTTTATTCACTTAGTTGCTTTAAGGAAACATCTTAAAGAACTGTCTTCCTTAAAGATTCTCAGAAATCCATCCATGACAATAATGTGCCCACAAATATCCCCAATTCAAAGACAAACAGTGCTCAGACTACAGCATCTCCCACAGAAAACAAGTTTAGCTCCCCAATTAAATTAACAATTAATATGAAGTAGATATCTTGAACTTTGCTATTATAGTTGAATGCCTAAACACACAACAAATCAAACTTACTCCTCGTTGCCATAGTTCACATTAAATGTATTTTAAACTTTTCAGTTAAATTTACATTGGTATAAAATTTTTAAAATCTGTGATGAGGAGAAAACCAAGTGCATAACTACAACTCTAATACAAGAAAGAAAATGAGTTAAGACAATTTTAGCTCTCTTGTTTCTTTAATGTGATGCAGTTGTGCTTTTTTCATGAAAAGAAGGAAGGTTTCTTATCACTTATAACTATACATAATGCTTCTAAGTGGAACAGAGAGTTGTTTATTTCTTTTTAAACACTCCGTTTCCATAAGAATGTGTTTTTCCTCTAAACTTACTAAAACTAAAAAAAAAAATACAGAGCATCTCAGACAAAGTTTTAGCCTAATACACATTTTAAAACTGATCTAGAGCGGAAAAAAACCCAAATCCATCAAAAATGTATATCAAATTAGACTCTGCTTGTGCTGGACAAAATGCTGAAAAATACAAATGGCCAGAGGATAAAAGCCAAATCACAGGCTAAATCAGAACTGTGTAAGCTAGACTTGTGCTCACAGTGGTCTTGCTGGGTTTACATTTTAAAAAAAAAAGGTGATATTTTTCCCTTGTTTTACCTGAGTTTTCAATCTCGATCCATTGATTTAATTTGCCCCATGCTGGCTGCTAAATAGGAATAAAAATCCTGTGACAGATTCTGGCTTTCAGGTTTTGCTAGGATAATGCCTCAAAACCTTTGCAGAATGATTAATTACCCAAATTTACACAACCTGGGGGATTTGATAGTCAAGACCAAAAAATTAATTTGAGGAATTATGCCTGGCTAATAGCTCCGGTTTAGCTGGTGCAGGATTGGGGCTCAGGTGCCTCTGCCGCTCACCCTCGCCTGGGGCTCTACGTGTCCGATGCTGCCCTGGCCTCTCGCTCTGACCCGTTCCCCCAGCTCTTCCCTCTGCAGCCTCCTGCTTCCCGCGGGCCTCGCGCTGCAGAAGGGACAGTATTTCTTTGCCAGGCAAGGCAATTACTGCTTTTCAGCCACGGAGCTTTCTCCCAGGTATCGACTGCATCGCCTTCAAAACAGGCTAGTGTCAGACAATTTATATACCAAGTTTAGTCTCGGTCTTCACATCGCAACATAAGCCATAGCAACCAGAAAATATGTCTCAAGCTGATGACAAATAACTCCGCTTTGAGCAGTTACTCAAAATATGCTCCTGATGACTTGACAGCTTATATCACAAAATTAGAGCATTCCTCTCAATCACTGGCCGAAAAGAATAGCTCCCCAACTGTAAGCACGAAGTATTTCCCCTATTTATCCAATATGTGAATTAATCCTCCCTTACTTCCATTTCTTCTGTAATCAATACTAGAAATGTTATCTCAAGCAGACAAATTATTTTCCTTAGCTTGCTTGATACATCGTCAAGAAAAGTTCTTCAGAGTTAGTAACATAAAGACAATGCTGCTGTGTCGAGAGGGTTGAAAATATGAGCAGAGCGAAGACAAATGTGACATTTTTCTTTTTTTTTTAAAAAAAAGGTATTTGCTTCTCAAAAGACCTTTCTTCAATTTAGTGCTTTAATAACCTTAGCAATGCAATGGTATCTGGCCTATGTATTTCCCATATTCTGGTACACCACAGTATAAAGTGTAGCAGCAAATTACGAGTCTTGGAAGGTATTACTATTATTTATGAATATTTTAATATCTGCTTTTATTATTTTAAATTTTACTGTAGTGAAGAAAAAGTCCTGAAACAGAATTTAAGGTCATTTGCCACATGTTTCATACAACACAACCTCCAACTCTTCTCAGGTAATGGATCTAATTGAAAGAAGAAGTTTCTCCTTTAAGCTTTACAGGAACAGATGAGTGCATTCCTACTCTGGCGAACAGAAGTGAATGGCTCTTTCCTTTTCAGAGGCACACGTGATTAATCATTTAATGTATTTGAAACGGGTTGTGTGCATAGTCTGGGATGTGTTGCTTGATTTCTGGGCCCCTGTCAGGGAGGGCAGTTAGCCCCATCAGGTATTTTCATTCAATAAAGACTAAAAAGGGATAGCCCTAACAAATACCCTACCACTTCTTGTCAATATGAAAAAAAAGAAAAGTCTCTCAAAGTAAATGGAAAGCAGCTAACAGATGTCAAGATGCTTCATTGCCCTTAACTTCCCTTTCAGCTGAGCAAACTCAAGTCGTTCAGATTGTACAGACACTTTTCACCATAGCTTAGCAAGTGAAGTCTGGCCTTGGAGCACAGAATAATTCCAGGGAAGATTGGCCAAAGAGACCCAGCAGCCTCAAATCCCTCGGAGCGCTATTATTAACTGACAGCTTTCATTTCTGCTAGAAAAATCTCAGGCACTAGGGACACTTCATCATTAGCAACAGAGCAGAAAATAAAAGGTGGTGACTTTTACCATACACTTTATTTGAAATAAAACAGATACTTTAATGAAAAACTCTTCTCAGATTAAGGGTGCTAATCAACGCAGCCAAAACAGATTACTGACAAGTTTGCCAATTTATTTCTCATAGGAAAAGCAAAAATTGAAATTTTTCCTAATAATAATAATTTCAATGAAGAAGCTAAGTAGGCTAGTAGTTCTCCCAAGACTGAACCGTTTGAACCCTAAAAGGAGACATATTATGGAATGACTATAGGTTCTTCTATTAAAAAATGGAGCTCTTTTTTCCACCAATGAAAATGACACAAAGCAAGAATTCTGTTTCTGCTTTTTTTCAACCTTTTCTAAATTTTTTTTGTCCAGGAGAAAAGAAGGACAGGGAAAAAGAAAGAAAACAACTGTAAAAATATAAGGGCCAACATTTTTTAAGTTTTAAATGGATGAAAATAGTTCCACGGGAAAAATATCGGAGTCTGAGAAAAATAAATTGTTTCCCATCTCTAGCTCAACTGATAGGGAATTGAGCAATATTTTCCAACAATCAGAGTGCTGCTCATATGAAACACAGTCACATCATGAGCTTCTCCTATTTCTAGTAACTTATCTGAAAGGGGCTAGTGGAAGGGATGGAATGTCACGAAGGATGAGGATAGGGGAGCAGATCCATGGGTAGGACACCTAACAAAGCTTTATTTCTGCACATTACAGTTACCAGGTCAACTGCATGCTCTGGTTGAATTTTGCTTCTGATTAGGAAGTTTAGAAGAGACCTTCATCAAGTGGCTTCTCTAATGTCGCTGCTGACTAAAGTAAGCCTACAGTCTCTCCTTCAGCCAGAGCACAACCAGCCTCTCACTTTTTAGCCCTACAGTTTTACTTAATATTTAGAAACTAATTTTTCTCCAATATTTTTTCACTTCTGTCAAACATGGATGAAATATGACAACTGTTTTAAAAGTGGCTGCAGAAGGACAGTAATTGCAGAGAGCAGAGAGAGCTAGCATAGTACGTCTTCTTTAGCAGAGCAGCCTATAAAAAGCCAGGTGAGTATTATATGATGGTACATTGTCTGCAACCCAGAAGCCTGTGAGCCACAAATAACAGCTCATATGTGGAGCTTTGAAATGAAAATGTACCAGGAAAAGTTTGAAAGCTAATGAAACATTTTCCAAAAGGTATAAGAAGAATTTTATAAAGGAGGTCACATTATTTTGACACACCATCTTGCTCAAAGCAACTTAAAATTGAATAGATGCGGAGGAAAAAGTGGATTTCATTGTGTAATACAAACAATTCAAGAGCTAAAAGCCCACATGACACACATAAGGAGTGCAGCCATAAGGGTTACAGGAAACCTAAATTTTCTTTCTGGCCTCGCCTTTGTCCTCTAGCAAGATCTTCAACAAACTACTCTCTTCATGCCTCCATTTCCTTGTTCCCTTAATTTTCTTGTCCATATAGACAATAAAATATAATGATGCTAAAGTAAATCGCCATTTACTTACATGAAGAGCTGAGATCTACTCACTCTTTTCTGTATTTTCTTCTAATTGCGCAAGGCTATTAACAGAATTATCTCTCTCTAAACCTTAAAGCCTTTCTTAGATTTGCATATTTTAGTGAAAGAAATAATTTAAAAGGCTTAAAGACCATAAAAATAGTTATTTTACATGAAAGCAAAAGTGATGAATAATTTGAAAGAAGAATTCAAGCAGTGGTCATATTCTGGTTGTACTTTGTAATAGCTACGAATAACAGAAATCTGCAACAGTCTTTGAAAATGCCTAGAGGGATTTTCTCCTTCAACCCTATACAATTTACTTTTGTATTTTAGCTTCCATTCACTGCATTCTACTTCTTTGTATTTATACGTGTATCATTATAGGACACAAAGAAATATCAGAGAGATTTCTTATTTGTTCTTTTTCCAACTAAAACAGACTTGAAAATAGGTAGAAGGTTTTTATTATTATTATTGTTTTTAAATATGCTTCGGGGTTAGACCAGAACATGTTTCTCTGGTGTCCTGCTTATAAAGTGCTTTATAAGGAAATAACAGTACTCTCTTGTTCTTTTCTTCATGTTTTCATTCATTCATTTTCCCCTAAATCCAGTAACACGAGCACTTTGAGTTCTGACCAGCTGCTCAAATTATTTCCTCATTCTGTCTTGGGGTTTTTTTTCTCCCTCCCTCCCTCCCTCCCTACCTACCTCCCTTCTTCCCTTCCTTCCTTCCTCCCTCCACCTGCAAGGTACCTCTATCCTTCCTATGGATAAAGGGCAAGAAGCAAATTTTTTCCAGAATAGTTACCAAAGAGGCCCAGTTACCAAATAGACCAGAGCCTAGGAATTATATATGGTGGAACTGAATAAAAACAGCTATTGTGCAGAAAGACATTAGTGCAAAGGCAAGGTCTTAGGATACTCCTTTGGTTAATAAGGAACCCACTCTTGGGGTCTGATACATATACCAAAAAAGGCACCTAAAAGATAAGGTCTCCTGTAGCAGATGGGTATATAGGATGGGCTGCAGCATGACCCATTCTCTGAGGTGTTGACCCTTTCCCACAAAGCTTTCTACAAGTCATATTGCCAGCTGTTAATAAAACAAGAGAAATGTCTATATGTAGGCTGCATCTGTAGGTGCAAGAGCCTCGATAGCATAATGCTTTTCCCTCCCTCTTTCAGCCCGATATGCTAAATAAGTGCATAATTTGACTGCGGAACATGGGCAGAAGGATATTAAAGGCTATTAGCATGTGAAATGAGCTGTCTGCGGGTGCAGTTCTAACCCTGTGTGATGACAATCTCTGTAATTCATGTGGGGCTCACGGATAATTAGTCTTCAGCGCTGTCGGAAGTCTCTGATGTGTCACACATCAGAGCTTTCAACAGGCTTTCCGCTGCCACTTCTCCCCGGTGGTATCAGTATGTCCAGGTCATACACACACACGTAAGTACGTGGCAAGGTTAAAAGGCAGACCTAGGGAAGCCTTCAACTCAGACGCCTTCCTGGCTGCAGCTGGCTCTCCGCCTGGCTCGGCAGTGTCCACACTGTGCACCGAGACCCCAGGAGATCTGCTGGCAGACGGTGCCACACGCAGCTCATCCGCATCCAAGGCAGGAAGGTGCAAGCTTGCCCCGAGGCACCGAGCACACACCAGATTTGTCTTGGAGAGCTCTCTGGTGCTTGGCCTGAACCTGTGACAACAGCTATGTTTTATCCCCAGCACTCTACGTGAGTTCAGTTATGGCATCGAGCTAGGGCTCATACTGTTAAGAGGCAGAAGAAACGTGGTTGGTCTTTGTGCTTCCCCTTTCCTGCTCTTCAAGTGTGGCATGGCAGTCACGTCCAGACCCACGGGTGCTCAGGCTCAACATATCCTTCGTGATCCAGCTCCTGCTTACCAGGCTCTTTGCCTTCTGCTCTGTGCAGAGGAAGGTAGGAAAACAGCTGGAGCCCCACAAAATCTGGATGAGGTTTTGAACTTTTTAACAGCAGCTGTTTCAGGGCTCTCCAAATTTCTGCACATATTAAAAAGAAAATCTAAGAGCACGTTATGGAAAAAAACTGTGTTTCTTCTGTAGAATGATTTTCTATCTAGCTTCTTTAGCCTGGGGAATTGCTCTTTGCCAGGGGACTCCTCCTGTTTGACTCCAGGTCTATACTGTGAGAATAATACTCTTTCAGTCTACAAGCAAAGGCTACAAAAATTTTCCACACAAAAGCAACCTGTGTGAGCAATTTCCCTGCTGATGGGGTCTATTGTTTTGCCAGCCACAAAGGACACACCACCACCATCTACCAACAGTGCTTTACTCTATGGCATCACTGCAATAAAGAGGGCTCCTCAGTGTCTACAGAAGCAGAGTCCCTAAGAAGCCATCCAGATGGTAAATGCTATGCAAGAGCCTCCAGATTGCCCGGCAATCCAAACACAAAACCACTTCCTGAAGCCTGGGGCTTCTCTAAACTGCTCCTCTCTAAAGACAGTACTGAGTTTTAATGCTGGAAAATATTTTCTTAAGCTTTCTACTTAAGTTTTTGAGAATTCAGTGGTAAGGACACCGAAACATAAACTGCTTACAGGTGATAAATTCAAAAAGAATAAAGGGACAGATTTACCTGAGCCACATGTGTCTTAGAAAATACTGAGCAAGTAAACACCACGGTTAGTTACGAAAGCTCTCGAAAATCTTAAATGCAATTACCCTATGAGGTCAGTTGCAGAACTGGCCATGGAGCTTGTTTCGCAACTTAATCTCTCTGGCTTCTCTTTCACATTCTTGTTGGACAGTTAGATGTATGTATATATTTATGTATTGGTTAAGTCGCTGAGAGTTTCCAGATTCAGTTGAATACTGTTTATTATATGAAGCTAATCTCTTGCACTGTGTAAACTTTCCTATTGGCATATTTGGGAGGAAAATCTCCAAAACATCAGTAATAATTCTGAGTGACAGCCAGGTCAGCCAAAACTCCTGTTCCATAACACTGGTATGCACCACGCTGTGCATCTAAGAAATACGAGTTGTCAGAGGAGGGAAGTTTCTTCCTCTGTCCTGCATAAACGGCCTGAAGAAAATAACAACACAAGTGAGAAAAAAAGAATAATAAAAAATACACAACTGAATTTGCAACCAGTTGCAGGTCGTAGTTGCCCTAAGGGTTGCTCTGTCCCTGCCTCTAGCCTTTTGCTGGCATTAACACTCCGATGGTTGCATGGGTCTGATCCTGCTCATCCATTTGACTGAGAAGTCACAGCTTTTCAGACAGGATCTAGCTGATCAGCCGAACCTGGCAGCCACCTGGCTGCTGTTGCTGCTCCGATACGGCATCAGCATCACCTTCAAGTCGAAGCTCCGTGACGTCACGGACGTGGGTGTTTTGAATTAGGAACCACGATAGGGAATTCCAGCATCGTATTAGGGGGCTGAAAGAAACTTTTGTTTTAAGCAGCACTAAGGGCTTTCTTTGGCCCTTAGAGGATTAACTAATTCTGCAGAATTGAGAAAGGGAAGCACCAGACTCCAGGCAGGGATGGGGTCTTTCAAGCTCCCTCTCTTCCACCTGGCTGTGCTGGTAATGGCATCTTGCAGGATGTGGCCTCATAAAAAGCTCAGATTAGAGACAGTTTAGCAAGGCATTCGATACAGAAACCAATCTAATTACATGTTTTAGACCTGGCTGAATTAGACTTAACACTAACATAAATCCTGATGACTCACACAGGCCACAAACACGGTACCACCGAGAGGAGAGAATGATGTTGAAAAGTTGTTACCCTAGTGAACATACTCAGGACACGCACCCTTTTTGCAAATAGGAATCTCACGTAGCAGCTTGTTGCCATCAAAAGCAGCAATCCTAGTGCCCTGTTGCCTGTCAGCAGCACACTCCTTTCCCATGTTTCAGCACTACCTGATCATGCAGCCAGCCAGCCCAGGATGCTCCAGCACAAGAAGACTCAAATGTCTCCCCTTCTCCTCAGCAGTCTCTGCTACCCTGTCAAAATTTCACCCTTATTGTTTACTCTGGCTACTTCTCATTGAGGTCAAAGGAAACTTCTACTCCTCTTCAAGGACATCAAGAGCAGATTGCTTATACACTCACTTTAGCTAGGTCAGGCAACAAAATCTGCATTCTCTGAAACAAATTGAGTTTAGCTCCCAGATCTCTGCCCAAGTTTGTAGGACTAAACAAAAAGGCCTTATAAATTTGTAATGAGGCATATTTTATAATAGCCATATAGCTACCCAGCACCATGTTGCTACCACGCTGTAAGATTTATGGAACGTACTACACCTCTACTGGTTCCCATTCATACATCTCTATTGCTCATCCTTTTCCTTTTTATTAGTATGCACGGGCTTTCTCATTAAAGATGATATACTTTAACACTTGTGATAGTAGCAGGTGATTATGTACTTCTTTCTTTGCTTCTCCTAGAATATGGCTGCTTTGGGAGTTAGCTCCTTTGCCTGAGGTTTCAAGATTTAGTGTAATTCACAATCTGAACAATTTGCTGGAGAAATAAACTGCGAATCTCACCCTGTACGTGACAGAGATACAGATTTGCTGAATTTTAGAATCACAGTAAATCAAAAGTTCTGCCATTCTACCAATCTCTCGTACTACGTTAGCCCCTTTACCTCATTGAAGGTTATTCTTTTTGATTTCTTAGCTCATGAGACTGGAGTACACAGACAGTTACTTATGGAATTGCCCTAAAGCAAGTCACAGAAGAAATTGCCCCAAAGCATCCAGTCCTCATCTGTTGACTCCAGTCTCTGCCTGACACGTCTCGCAGCTCGTTTGGAAGTGCTAACCTCACACTTCAGGTTAACCCCAGCATTCGTCCAGCTGGCTGAGGTTCTGCGAGCTGAGGTTCTGCTGCAGCTTGTGAAGATCAAAGAAAACACAGAGAATCTGCCTGAAAGCTAAATAAATATTCAGGCAGTGAGCTCACACCGAGCTCCAGTCTGCCACAGCTATGCTGACAGCAGTATTTCATTTATCTAGTTTAAAGCTGCTTCCTTCATTTGTGTATTAGGTGCAGTCAGAGCAGTGCTGATAATTTTCTTAAGGATATATGGAGCATAGAAGCACAGGAGTGTGGAGAAGTATGTGCATGACCAAGTCAATACCCCCAGTCTCAAACAACTAGGTAGTAGGAAATCCATGTAGCTTCTCTGTCACACACACAGCACAGGCCGCAGAGCACTGCCATTAATAGACTACAGCGTATTAAAAGAGTAAATATCTCAAAAAAAAATATCGAAAATATATCAAAAATATATCAAAATATATTAAAAAAAGAAATCTCTGAACTACTTACTGAGGAAAGCTTGTATCAATGTATATGATCATGTGTCACAGCATCTAAAGGAACGGCTGTGACTCTTCATGAAGCTCATGTGATATCAGTTATAAATGGGAACTGTGCGGAGCAAGTGACATAGTGTATCTGAGAAAGAGTTATAAATAAAATATGCTAATTAAAAAAAAAAAACTTCTTGGAAGGAAATGTGACTACATTGATGGAACTCTATAGAAGGCAACATATTCTTCCACAAGGAACTCAAGGTTGCCAAGAACTTCTTTTTACCCTACTCTGTATAAATACAGCATCGGGATGTTTTTGTACGAAAGGAAAATGACTGTCTCCTAACAGTGTTCACAGGCACCCGGGGATGCCATATCTTTTATCAGCTGTTACACAGGCTTTTCAGGGGCTGCTCTCTCCTAGTTCTCATAACTAAAATTTTCTCTTTCATGGTCCTTTCCAACTTCAACTGTTCTGTGCTTCTGCGATCTATTTAGGGCAAGCACAGCTATAACTGTGAGGATTTGCGCCCTTCTAAAAAGTGATGCTTAACGAGAGTTATTTCAAACAAGTTTCTCAGTACTCTACGTGGCCTCATCTGGCTGGCGGGATGAAGGGATTACACACGTGGTGCATTCCTGACTGCTCCCTTTTGTTCCTGCTTTTACTTCTGAAATTCCCTCTGCAGCTTGGTGAAGTAGTTGCTGTGGAAATGCACAAGCGCAGTAGCCGTTTTTGTCCATTATCAGTTGCTGTTAAACTCATCAACAGAAATTGTTGGGTTGGGAAACTGCTCCTGCAAATGTGAACACAATTTCCATCCACTTCTCATTTTTGGTTCTCTCAAGTTTTTTTACCTTGTCTTGACCAAAACCAGAGTTGGTTGAAATTTTAAATCCAAACAGTTTTGTGCAGAAATTTAGCTATTCAGTTAAAAACACTTTTTATGAATGCTACCTTTAAACAAATCAATTTTTGTTTTATATTAAAATGTCTGCTATTGGAATGTCTCTCTAAAATATTGTTTTATGACTTGCTACTACCCATAGTTATGATCCCAAACTTTCTCTTTCCCCTGCGAGCTAGATTTATCGCTGAGCTATGTCCCCACTGAGCACATGGATGATGCAATGCCCAATACACCCTATTGCCAAGGAGAGGACTCCTGAGTGCAACCAGACTTAGTTTATCAAGTATGGGCTCTACCAAAAATGCATATTACCATTTCTAAAGAAAATATGACTCTCTTCATTGTAAATATTTCAGGATTTCTTCCTGTGTTTGCTGCATTTCATTAACATAATTGCATATTCAAAATCTAACACAAATGCATACTCAAAATCTATTTTTTCTTATTGTTCATGTGCCTTGCCTCATATACCAAGTAAAATTATTTACTATGGATGCAGAGAAATGCCACCTTACTCATGTACTATAATTTCTCTTTTCTGATGTGCAGATAAAAACCTTTAATCTCAATAAAGTTTAATGTCTAATTGTTAGTGAACTGAGGCACAGGAATAATTTATATAGTGGCTAAAATTATGGTAGCAACTTGTATCTTGCCATTCTAGGGCTTCCAAACTTGCTAACGTAGACAGAATTGAAATAGAGTGAATGCCTCAGCCTCTAGAGACATTATGTCATACAATGCCAAGAAAGTGGAATGCAAAATCATTAGAAAAGGCCAGAAATCAATACAAAACCAACCACAATCTTGTTCATCTCTTTAGCTAGTTTAGCAGCTAACATATTTCTGCCAGAAGTTAAGAGAAGCCTCCCCCTCTTTTTCCTTCACCAAGATCCTGATAATGAATGTCAGAGCAACACAAAGAACATGCATTTCTATTACCTAAAATATTTGACCAGAAATACTTCCTGCCCTTTTATTTTAAACCCAATAAACATCAACAAAAATATATTGGATTTCCTTCCTCTATACTATCCAAATGACAACCAAGAGCAAAACAAACTGCAAAGACAGAGCTGATAATAATTCTACCGTGTCAGTTAAATTGACAGTGTATAGAAAAATGCCACCGAATTGATTAGATATTTCACTTTACAATCATTTCAACTTGAAGAGTGTATCTGCAAAACCCTCTTCTGTCTACAAAAGGTTTTTCTAGAAGAGGACATTTATTACAGTTGTCTTGGCAACATGAGCACTATGGAAATAAAAATCACAGCTAAATAAGGTTTTGTTTTTTAAACATGGTAATTAAATGGAGGTGGGTTGGAAGCGGAAAGGGGAGAAGTTTAGGTGAGCAGAGCTTTTGGACCTGGTATTAGCTAAATTCATGCAATGACCAGATCCATTAAGGACTAAAGCACTTTGCTTGGTGCTCATGAGACGAAGTGGAATATGGCCTTAGACAGGGCTAGGCATTAAGACAGATGTAAGCAGGCTGCACCAAGACCATGCTGAAATATCAGGTATGATCACAGGCTTAGGAGGACAGCATCCTTGACAAAGTTTGAAAGAATCCAGAGTAAAGGACACACAATCATGATCTTCGAAAACCTTAAATGTTGTTATAAAACAATTGTTATTAATTATTCCTTATGGCCAACAAGAATTCAGCCAGAAGGAGCAATTCAGAGAGGGCTCAAAAATGCATCTTAATTGAAACAAAAATTTAAGCTCTTGAATAACTAACATCTTCCATTCATGTAACAAATTACCTAGAAAACATCTTTATATCCTTAGTACTTTTAAAGGACAGGTTAAACAGGGGGTTTTGATAATTTCTTTCTGTATGGTAGCAAACGAATTTCTTCAAAGCTTTGCAGAAATTTAAAATACTCTTTCCCACATTTCCCTTTACGGGAAAGACCAACACCACATCCCTTAGGCACACAGGCTGTGCCTAGCACAGAGCAGCATGTTTACAGCTCACTGCCACTGCGTGGCTAGGAGAAGAGCTTGGACATGTGGCCGCCCCCAAGCAGGCACAGAGCCTGCTCTAAAGGAGTCACTGCTCCTGCTGCCATTGCCTCCACGTGGGCATTTATTAAGAATTATGAACCCTGGTTTGGGAATCAAATGATTTCATTTTCCTCCTGACACTTGGACTACAGGGTTTGGGTGGTGGCGAGAATTGCAAACAGAGAACCAGGATGTACTGTAACCTTGAGGAAAATGGTTGGCTTTCAGGAGATGCCTCTGCTTCCATCTCTGCTGTTCAATGCTACCTAAGAAGTATATTGCAGGATTCAAAGAGGTACCTGAAACATTGCCAAATAAGCAGCACACAATTCTCATCTCAGAGACAGAGAAGCAAGAACTGACCAAGTCAAAAGACAATTTCACTAGCCAAGGATCATTCAAACAGTATTTCCAAGTTTGGATCCAGACTCCAAGTAAATTTTGTCTATAATTTCCCCAAGTCCCAGTCATTGGATGTCCGTAGCATTCTTGTAAAAGGTCTTTGTTTCAGAGGGTATGTGTAAATCCTAGCTAGGAACCAGTCTAAGCAAAGCCACACACCTTGCTGACTTGGTCAACAATCTCTAGTGAAATCACACACGAAATAATCAATTAAAATCAACTTAACACCAATCAGAATTCAGCCACAGTAAGGGCAAAATAAAGGCTATTTTTATGATCTTATTGATATTGTTACTTTTTAAAAGTCACTACTCTTCATGACCTAAAGAGAGAAAAAAAAAAAAAAAGAGGCAGTTAAAGATTGCATAGTTACTCTAATTCTGTCTGAATTTGAAAAATTTCAGTAACACACTCCAGAATTGTGGACCGCTCTTAATCTCATAAAGTATCAAACACTCAGTTGGTAAACTGGTATGTGAAAGGTAACATCACAGCAGTGTGTCTGGACAGAAATTGCTCTGTGCTGTAGTAGGACATTTCTGTAACCTCTCAAAGAAAAGAAGAGTCTGATATTTGCCACTTCCTCACTTTTTTTTTTTTTCAATATTAGTGTCTCCCTCCACATTCTTTTATTTTGTTTTCCTTTTCCAGTTCAAATTTGCATCTGCCCATGGCCGTAGGGCAGATGGACGATGCACCCCTGAGATTTTGAATCTTGCTCTTAGCTTTGTTTCAGGTCTAATGGGAATGGCAACACAAGCTCAAGAAGTGTTTCAAGTTTTCACATGTCCTCTATGTCATACAACACTTGCACGTAAAAGGAACACTGCTTCTGAGTACTACCTACTTTGCAGAACAAAACCAGTTTGTTTGCAATTTGCAAACAAATGACATCAGAGCAGTTCCTGATACTTTGTAAGGCAAGAAATAATTCTCCACTTATAAAACACTTTTTTTAGATAGCTAATAAACTTTAAGACCATCCACTAATGCAAACATAACTGGCTGCTCATTGGTTAAGAATTTGCTTTGGCTGAACTTGTTGAATGTCGTCTTTCTTTAGATGGCTGTTACCTTGAACTCTCCAGCTCTGCCCATTATTAAATAACCTGCAGGACTTCACATCTGTGCAGCACTTATCTTCAGAGCGTGCTGGGAGAGACAAAGGTATGTTTTTCCTCATTCTTTTCATAGGTAATGGAGACAAAAGGGCCCTGTGCTCTGAACCTCATAGGAACAACTGTGTTGGAAAAACTCTCCTAAGTTTCAATCCATCATGCAAATCTTTCCTGTATATACAGCTTTCTCTTTCATACTCCCCATTTATTATATAAATATCAACTTGTTAATGCCCCTAGATAGCAACACTAAGAGTACCAGGAGATGAAACCAGATATGGTTACGACTTATTAATGTAGAAGAACCTCTTCCTCATTTGCACAGGGATGGTTTGCACCACCACCAATTCATCGCATTGGATAAAACTGGCGTGAGTTTGAAACATGTGTTTTGACTAACTTGAATAGCTCTTTCAGCCTGATCCTGAGCCTCTCTCCAATGATTATCTGACTCCAAACCAAGAAGGGCAAATGGGCTGGATCATGTCCATGTCATGAACAGGCTGCAAGGTTTTGCTCTGTTTCTCATTTCAGAGGTGGGAGAATGTGTCCTTATTTGATAGAAGAAGGAAGTGTAGCTTTTAGTTAGAGAAGACAGATGCTGAGTTTTCAGAACTGCCTTAGTCATGTGTTCGCAAATGATTTTAGGCTAAAACCTGCTCTTTCCCTTGCCACATTGCCCTCCCAGGCAGGTTTTGCTCGTGTCAAGGTTGAATGATCTCCATATCTGAAATGGCAGCCTGATGACAAGAGCAGAAGAAAATGAGACATGAAAGTGCTCCCTCCCTGTTTTCCATCTCTTCTCATTTGATGCTTGCTGCTGATGCCACGGCAGCTGAAAGCACTTTATTTCTGGTGCAGAACCTCTGGCTGCAGACATGGAGTCTGCAGCTTTGGGAAACACAGTGGTGCTGCTCACCAGCCTGTTCTGATTACCAAGAGATGCTTTTGCTTCACTAATGAAAGCCAGAGCTCTATCTGGAGGATTTTCTGTGCATGGGAAACTTGAGAGCACTCTAACTTTCCAAAACTGGTTTTCTAGCTGCTAAAAGAAATGTGCAGAAAGCATATGCATTCTAGAGCACTAAAGCAGCTGCAGGGATTTGATACCAGGTCTTACTCCATATTCAAGTTATGAAGTAGGCATCAGCTGTGAGAACATGAGAGAACAAGCAGAAGAAGAGTGAGCAGTTATAACAAAATGGTTCGCAAATCTTTCTTGGGCTGGCTGTGGTGTCTCTCCAATTTCTGTATCTCAGTTATTTTTTCTTTGATAATGCATTTGAATGTCACACTTTGATATATCATATAAAAATCCAGGTCTCAAAGCTAGAAAATGTTACTGGAAGTGATCTTTTCAGACTGTTCACTTGTATCATCAGAAGGAGAATTTTTATTAGTTGCTGCTTGGCCTTAGTGTGGACACGTTGGTTTTGTCATTAAAGTAATAAAGTGCTTTGTGCTTTTGCCAAATGCAACTTATTCCTAAAGGCCTTCACATAATAAAGGATGGTGTGATAGTTACGATCTACTGGCATGAGCATTTAAAAGGATAAGGCTATACTCCACCTGGGCTTAAAGATCTATTGATCTTTAAGTGATCTCTCCATTCTTTATTTTTATGATGTTTTCCATAGAAACCTCTTTGTTAGGTCTTACAGATTCTATAGCTGCCACTGTTATTTCAGTGTGTAGGCACATTAAGAAGTATTTTCCAGTTTTTTTTACACCTGCTGATTGACCTCCTCTCCAAGTGATGGCTCTAAAAGCAGGAGCTATTTTCATCTAGAATTTAATATTTGTGGTCTAAAGTTCAGATCTTATCTGCCTGTTATGTCAACCCACCAAGTGCTACATAATATTAATTGCCTTGAGAAAACTCTGTGCCTACATATATGAAATGAGAATTAGCAAACAATTCTAGTATGAATATCTGCATTTCTCAGATCCTCATCTGCAAACTGGGAACAACAGTATTAATTTATCTCATAGTGACAGTAATAAGACAAATTAATTTTAATATCTAATTGAAATATTTTAAGGATGAGTTCCTACAAAGAGCCATGTAATATTTGGTTATTGTGCTCTCAGAACAAATTTTGATTATGTAGTAAATAATAAGGAAAAATTTTATATTAAATAGTGTTTCATTATTGCTTATTTATGAAAGGAAGTTAATGTAGAAAAAAACCCAATTTCTTTTATAAAGAGCTTTCAGACAGGTTGGCTAGCCTCACTAACTACCAGGGAAGGAGAGAATGGGAAAGGGAAGAAGTCAAAGAAAGGGATGGGAGGCACAACCTTTCCTGCCACTTTTCCGGCCACAGCATGGTCTTGCAGGCTGCACCATTAGCAAACTTCCAAGCACTGGGAAGTATCATTGAAGTCCTGCTCAAAACAGGCAATGTACAAGCAGTGTCAAAGAGGAATATACCAAGTTAAGGTTACCACAAAGCCCAGTTTCTTTATAAAGCCATATTGGGCTAATGCCCCAATGCAGTCAGCCAAATACTTCTTCAAAATTTGTTACCTTATCACAGCTCTAGTGCACAATTGTGCAGGAGTGAGTTTCAAGGAGCGAGTTTCAGTCTGTGCCAAACCCATCAGAGCTCCTCAGGCCTGCTGAGCACAGGCAGTTAGCTGGGAAAAAAAAAAACAACCAACCAAAAATTTGACTTTTTATCCTCAGTAGTTTTGGCTGAAGAATAGTCATAAAAATCTCACAGCAATAATTTTTAATGCTTACACCCCTGCCAAACTCTATCAGTAGTAGTTTGCTCCACCTAGAATACCAAGGAATTAACTTTCATATAGACTGATATCCTGGCATTGGATATAAACCTTGTTGATTTAATGCTTGAAAGTGTTTTGATGAAAAGTTGAAAACTATGAACTAATTGTTCTCAATGCGATAGTAGTATCTGGTTCAGGCCCAGCAAGATTTTCTCTCATTCTAAAGAACTCAGAGTCATTTACTTGTTTCTTGCTGGTAACAACACTTGCCAGAAATTCCAAAATTTATAATATATTCTAACTGCATTATGATCTGTATAATAAGAACTGATACCTTCTAAATACAATTAGGAATATCAGTAGCTCATAACAGGAAATTTTGCTCACAAGGTATGGTCCTGTCTTGACAGGAGTACATGTGCCATTCATAGAAACCTTATGTTTAAACACTGTTGGAAAAATAATGCACACAGAAAAGTCAGCATTTGTGCTTTTGTCATTAGAGCCGATGGCAAAATCTCATTGATTACAGTGCAGGCCCTTTTCAGTGAGCACTTGGCCTCACTTTTATTGCAGGCCAAATTATACCCCTGTAATGCCTGGAACCCTTAGTATTTTCCATTGCCACATCAACAGCTGCTAGCAAGTGCTCAGCCTTTCCACGTGTGTGATTTGCTGCCCATGTCCCCAGCCAGCTCGCTCCAGAGGTCCTATTTGGAATACAAATGTTCCACTGCTTGTACTGTCCTTTCCCTCCCTCCCAGCAACTCGTATCAGCGCAGAGTTATCCCGAATCAGATGCGAGATGTAAGCGACTTGGACAAGTAGGTGTAAATCTCCCTGCACATAGTTCGTTTTGGAGCAGTACATCAATTTAATGAAGCTCAGTAAAGAGCCTACTTCACGTAACTCCAAATTAATTACTTACATGCAGAATAACAACATTTTCTCCAGTTCAAATTAGGCTATGCTCGCTTTAAGTTATGCCTTTTTTTAGCTTGATTCAAAAATTGTTTTTATAAACTCAAGTGTAAAGGTGTGGAAGGAGAGTAGAAAACATTTTAGTAGGAATACATAACTAACAAATAATTCACCATTTGTAGTTTCTCAAGTTAAAATACTTATATTATTGCTTATTATGTTTGCTTTCTTTGAATATGAAGAATGGGATTTTGTTTTTTGGCTTATGTACAGATGGTAAACTCTGATACCTCCCATGTACCAACATCAGTTATTTTCCAACTGTGCAAAAGTTCCCTTGTTAAATATGGAGAAAGTACAAATACATGCACAATAGTATAGCTCATATTAATAATTACAATTTAGCAAAATATCTTTTTTTAAAAAAAAAAAAAAAAAAGTAATAGAACCTGGTAGAGTAAAAAAAAAAAAAAAGCTGAAAAAGTCTGAAATTTATTTCTCCTATGGTATTCCTGAATTGAAAATCTCCTAAGCTTCTAAATAAAAACAATATGCAATAAAGACTTACATATGTTGAATGAGAAACTGCCACTTTGGATTTCATCCAAGCTGCTGTCTGATGGACACACATATATACGACGCACACAGGTCATTCCAGACAGGCCTGCAGGAGCTGCTTTAAATCAAGGTGCAAGGAGCAGATGCAGGTAAAGTTGCTGCCCAAATGGCCCACAAGGTTAATTGCTTTCTGAGCCCTGACAAGCAGTTGCAAACTCCTGGTTGTGAGGAGCTGCAGTCTCCATTTGATTATTACCACCAAAACAGTGATTATGACACACTCATCCTACCAACTCGGTTAAGTTGTTTTCTCCAGTTCTGTGCTAAAGTCTCTGTACTCTCTTCATTTGTCATACCAAGCAAAATGGCAACATTTTGCCTTCTGCCAACACTTCTGTTTCTCAGCTGATGGAGAGGCGAGTTCATGATTACAGTGAGGTGATGAAGGATAAATCTCTGCGCTCCTGCTCCAGCATATGCCATCTTGAGGCACGGGTCATCACTTATAATGACACTCGCTGCAGCGATGCTGAAGGTACCATTAACCAAAGAGGGAAAACCACTCGGCAAGCTGTAAAACGCAACTGCAAAGATTCATTACTCTTATTCAGTCTTTTTTAATAAGGTATGTGTTTAGCGTGCCAAGCTCAAGCAAGTAATGTGAACAAACTTCAGCTACCTTGGAAAGAACCCCTTATCAGCAGCTAAGACATTCACCCGTGAGATCTGCAATGACAAGCTATATTGTACAAGGACAATTTATGCTGTAAAGAGATAAAGGTCTGACGCTACTATCAAATTGACAAGGCTAGGGACATCAAGGCAGGGAAATATTTTAATACATTCATGGCTGTACATCTCACACACACAGTGTTTAAACACTTCTCTCATGTTCCTGTGTAACCTCCAGCAGTGCTAGCTTCAACTGCAGAGCAGCAGGCAAATCCATCAGATTCATTTTACAAATGGCTGGACTCAGTGCTTGGTTCTTAGTAAATATGAATGTGGACAACGTATGTCTCTTACCTGCCTCATTTTCTTTCCATTTCATCAGACATTTCTATAGAACCTAGAACACCTGTTGACTTTGCATCGTTACCTGTTGTCTCATTCAATAAAGAAAAAAAAGGCCTCAGGTAAACATACCCTAAGAAGCCTTGTTCCATATGGATGCCAATAGTGTTAGCACTTACCAATACATGTGTGTAAGATATGGGAAGAGAGAGCTGCAACCAGACCCCCAACTTAGGATAAGTTGGATAAATTATTTCTATTCACTTTCTCCTTATCACCCATGAGTTTAGCGGGCTCAGTATTCTCCTACTTCTCTCGCCTGTCCTTCTTGCATCTCAGCAGTTACACACCTCTGATCACCCTAGTAGAACCAGAAAATGTGCCAAGGATTTTACATGTTTATAGCCTTTCATTCAGTCAAAATGACTATAGGGAGCTATAAAAAGACAAATGGAAAGCAGTGCACAAAACCCCTCATACATCATGTGTGTATACAGACAAAATATCAGGCTAGAGCAGTGGATTTGTTACCCTCTTTAAAATATAATAATATAATAAATAATAATATAATAAATAAATAATAAATAATAAATAATATAATAAATCCTACAAGAAATATAATTTTATATTCCTCTTAGAGAGTTTTAGCTAAAGCTAGGTTTTGAACCAGTCTATGTCACAGCATAATACAAAATGTCATATCCTACACTATGTCCATCATTTCACTTATGTAAAATACCATAATTTGGGTGCCACTAGGACATTAGTTTTAATGCATAACATTTTCTTAAAAAGACTAAGACTGGCCACAGCTTAATATAGGCTGACACAGCTTACCTGATTTTCTGGATAATTTGTGATACTAATGAACACCACAAGCACTAAACCAGTTTGATGGTAGGAAGAAGAAAAACAGAGGAGTGCTCAGTGTACTAATTAGAGGAGCAGCTATTTTCAGGATGTGTCTCCTAGTCTGGAATCATTTTTCTAGGATATTGAAAACAGATGCTCTTTTAATTAGAAGCAGAAATTCTGAGTTTCAGCTAGCAGCTCCCAAGACTAGGCTTGATTGTATTGGAGATAAAATGCATACTTTACATGGGGTCGAGCCCTGCTCTTACATAAAGGTCTGCTTATGTATACATCTGTTAGATGGCATTCGATCCACTAAAGCGTATGCATCTCCGTGTGACTGGAGCAGTCCTCCCTTTAATTTACCAGGCTCACATGGACTGCCGACCCATAAATAGTGTGGGCTGATGGAAATTCTCTTTAAATACGCAGAGCTGAGGCCTGTACCTTTCTAAACCCGGTATCCTGGGTTCTATCCTCAATGTCTATATGCAATTTAGTTGGCAGTTGTATTGTAAGACTATTTATAGCGCCAGATTTATTACTACTGGTGTGTTACCAAGAAAGCAGACCCAGATGGTTAGAAGGGAAAAAATATTAATTCTCCCGAGTTCAAAAATGTCTTCTGTAGAGTATCCCCCCCTCTCTCTCTTTCCTTTACAATCATGACAGCAGTAATAGATGCCTAAAAAAATACCTATGCCAGAATAAACCTCAGCAGAGGATACAAAATGAAGTGTGACATCTCAAAAAATTAATTCTGCACTCAAAATACAATAGCAAATATACTGCAAATGACAATGTCATACATGCAAAGAAAACAAACGTGTACCTTCACCACAGGTCATTTCATGTCTACATATGGACAGCAAGAAGAAAAAGGGGAAATACACTCTTGTTTATAACCATCTCTGGAGATTCAGGCAATCACCCCAAAATATAGCTAACAAATCATGAAAGAAAGTGTGTCATGAACCTTAGATCTTCTTGGATTTACACACAGTAGAAGTTAATGACAGGCTTCTTCCTGTAGGTCATCCATCACAAAATAGTTCAAGTCAATTCTCATCCTTATGGCTGTCCAAAGACATATTCTGTTCCCTGAGCATTGCAGAAGGTAGGGATATCCTCAGGCTTCAACCTCTCCCTCAATGAAATCCTGGTTGGAAGCTCAAAGTGTACAATAAGTAGGCTGCTGGCTAAAGACTAAACCTAATTTTCACCATTAGATTTGCCTAATCTAAGTCAGTAAGTTTTTATTTTAAATAAGCAAAGTCCTCAAATCAGTGATATCTCTCAAAGACTGGTTAGCTCTGATCAAGGGGAAAGAAAATTCCTTCCTAATCTCTTTTTAGATACTGTCTAAAGAAAGGGCAATGAAAGATTACCCCTAACATCCCAGGTCTTCAAAACGCTCCCCAATTTTAGGAGAGGAGCAGTAATGCACTTAGTGTGCAACTCATAGCTTACTTCCTGCAGCTAAACAGAAAAGGTTGAGACACTCAGATTTTAAAGCTATTGCTATAATAAGCACATATACAATATCCAGCCTGGCTTGCAGACCTGGGTCCTAAGCAGCAGATTGGGGGGTGCATCTGAATGCAGACTGTGGCTGCCTGGTACCAGTGACAGGACAGTGTGGGAGGCAAGCGGTGGAGTTTTAAATAGGCTTTAAGACCTAGAAAAAAGCCTGAGTCAACTGCAGAGAATAGACAGAATAAAGCAAAGGAAAACTGTTAGAGTGAGATGCACAAACAGATTGCAAGTCCTGTGACAGTTGGTGTTTTCTATAAAAATTAAGAAGAGAGAAAGTCCAGAATTAAGAAACTAAGGAGAATCTCTGACTTAATTTGGTATTAAAGTTCTTCTAGCTCTTTAACCCCGTTCTAGTGTCTAACCCTGTTCATTACAACACTAAATTTTTAATTATCTCTCCTGTTTTACATATATCTTTAATAAAAAGAGGGAATTCTTCAGAAAAATGGTAAACGATCGGGGTATGTATCATGTTTACACTCTTGCCCCAGAAAACCAGAACTCTCTTACTGCAGATACAGTTCTGTTTTGGGAGTCAAAACTTTTGTGTTAGTGTCCCATGGAAATATACAGTGAACCAGTAAGATTCTGGACAACAAAAGGATGACAGAGAAGGGAGTAAGAAAATACTGTTTCCCTGATGTAAACCTTGTTGCTTCTGCTGTAGTTGCCTTGATACACAGCACTTAATAGCCCAGTTTGAAATGACCTGGCACCATCCTCAGTCCGTCTAGAGGTCTTGATGAGGATGGGCCAACTGGTGCTATAGACTGGATCACTGAGGGTATAAAGATCAAGGCATAGCTACAAGATAAACATGTTCTTCCCAAGCAATGATGAGAGGTTTTGTGTTGTTAAAAAAAAAAAAAGGAATTCCTTATTCTCTTAAGAGTCAGAGATGAGTGCCAGGTATATGTGTGGTCTCTTGCTCATCACTACTCCAGCTCAGACTAAGATACCCAAGCACTCTGCAAATATCAGTTCTTTCACTCACATCTTGGAGCTGTGAAAACAGTGTTATAACTGCTTTACAGATGAATAATTGGTGGTTCGGGTCTACCCTGTGACTACCTCAAGGTCGCACAGCAAAGGAGCAGCAGATCTTGGAATAAACCAGGACAAGCCTGTAATTCCCGGTCCCCCTTGGCTGGCATTCTTTCCTACTCCTATGCTCGAGTCTGATGACTGCACGGCACTGTAAATACCAGCCAGTCCTTCAGCACAGAAGGACAGGGTTTGCTCCATTGCTATTTTTAGCTAAGCAGATCCCACTTTTAAATCCGCAACGCCTTCGTTTCCAGTATCGTGATGGTGCTTGGCGTGGCTCGGGCAGAGGAGGGCACGAGCACTCATGTGGAGCAAGGAGGCCGCTCCATGAGGCGGCAGCACCGGGAAGAGGCCCCGGGCAGCAGGATGGGGCAGCTGGGGTGACTGGAGGGTCCGGATGTTATGGAGTTTGTGAATTATTCAGCTCAGCAAGCAAAGCCGGCTCATCACCTGCACGCAACAGTCCCCCTCCTGGAGCACATATGGGGCAGCGTGCGCGTTCAGCTCTGTTCTGATATATGAAAGTAATTAAAAGCCAAAATAAATAGCAAAATGGGCCATAATGTGGAGACCACTAGCAGGTCCGAACATATCTCTGCGTCTGACAGAGAACAGGTGTGGAAAACAAAGTCCTGCTCTGTGCTGAGGAAAATGTTCCCTGTGGAGGGCCTAGGGAGAGCCAGGCCGATGTGGCAGGAATGGCAAGATGCTGCTTACGTATCCAAAGGAAGGAACGGCCCAGGCAGGGTTAATGAAGGGCCTTCATTCCCGCTCACTGCAGTAGGGACAGCGGCTGCAGGGAGCCCTCGGAGCTGCAGAGACCTCAGAGGCACCGACTGACCCAAGTGGTGGGAGCTGCTGGGTGAGCAGGAGGTAGGCTGCTCGGAGGGCAACTGAGGAAGCACTCCACAACCAACACCTCGAATCAAGAGAAGAGGTTGGATCTCCCTGTCATGCATCCTTTGGTAAAAGACAAAGCTTTGGAGAGACACCATCCAACAACTAGTGAGAAGACCTGTGACCGGGCTATGGTACAGAGCCTCAGCCACGTCTGCACAGCCCTAGGAAACGAGAACTTTCAAGACCACTTGAAAACTCCAACAGTCACGATGACATCAGCCAAGTAACATATACACAGCACCTTGAACCTGTTGTTCATACTAAACAATAGTCAGTTCCAGGGCTAACTCCATGGAGGTCAGCCGGGCCTGACCTACCCACTCTCCAATAACTCAGTGTGGGACTTGTAGGTGACTTGAGGGACTTAGAGAGAGAGGAAGGAGAACAGTGGCTTCTGTTCTATTGAGAGAAGGAAAAAAAATATATTTTTTGCTTTTAAAGTTGTCAGACATAAAAGAAGTAATATTCCTAATGCTAAAGAGACCCCATGGGATATATCATTCTTGGCTGAGCTACTGCAGAATATAATGCAACCAGCAGAAGACGACAGACAGGTGACTATATCCTATGTGCAATATGCCTAGAAACAGCTTCATCCTTTTTCTCACCTTCTCCCATCCAAGAAGCTGCCACTTACCACCTGGGTTTGAGTAGTACCTCGGCTCCCTTGTGCCTTCCACCTTTGTTCTGTGCTGAAACAAATTTCATCTCAATTTGCCATTTGAACTTAATAGAATAATTAAGAAATGGCACTTAAAAGAAGAAGCAAATTTAGCGATCCTCAGATTGTTGAATAATGTTATTATGGATCTTCAGTTGTTGGAAAGGGCAGCAAAATGTGATGGATTATGCTGCAATGATTTTAGCACATCTTCCCAGCAAACTCATAAATACACGTTATAGCTTTATCCTACACAATTCAGAGCAGCATTAGTCATTTTGGTGGCAGGCAGGGAGCTCCCTTCAAGAAAGAAGGGCAACAGTGAGATTTAGAGCTTGCACAGAGTAGTATTTGCACAAGCACCTTCGCTGCCCTGCGAGCACATCTGCTCCGTGCTCACCCCACATGGAGCTTCCAAGGACCCATTGGGAACCACGTGCCCAGTACTGACTGCACAGCCTGGCTCCTGCCCTCACTGGGCAAGGGCCAAGCCATTGGCTCTGTAAGCCATAAATTACCCATCCTGAGCAGTCTCAGCACGAAAACATAGGAAAGCCACAGCTTCTTGAATACAATCTGGACCTAGCTTATATCCAATCCAGTTACAATAAAAATACACTCACTAATGGTTTGCTGCACCTTGAAGGGAAATGGGAAACGGATGAGGATGGCTCTGAGGCGGGACAGAACTTATGCCATCCTTAGCGTGATGCTAACAGTCTAAGCCTGATTTGGGAAGCATGGAAGACTCTTCTTATAGTGGCACTTCCCCATATTCTTGAAACGAGATAATCTTCAGCACTCCCCTTTCGAAGTTCTGCTCTGCCTTTCCCTGACTACAAGAAAAAAAAAAAATGCTGAGACACAAGACTAACAAACCTAAAGAAAAATGCAGTAGAAAAGACATTTTATGAACAGATATTGATTTTTTTTTTAATGATTCTTGCATTTACTGAGGTTTTCTAAGTAGTTTCTGCAATAAAGTTCTGGCCTACTGCTTGCCTATGAGCAATCTGACTCCACCACTTTTTGAAGTCCCAGCACTTCACAGACAGCTCATGTGAGTTTTTACTTTCACTGAAACCAGGCTCCTTTTCCATACTGCTGTCACGGACTTCAGCGCTTGTCTTCTTTCAACACTTTACTAATATTTGTCTACCCTTGCTTCTTCACAAGCATTCTTGGCCACAGATTTCCTCAAACCTCTTTGCTAAAATTCTTCAAGACAAGAATGCTACTTTTGCTTTAAAAAAAATTGTGACAAAAAGCACTTAGCCTTTTTTACCCAGCTGTGCTAACAGAATACTAAAACAAACAACTAAACCCTTCATCCAGTTATTGTGCAGACACGCAGTGCTATGTAGTACTACATTTAAGTACCTCGCAAGCCTCCCTAGACATGTTTCTATGAGGAATGGATGCACTGAGGCACTTATTTACAGACCAAGAGCAGGACCTCGGGAGGCTACACAACCTTCTAGGGAACACCCAGAGCTTTCGACAACATGACGATAGACTAAACACACTCCCTAACAACTGCAGCACTGAATTGAGGTCTGGCCAGGCCAAATTCTTGGGTCCAAACCACTCAAATGAGTGACTTAGAAAAACAGAAAGCTATTTCAAATTTTGTCTCTCCCTATTTTACCCTTCAGACAAAACTATCAACCATACAGAAGACAGGACCATTCCGCCAGCATTTGACTAAACCAGCAGAAACACGTGGCCAGGATCACTGCGGCTGTATGTGGGGAAGCTGATGGTTGGCTGCAGTACGGCATAGACGTCGCAGGCCTCTGCACCTACAAGTGTCCAGAGTGAAGGACAGTCAGTACAAATAGGCTGGATGTCTGGATAACTCCATGACCCTGAGGTTATAGCTAAAAGCTGAAAAGGGTCTGCAGAACAGACCCAAAATAGGTATTTTGAATGGCATTTTGAGAGAGAATTGACACTATCAATGTCTTTTAGAAATATTCCATGCAAGACTCTCCTGGACACTTTATTTTTGAATTCCAGTGGTACTAAGGTAGGATATTCTTCGACCCAAACTATCATGCAAGGTTTACTTGGCTGCCTTGGATGCCAAGTACCCCATCTACTTTCAAATGTGAAGTTAAAAAATCACAAATGCTTCAACTAGCTAAATATTTATAATAGCTTGTCTTAAACATGCGATGCATAATCCCTTCCAAGCACTTTAATAAGCTAGAAATAAAGGAACACTTTACTCAAAGACGATAGAGAGCCATATTAGGGGTGAAAAATGAAAATTGTTTAAAAATACACCATCAGTTAGAAGAGAAATGACATTTTAATATACGGGCTATTTTAAGTCAAGCAGGCTCTAAGGATTATAGTTAGATTTGGCCAAAATATCAGCCCAGAATATGGTAATTGCAGAGAAAACACCCGGCAGCAACACAAGTAAATACGCGAAAGGAGCCCTCCAAAGAAAGGGGCATCTGCACCCACAGCCACCTCGGAGGGAGCTGCCTCCAGTGCTCTTTCTGCCAAGAGGCACCCCTTGAAATATCCACTTATTGGCAAATTCACTCGCAAGATGTCATGGCATGCAGAGCAATCGTCTTTCAAAGATCTGGTAATAAGGGCCTGCCTTCTGTCAGCGCAGGTTTTCCACGGTGCAGTTTGGTGTAAGCAGCAATGCTCACTTTTATGTCACTCGGGATTTCTTCCCTAAACACCCCAGCTCTTTGATTGCCGCATTTCTGCAGGCAAAGCGCCACCCTAACAGCCACGGCAAGAGGTCAAAGTCCTGGGCTTTTTCCAGCGTATGTCTTCTGCTGATAAAACCCATCCTCGTGAAGTCACAACATTGACAAAAACTGCCAAAACACATCATTTTCAGAGATCCCAGAGTTGTCAATATTTTCACCTGACAGCTGTTGACAGAAAGCTTACCACTGTAGACTTGACTTAGTCTTCACTGCTCTGGGTACTCCTTTGAAAAACCTACTCCTACTTCCTTTCATGTCACAAAGTCCTGTTATTTTACTGGGAGAGACCGAAGGGACACACATTTGTTGTGCAATCAATACACCTGTTTAGAGGCAAAATGTCAGGGAGACAGACAGAGAGACAGTTAATTCCTCTAAGCTCTTGAAAATTCTCACTAAACACATTATATATATTCCCTCACTCAATTTTCTGCAGCTCAGCTACTCAAAACTGTGTTACACTTGTCTGCAAAATGCAAAGTGTTATTCCCTCTATAGCAAAAATTGTGCTGTAGCACTTCTGCTCTTTGCTTTTCCCTGCTTTTAAACTCTGTCTGCCAAACACAATGTTTTCATTCCCTAAAATTTCCTCCCTGGTAGGTGTTGGGTGTATATTGATATTAAGGCATTTTTGCAAGGGATGAAGATACATTTGGCCATTCCTATAGGCTCGCAGGGCAGGGTAGGGCAGGGAGGAGAGCAGAGGGAGGGCAGTTTCTCATATCATTTCTCTATTGAGATGCAGCTGGAAACAGCAGAGAGTTGAACATTCTGTGACTACAAATCTATTTTGCTTCTCAATAGCTATTTTAGTTCCCACCATATAATGGTATTACATTATCTTTCTTTCCCCACATACAGCAGTTCCACACGTTTTCCTATTCAGATTGCAGTGGGGCACAGGCACCACAGACGACATCACACCACTTTATGCGAGTTTTTAGATCAAAATGTACCAAAAAGACGGCAACCTAAATCAACAAGACCGGCCAAGAAACACAAATGGTATTTTCTTCATCTCTAGTGAGGCAGAGTGACAACGACTTTGTGACAACTCAACCTCATCTAGAAGGCCTGGGAAGCAAATAAATTATGCAAGAAGAAAGAGAAGGTACCACAGGCAACTTTGGGTGAAGTTTCTTGAGCTGGGGAAGAACAGTTCAAAGAGTAAATCACTGTATTGTCATTATCACTGTAGCACTTTCCTGTTTTCCCTATGACTCTGCACAGACTTTCGTAAAATACCTTGTGTCAGACCAGACTGACTTGTGCAACACTATAGAAGAAATCCTTGATTTCCCAGAAATTGGAAACAATTTTCCCTTACCTAGTAGTTTTGTCATCACCTCTTTCCAACACCATAGAAAACCGAATGCAGATCAGCTTTGAGAAGAAACATATCATTAATGTGCAGAGGGAACAACAGTCTCCTCTGCAGTGGCTAAAGCAATCTGCTCTCCTTTGTTTTTCTGGTTACGATATAAATCAAAAGCTTCAAAAAAAGATGGAGGAAAAGTAACTATGTCAAAACCATTTAGCTGATAAGGGAATACCCCCTTATATAAATATGCTATATAAGCAAAGCTCTAGGGGGATGTACCTCCAGAAGCACAGATCTGACCCCCTTACAACGTTTATCCTAAGCTAGTGTCATTTCAGACATGCTAATTCATGCAAGTCTCTAGCACATCCATTGAATCTCACTTAGCTAAAGCAGAAAAGCAAGTACTACACCAAAACTCTGAACTGCTCTCAGCTGGAGTGTCATTTCATACATGTCACAGAAAGGCTTCTGAAAAGCAGCACATTAACGCAAAACACAAACGGTAAGTGAACAGGAGACTGTTGTCACAAACGCCTCATCAATAAACATCATAAAAGTCCTGCGTCAAGAAATAACACTGCATCTACCAGCACACGCCAGCCACAGCAAGTAATGAAAACACAAGCAGGAGAGCAATAAGGAAGACAGGTAGGGACTACAAACGACATAACTGAAATACAAATAGGAAAGAAAGGTTATTGGTGAAAAAGGAGAGTATTTTCCGCAGCGGAAATCATGCAGAACTTTCTGCTATGAGAGGGAGGAGCACTGGGGTGGAGAATGTGTGGATTTACTCATACCAAATGTGCTGGAATGAAGAGAACTGAGTACTTCGTATTTGCCACTTAACAAAAAGAAAAATCAAATTATTTTCCAAGTGAAGTGCCTTGAAGGCTCTCATCAAAATTCAAGCAGCTTGGCTTTGCAGTGTGAATCACTTCAGAAAGTCCCTGCTCTTGAATGCGTGCGTCCATACATTCAGTTTGATCTAACTAATCAACTTTAAACTCACATAACTGGAATAATTGTTCAGAGCATCCCCCTATAGACTGGCACAGAAAGAGAAAGGGAAAAAGATACACCTCAGACACGAAAAAATAAAACAGCAACCTGTGAACACGACTAGACTACAAGGCTCAGTTTACACTGTGCTACAGGCAAGACTTGTCTCTAAAGATATCAATTAAGTACAAATGCAGCAGAGCATTCATAAACTCACTCAGCAAATGCACAAACCGCATTTGGGTGTGAAATGAATAAGCTACTATTCATGTGGAAAAGGCAGGCATTAAGAAATTAAGTTCAAGATAAAAATTTGGAATCTATTTATACTGAGTTCTTAAAGCACGTGCATTTTCTTTAATTACAAGCAAGCATTCACCTAAGAAATGCAACCTGGCAATTTTTATTAGCTGTAGCATAGGTATAATCAATTGTGACGAAATCTCTAAATTACATATAGTGTGGTTTTTGACCTTGGAGTCACCGTGTTTCTCTGTGCCTATAACTGATACCCTTGTGTTAGGGAGGCAGAGACTCTGCAGTGAATGCCAGTGAACGCAGGTATTTGCCAGCCCGAGGATGGCCACAAACGCTGCAGGTCCAGCTCGTGCATCACAGACCGGTGTCACCCCAAGGCTTCCTACCTGGGCTGCACACGACGGCCTTTCCCATGCGTTTGTGCAGCCAAGAGCGCGGTCTGCTGCAGCCGTGACGGTCATCTATATACATGCAGTTGGTGTACACATTATCTTTACTTGGGGTGTTACAGATGGACTAGCAGGGATATATTTTATGGTCAAAATGGCAGGAGTGAAATCATCAAAAAATACACTCCGTGAAAGCAGGCAAGCTACCTGATGGCAACTGACTGGCCTCTTTGGATGGCCTTATCCAGTCTAAAGAGCAAGTGCTTGGTAGGAACTAAAACAGAAGCCTGGACAATCCTCACTTCAAAAACAAACAAAAAAAGTATATATGTGTGTATATATATACACACACACATATACAGAAACACAGTGTCGAGTGGGTTGTTTTCTTGCTGAAGTCCAACTCCTGACTGCATCTAAAGAGGCAAACCTCTGCACAGCCCCTTCACTAACAATCTTTCCTCTCAAAAGGAGCAGCAAACAACTCCCCAGAGCAGCAATAACAACACTCGGCTTCTATTTTACTACAGGTAAGTGCCCTCGGGACAGCTTTTCAAGGGTGCTCAGGACTCTCCTGCATGATTAAAAGGAGGGAGGAGCAGGACACATGATTGCTTCCTGCGCACTGGAAATCAGGGCTGTAATTTCACTGTAGTACAGCACTCCCGCGTTTAAAATGGGGGGCTACCCACGAGGCTGCAGAACACACACTCATCTTCCAAGACGAGCCTGCAGGGGAGGCAAACAAAGTTGATTAACAAAATTAGCAAGTCCTTCAAATTCCTCACTTCCTTGCAGAAGTTTCACAAAAAGATAGGAAAATCTAGGAAAAAGTATATATATACTTGCTAGAGAGGGGTAGGGATTAATGCCCATCTCTGCTGTTCATCAGGTTAAAACTGATCAAGTCAGGCTGGAATCCATGGCAATTTCCCCTAGGCGGCCTGCACAGCCTGACATGTGTATAGCACGGGCTTTACCTCCGAAAGCAGGAATACTGAGTGGTCTTTCCACAGTGTCTGTGCAGTAAAAACACCTTATTTCCCTGTTTGTTTTCTGCCTGCCACACTCCTGTCTCGCACTCCTCGGGCAGGGGAGCTGGCAAGGTGCTGAGCAGTGGCCAAAGCAGGAGGAGGTTCTGCCCTTGACCTGCATGAGACACGAGCGTCTTCGGTGGCAGTGGCTGCTCCACTTCCCTTCTGGGAGGACACAGGAAACAGGAACCGGGCGAGAAGTACATTAGAGAAACGCTGATTGTGAAACCCGCTGGAATGGTATTTCCTGGAGTAATTATTTGCCTCAGTGAGTGCACTGAAAGCAGCAGCACTGAGGTACTCACTCTCTACCCAGCAGCAAGGAGCAGAGTTACACCTTAAAAAGGCCAATGGGCCTCTTCAAGGCATCATCATTATGAATTTTAACAATTCCTTACGACTTCTTAAAAATGAGTCTCATCTAGTCACATCATAGTTTCCTAGCTGTAAAAGAGAAGAAATTTATTGCATAAAAAAGTCATATCTGCTAATGCAGAGCTCTGCCTCTCAGAGATCACTTCCTTGCTGTTTTAGTTATTTTCCTTTTGTTAGTAAGAGCTAACTCTTCACTGACAATCCTGCTGCATTCCCTATCCATATTGCTACACTTTATTTATTTATTTTTAAAGGCTTTTCAAACACAGGCAGGTTGTGTTTAAAAACCAAGTAATTACAAGATTATTTTCATAGTATGTTCCCACGGTCAACGTAAATGCAAAGGAAAGGCTGGAGAACGGGGAGTGTGGGGCTTCGAAAAAGGCGAAGAGGGACATGCAAGAAACTCACTCACTGCCTGAGCCCCTTAAAAAGAGCAACCCGAAGCGTACAGAGAGAGCGCACAGCAGGCAGCGCTGGACCACGGCCACGTTCCTGCTCATGCCGGAGTGACACATTTCCTTGTGCCCTTTGATGGCAGAAGTTAGCACTGGAAGCAGGGCACAGATCACACCAAAACCTGCACGCAGAGGTGTCTGTAATTTGAATAAGGAAATTTAGAAGAGCAAGGTCACGGCCCAGATGCACAGATCGCAAAAGGAAAGACATGTGGCGACTTCTAGTTAGGCGCTGGTGTGTGGGCATTTGCTGTACAAGACAGCAACACATGGCAGGGCAGTTTGATGACAAGTTAATGGCCATATTGCTTACACTAGTACCTAAACAAAAGAAAAATGTAAGTCGGTATTTTCTTCCATTAGAAACAACTTCTGTAAATAAATAATTCTGGATGACGGTACCTAAAAATGCATATCTTACAGGGGAAAAAATGCTGATATTCCTGAATTCTGGACCTTTGAAATTTTAAGCTCCAAGTTAACATAACTAAACATTGCTACTTTTAATGCTTATGTCTTAGAAGGTTACTTTCTCCACAGATCTGAAAATAATTTGGGATTGTAGAAAGTTTTGAATATGGTATAAAAGGAAAAGGCTAATCAAGTCACACATATGTTTTCACAATGAGAAATGCTGAATCTGTTAGAGCTCACGCACCAGTGACTTCTGCTGTGAACGTCTTGTCAAACTGCACTGTAGGTCATTAAGGTTTTAGCTCCCCGGTACTGCGCCGATTACTCAAAATAAGACCTTAGCTCTAAATAGAGTTTAACAATCCGCCTCTGGCAGAGCCATTTCTAATAGGAGGCCTCAAATCTGTTCCTGTTCCTATTTTAAGGAGTAAAGTGTCCATGAAAATGTAGAAATCAAAACCAAACTGCCTGCTCACTAGCCCCAAACAAGAAGAATAAAAGGTGTCTAATTAACAGGAAACTCTGAGTTTCATTTTGAAAGGTAGATTCAAGAAGGTAGTTTAAGAAACGTGATCTGATTTCTTTACATCTTACCTGCCTTGAAGTAACAGTTTTAACAATTTTCTGAATTGTGCTTGAATCCTGCAAAAATTGCAGGGTATTTTCTTTGAGGGCTGTGTGCAACCAGTCTAACAGCCTGTGAGTCTGGAGGGGGAAAAAAAAAAAGGCCTAATAAAAGGTCACGTTTGGAGGGTTCCAGTGTTCTGAGGAGGTCACTTGGCTTATTAAAAAAAAAAGTTTCGAGAAAGAGCTGAGCTCATGACAAAAGAGCTCGTGAACCCACAGATTTTAACATCGAGTTATCTTCTGGAAAAACAATCGCTTGTCAAGAAGAACCATCTGTTGTCCATAAATTACAACTAGTTAAGTGTGTATTGGAAAAATATTTATTTGACTAAACAAAAGAACTGCTTGCATTCCTCCGGATTTAAAGCCAATTTCTTTGCTTGTGCAGTCATGAATAGGTGGAAAATAATTCTGCACGGGCCACGCACGTTGAGTTAGACAGCATGAACTGGCACAAAGGCTTTCCTTTTTAAGTCATACCTTTTATAAGTAGGGTTTGATGCTGAGCCAGATAGCGTGATGCTCGCTCATGCTTTTTGCATACTTTAGAGACTAGATTATTAGTGTCTGGTCTCAGCGAAAGGTCTATTGCCATACAAGGCTTCGCATGCCTTCATCAATTTAGACTGATCGTTACTAAATAGCCCGCAATAGGTGTTTTGATTTAGCACACTAGAAACCTTAAATAAGATAATGCAGTCAGAAACATGCAATACTTCTGAAGGTCTCAGAAAAACTATTATTGAAATTCCATTAATTGTGCATTACGGATTGCATCACACACTACTTAGAGCTACAACTATATGGCCTTTCCATGCAATCTGTGTGAGCTATCAATGTAGAATAACCCCTGAGGTCCCCACTGCTGGTTTTGCTGGGCCTTGCTGTCTTAAGGAAGGAACTTATACATAACGTATGTTATTTTCTTTATGTATATTTGTCTGGAATGATTTTTATTGAAGTATTTCACTTTCTGAAAAAGCAAGTGAAGAATTTTCTGTTACACTTAGGAACCTGAAGATGACATTTAAAAGCTTTGCTCTTAAGATTACAACAAAAACTAATTAGTACTTTACACAGCATAAAAGGACTGTAAACGAAGGGCTGTAACTATGAGAAATAAATGGAAGATCAGAAATTATGTGATGCGTCAACTTGAATCAAGGAGTTTTTCTAATTTTGAAATATGATTTGACAAATGCAGATCATCTATCATGTACCAGTGTTTCTGCTGAAGAAATATTGTGTTGGTTCTTTTAGCACCAGCAACATTAACAAACTGAGAGAAGTGAGACTTACTCAAGTGATACTAGTCATACTGCATGCCTCTGTTTTTCAGTAGGTGAGTCAAGGTGACTTTTAAGAGGCTCCTTTCTCTTTCAGAAATTACTAAATTTCAATACCACAAGGAGTGGATAGCTGGAAGGACCTTCCTGATAGCCCAAGAAGGGCCCTGGAAGCCAAGGAAAAAAAATTCTGATAACCCCCAAAAATGTATCAACTAATACATTCATTTAGATTGGACAAGTCATTTGGGGGAAGAGATGAAAGAAATTAAAACTGAGAAATTTTGATGAGGGAAGGCTGTGAGAAAGAAGCAAGAATGTTTTCCTGCAAATAATGGGAAAGCTGGTAAAATACAACCACTTTCCTTGTGCTGGAACTAAATAGCTCATCTCAGAATTTTCCAGTGAATATCAGGGGCCTGGAACATCTGCCCCATGAGGAACAGCTGAGAGAGTTGGGCCTGTTCAGCCTCTCAGAAGGCTCAGAGGGGACCTGATCAGTGTTTGTAAGTACCTCAAGGGAGGCAGTGAGGAGGATGGGGCTGGCCTCTTCTCAGTGGTGGCCAGTGACAGGACAAGAGGAAATGGTCACAAACTGAAGCACCAGGAGTTCCACTTAAGGAAACTTTCCTTAAGGAACTTTAGGAAAAATTTCTTAACAGTGAGGGTGACGGAGCACTGGAACAGGCTGCCCAGACAGGTTGTGGAGTCTCCTCTGGAGGTCTTCCAAACCTGCCTGGATGCCACCCTGTGCCACATGCTATAGAAGACCCTGCGTGTGCAGGGGGGTTGGACTACACGAGCTCCAATGGTACCTTCCAACCTTAATGACTAAGATTCTATAATATGCTGTATTTTCCAAACACAGGTTTAAAACAGCCTTTTCTTTTCAAGGTAGGTACATAAAAGATAAAACACAGACCAAAATAATTAAAAGCCCGACTGGGTTGTGGATTTTTTGTTTTTAACTCAAATTCGGCTTAAATCAAATCCAATGTGCATGTCTTAAAACTCCCATTTTTCTTTCACTTCAACTAAAAAAAAAAACCATCCATAAGATGTTTTTATCTATCTGTAAGACTACTGACTTAAGGAACTGTTCTTGTAGTATATGACAATTGTGGAACGATAAAAGGGTTTCCGAAAAAGTTCTGGCTGTTTCTATGTGGACAAAGCACAGGACCATATACTCTAAAGGCAGTCCTATGGTGGACAGGCTGGCTGACCTTAACCTCTTAATGTCATTTCAGGATGCTTCAGGCCGGTGTGACCATAGCAGCATGAACTTGCAACTTAAGTAGGATGATTAGACAAGTTATGATAGAACAAGCCCTTAAACAAAACACATATCTGAGGAACAGCGGGAGGGGAACAGAAAGCCATAAAAAGCAGCCAGTTAAACAGATCTGGTTTCAGTCTGGTGGACTTGAAAGTTGTCTCTGCATTAAAGGTCTCTTAACAGCTCAACAGAAAAATAACAAATAGTCTGTTTTAAAACAAAATGATTGAGGCAGAGCTAGAAACTCTCTGCAAATAGACCCTTCCTTGCTCCAATAAATTTCATTACTTTGTGCTAAAAGAAAGCAGTGGTTATTTTTATGCCTGGAAAGCTACATTTCCATTTGTTCGTGTCGTAGTAAAGCCTGGCTATAAGCAACAGGATTTTCTGTTCTCCTGAGGATTCAAGAGCTCACCCAATCCCTGTGTGCAATGCTGACCACCTTTGCTTCCAGAAGTTTCACTCAACCTAGAAAAAATGCAGAGAAGAGCTAGTAGGAACAAAGAATCTACTAACAGAGAAGGCTAAGAGCTCTGTTGGTTCACACTAGTACAACACAATCTAGACAGGACAGGCTCAGTTCCAGGAGTACCATTTACCTCAGTAAATAGAGAGGTAGAGAAGTTAGCATAGTAATCTCACAAAAATTAAGTATAAAAATGCCACTTATATTTGATCTGGATATCAGGTGATTTTTAAAAACAAGTGCATTGTTTCTAAAAAATCAAAAACTAATTTAAACTAAGCTATGCCTCATCTGCTCGATCAGAGGATTTCCATTTCTCAGCAGCTCTTGCCACAGGCAGCAGGACCGGAAAGGCTTTGCAGGGTCCCAGCACTTCAACAGTCAACACTGCTTTGCTGCTTTTCTTGTTCTTTCCCTCATGTTATGTAGCACAAACTACCTGCATTTTCTGAGACTGACAATGCGAAAGGAAAAGAACAGACATTGGGGTTTAGTGCATGACCAGATGGGGGAAGAAACAAACAAACAAAAGAACACATATACATGGTCAGCCTGGTGAATTTCAGTATTTCAGACCTTAGTTAATCAACTGATCTCTGGTAACATCAGTAATGTTCCAAGATATCACAAAAAGGTTATGACTGGTAGAATAACAATAGTGTATTTAGCGTATTTCTAATGAAGGTTGAGCACCAGGTGGGGATTTCAGACATAGGTAGCAAGTCACTCTTGCCATACTTCATTATACGGGCACTGAACCCCAACTGTACTGAGGAAAATCCAATTTAATGCAAAAAAAGGCAGCCTCCAAAGCAGCAAAGGTCAAAATCCTATGGCAGGTGCGTTGACTTTCTCAAGTTGTCTTCTGTGCTTACCAAACAGATTCTTGCACACACGTACTGCTGACAGTGCTGGAAACGCAGCAAGGCGTCACTTTCAGAAATTGCAGACTTGGAATCCTTGCTAAAATATTATCTGAAATTGCAGACTGCTCAGTGTTGGAGTGGATCAGCCGCTGCTGTTCACAAGTTCATCAACAGTGAATATAACAAGAGCACAAAATCAAATCAGTAATTAAAACACAACCGCACAGTATGCTCTATGAAAGAAACAGACTTTACATAATGTCCCAAAATACTTCAGTGCACGATAACAGGGTGAGGAAGGGAGAGATTAGGTTGCATCAGCAACGGAAAGAAGTATCTTAAGAGTTTATATATGCAAGTAGCTGTGGAGCAATGACACAAGGACAAAACGAACCAGGAAAATGGGGCAAACAGTCTGTGCTAAATGAGATGCACCCTGAAAGAGGGTTCAAGTCAGCCAAGCATGCTGGAACCAGGACTAGAAACATTAACATCTTGCTGGGGTTGATTCACGCAAAGACCCAACCGTTATGACAGAGTTGGTGGAGGAGGCAGCTGTGGATCAAAGCCACCGCAGCCCCACATGCCCTTCCCTATCCTGTGCTGCAGGAGACAACGCTGATACAATTCTGTGCAGGGCTGTTGTGCACTGTCAGCAGCAGAATGGAAACCAAGCAGCTCTGGGAGTTCACATCGTGCCCGCTTTAGAGAAATTCTGCCACATAACGCGGGGAAAAAAATGCAATCGAATTTACTACATCTTCATGCAAATCAATTCAGAGCTGCAAGATAGTCACTCTGGCATAAAATATGTGGTACCACCTTGAAGAATGAATTCTAAATAACTGAACTTCATATCAGTCAGTCACAGCAGGTTTTAACAGACCACACTGTAATTGCAGCTATTAAACATACATCTTTTACTATAATACATGTCAGGGTATAAAATATGAATATTCTCTGCACATTTGAATATCAGAAACAGATATGCAGCCAAAAGCTGTCACACTTTCATTTGGTCACATGGTTGAGCCCACCTCAGATATGAGATACACCTAATCACAGGACTATCCCTTGTTAAGATGCTGAGAACTTGCAGCTTGCATCATCTTCCTGGAATTAAGCTCTATACATTCGTTGTGATTGCACTTATTCATCCTTAGATTACAAATCTGTTTGTTACAGAACCATATTTAAGCAAATTATTAGCACTCAAATCATACCTTCACAGAATACAAGCTTATATTCCGTGATGTGAGCCTGCAACTTACCTTAGGATCTTTGGACTAACTCTGCTAGTGTCTTCCTCTAAAAATACTGTATCAACACCTAATTTCTTCATAAAACTGCAAGATTTAAAGACATATTTAGACTCTGCATATGTTTAGAAAAAAAGTCCTTTTCATACTTTTATTGTTTATATTATTCAAACATGAAAAAAGCTTAAGACCATAGTGTTGTCATAACCAGGTCCATCCTGGTCTAACTTAGGTAAATCATTTAGATGCCTTGAGAAAAGTATGTTGAGTACTTGAGGAGTAGACTGATTTGGCACCTGAAGATATAACGAAGATGGATCAAAGCTATTTCTGATGAGTTAGGATGAATCTAGAGAGAACCCTGGAGCAAAAGGGATTAATTTTCTAAAGAATGAAGACAAAATTTTCCAAAAGTTCAAGTCCAGAGTTTGCCTTATGGGTTATCTGTATTTTTCACCGCATTTTCTCCAGTTTCCAAAGCATTGCACTTTTTTCCAATCCTAGGGTAATTTAAAAGAAACTCTCCACTGTGAAATGGAGGTGTAGAATCTTACAAATTACACAAGGCCTTAAACACACTTCTGGAAGAGATTATTAGTCTGCACTTCATCCATGAACACATCCTTCTGAGCAGGATCTAGCAAAGCGGGTCAAGACTGCTTAGGGCAGTGACTGGCATTCACTGAAAGAGATTACGAGAGAGCCTCCAAACTCATCAGCACTGAGAAAGGACCTTGTCTGAGGTGGAAGGGGTGGTAGCTGTTGGAGCCTAATCCTATGCATGTCTAGTGAACACTTATCCTGCCTTTCAGGTCAGGGTGAACAGAACACAGAGGCTGGTAAGCAGGGAGAGGCATCAGAAAGCATCAGTGGCAGATGAGGAGGCAGGATCTTCACCTTGTTATGCCACTTGAGACTCTTTTATTACTATATGGACATAAGGAAATAGATGTCAATTTCTAAGGAACTCCATACATGCAGTCCTACGTATTGCACAGTGACTTGGGAAAAAGTGTGAGACATAGCCCGACTTTGCTTTCTAGCTATCTTCCTTCTAAAGCACTTTTGAAACTATTTTCCACATGAAACATATGGGAAAGTTACTCTTTCAGAAATAACAGACAAATCTCGCTGCCTAAATCTAAGTCTAAAATATACAGTTGCATCAGAAAATCCTTAATCCAAGCTAAAAGCCAAAGGATTCTGTTTAACCAAGAAGTCTCAGTAGTTCTAGTTCCCCGCAAAGAGAACAAATACAAGGTATGGCTACTACTGACCTGCCAGAATCTGCCTATTGCTCAGTTTCTTTGTCCTCTCTTTCAATAGTGGCCCTTGCTTCCTTTTTTTTTTTAAATAATAAAAGCTGCTAAGACACAGGTCTTCCGACTAAAGACTATTAGGAGGTATTCAGACTACCAAGAGGATTGACTTAAGCACGAGACAGATTGAAGGATGAGCATGCAGACTGCTTGACATTTGAGAATAAAGCAACTGGTGAAGCAGAAAAGATCATATTGAGTAATTGCCTCCCCTTATCTTCCAGGTAAGTCAATAAACAGAAGAGCTTGCTCTGTTTAAAGTGTAAAAGCTCAGGTACTGAATATTGCACAATGTGCCTTGAAACTAATAATAAACTTTTTGCCCAGTAGTTTTTTCTTCTATTCAGGGCAGGAAGTGACATGATCTTGAAAACAGTAGTAGCATTAGCTAGAGCTGCAGTTAAACCCTCTATCCAAACAACTGCATTCTCTGCATATGTGGACAACAACTTCTCCTCCAAATCCTTACACACCATTTGTCCACCTATAAAAAAGCACCGAGCCAAAACAAAAGTTCTTGTCTTGTACCGTTTTTGAAAGCCTTTGATATTAATTTCAGAGCCTTTCATATTAATTTGAGTAACACTGGCCAAAAACAAAAGCAAAATTCCTTTTTCCCAAAACACTCTCCAACATATACATGTCAACTTTAGAAAACAAAACCTATGTGGAGATGCAGTTAGTCAAGCAGAATGCTACAAATGCGCACCTTTTATAAACACACCAAGTTATAGAAATTGACCTTTATTTAACACAGTAATCAGTTTAACTTTTTTTTTCTTGATACAAAGTAACATTTTTATTTTAGTACAGAAAATCCATGTCCGAACAGTACCTGTCTGTTTCAGCTGTACCACTGGAGTCCACTCTGACCTCAACTTAAAAAAAAACAAACAAATGAGATCAACAAAAAACAACTGCTGTCCCTCACACCATGAGAAATACTTTAACTAGTAGTTCACCCATATTATTTCTTGTTTTTATATATATATACACATACGCACACAAATATGCGTGTATATGTATAAATATAAATATGTTAAATTATAAAACAGCATATGTAAAACAAAATTTAAATTTAGGACCAAATCTTTCTTTGAAGAACTGTGCAGAAGAATCCCTTTTTTATTAAACAAACTGGAAACAGAAGCAAAACGACAGGCTGTGGTGTAAAACGAGAAACTCCACATAATGAAATGTTAGGAACAGTGACTGAGAAAGCAGTTCTACTCAAATGATATTTTAAAAACAATTAAAATACAGTACCCAAAAAACATGGCACAAGAGACTGAAGCTACGGTACAAAACCTATGTTAGGAACACAGACTCAGAAGTGCAAAAACAAAAAAGGAACTGATACAATGGAGTTCGGTACAATAGGTAAGTACTGCAACCAAAACTAAATAATCACTTACTTGTTGACAGTGAAGACACTAACAATTTAGTACCTTTCTAAAGGCTTTTAATCAAAGCCCTAAAACTGTGGCTGCTCTTTTATTAAATAAAAACAATCTATGTGAATGCTACACACTGAAACACAAAGCTTAAGAATTACCCTGCAAAATTGCACCAACGTAAGCTTTCAATATTTACAGTATCTAAAAGTGACAAAACACAGCATGCTAGGCCTAGAGCTCATGACTCTCCCACCTCTACTTAGTCCAGGCCCAACAACCAAAAATTGTTTCTCAACACACATTTAAGCTGAGATTGTTCAGATATATTATGAGGCTTAAATATTAGATTCATGCATAAAACAAATAAAAAGAACGGCATCTTTGACAGACAAGCGTTGACACAGTACAAAGAGTGGTCTGCCCTGTACAGGAGTGTTCTTCTGAGCTTGCTCCCAAGACGTACCGATTGAAATCCCCCGTTATCACCCAGCAGTCACGTCAACAACGTGCCCACAAATGGTCAGAATTGCAAGGCAGAATCACATTGCGCATAAACCATTCACTCATCTGCAGAAATTTCACTCGACTGGGGAGAGTTATCTCATTAAGTGAAAGGAGACAGTTCC
>PTEX01000210.1:810609-894101 GCA_003342815.1 Eudromia elegans | reverse complement strand
ATAGAAAAAAAAAAAAAAACAAAAAACAACAACGAAAAAAAACCCCAGAGACATTCAAGTAAACAACAACAACAAAATACTTGGAAAAGGTTTTTGTAAACTTGTCATTCTACAGGGTTTTGCAGCATTGCTATGTTCATGTCTCGGGGAGAGGTGCTCTGAGGCCTCATCCCCTCCTCACGGCCAGCCCTGTGTGTGTGTGTACGATGTAGGAGACAGGCTCCATGACATGACCTACCCCTTCCCACGTGCCTCGCCAGGCCCCTGTTCAGTGTATCGCTCCCCTTTATCAAACAGAGGTCACCTACTTGCATCTTTACCAAGACAGAAATGGACAGGGCCCATTGGACAGTAAGTTAATCTGTTATTTATATCTGCAAAGTAGTTTCACAGCCACGTAACCTAGAGCGGGCCGGCTGGGATCCACAGGACTTTGTTTTGTTCTTGATCCACCGTTGTCATAATCTGAGTGCAAATGCTTGAGAGGGCTCCTCCTTGGACGATGCCTGCAGAGAGAGAAATCCCAAGCACAAATCATGCCCTGGAACAAACACTTGGGACTATCTACCAAGAGCAGAGCGAGGCATTTTTCTGCCTGTGTTTATCAACACATCAGAATTAATTTACCTAATCCAATATTTGCCAGATACACGGCTCCATTAAAACATGAAAAAGAATAAACAGCGCAAAGCAGGCAAGCACTGAATATACAGGCTCTTCTGCTAGTCCTTACCTCAGCCCAGGCAAGCAGAAAAACTGATGACTATAATCAACTGAGACAACTGTTTAGTTAAGAGTTTTGCATGTGCCACTTCCAGAGGCATCAGGTGGCAAAGCTTAGGTCAAAATGTGGTCATAATCTGCTATACCATAACTTTGCTGTTGATGTGGTGCTAGTATTTATATATTTATGTGCTAATATAGAGAGGTTATAGTTGTAGCAACTGGCACTATTTGCATATATTAAAAGCAAATTGTGAGATAGCTCACAGGAAGCCAAGCTATGTCAAACAGCCATGGTTGCTACCCAAATCTCACTGACAACCACGTTCAGGGAATCAAAGGTAAACAGCACACAACTCTGAAAAATGACTCAAGAGCTAAATGAAGAACACCCTGCATTCTACTGTGGCTAAACATAAAAGTCATAACAGTAAAATGCTAACACTGATACAGAAGGAGAAAATACATTATTAGGTTTTAAAATTGAAAAAAGTAAGAACTCTGTGACTTGCGAGTTACGTTAGTAAAACCTCTTGGGCTGAGGCCCAAGCCAGCACTAATACTGGAAGGAAATGGAAAGTCTTTTAAGGCATCAGATGTATTTCACTGAAATGCAAAATTTTGATCCTAGAGAAAAAATGATTCTGCAATACATTCTGATGCAAATTTGGACAGAGAGTGCAGTAACTGAACAGAACTACAGATGGTGGAAAATGGCAGATAAATGATCGAGTTACACACAGTGCTTAAAATTTGGTACACAAAATAAAAGGGTCATTAGTCCAAAAATGCATTTACTGAAGCAGTCATAGAGTTCAGGTTTGAGGGAGTGTATATAGCAAGCTACTGTGTCCAACATTATTAAATCCAGGCATGTCTTAGGCACTAAACTACCGTTTTTTAATTCCAGTAAGCCGAAACATCAGCCCAGTTTGTACACTGGTGACCAGCAAGCTCTGGAAACCAGGGACAGCTGGAGTTCTCTGCACTTGCCGCTGCAGGAAGCCCTTCCCCGTGGGTCCATGAGGGGGTTGCACGGGGACCAGTTGGGCACAGCGACTCTGCTTCCTTTCCCAAGCACAATTAAGACACAGCTGTTGGCTTGTAACAAGGAGCAGAAGATAACTTGTGGTCAAACACACTGCGGCCCCAAGTTCTGTCAAGGTTTAGTTTAACCCACTGAAAACAAACATGTGTCTTGTCAGTGCTGAGTAACCAACTTGTGCAGATTTGGGAAGACTGCAGTTTCTGCATTTCTTGATTTTTTTTTTAATTGAAATTTTGTTGCCATTAATGTCCAGATCACTAGAATTTCAGCCCTACTCTTTTGAATTTAGATGGAAGTCCATTGAAATATACCCCAAAACAAGAACGGATAGTCTTCAAACAATACAACGCATATCTAGTAGAATTAAGTAGTAACTACAATGCAGGATTCATATCATAGAATCCCAGAATGGTTGAGGTTGGAAGGGACCTCTAGAGATTATCTCGTTCAACCCCCCTGCTCAAGCAGGGACCTCTACAGCACGTGGCACAGGGTGGCATCCAGGGAGGTTTTGAAGATTTCCAAAGCAGACTCCATAACCTCTCTGGGCAGCCTGTTTCAGGGCTCTGTCACTGTCAATATATACTGTACTTAAATTTACACTGGGAGCTTCTCTCTCATGGAACACCAGAGTTTGCCAAAAAGAAACTGAAATGAAAAAAAGACTTGGAAGAACTACAGAAGCTTCAGAATCAAAACGTAAAGGGAAAAAAGAGGCAGCTGCATCCTCAAAGAAACTTTGATTAAATACAAACCTGTGAAGTACTTGCTATACTCCTGTTCTATCTTTTGTGCTGTCTCGAATTGTTCTTTGGAATGTTTTTGTGTAACTTTGTCCCTCAGGAAGATTGGGTCTTTTTGCTCTCTATAACAAGAAAAAATATATTGCATAAGTGAATTTAATTTAAATGGATTTGAAGCAATTACCTGCGATTGGGTACATGTGAAAGACTGGTTAATTTGCAAGTCTAACTGTGCACATACAGTGCCATCTACTGCACTTCAGCAGCATCTGCATGGGATCATTCCAGCACAACAATTTTCCTTAAAAATCACAGATCTTGGGATGGTGCTTGGGGATTAAGAATAGATTTCTTCCTAGTTTATGAGAACTAGATCTTATATACACACACTCCAGTATTCTCAACTGGACTTCAACTCACTTTTAACAGGCAGGAAATTGAGAACATTGAGAAAAATTGACAAAAAGAGGTATTTTTAGCATATGTAATTTGACATAAATACACAAGAAAAAGTCGTGAAGAATGCCAACAGGACCAGTGCTAAATCTGAATTTTTCTCTTGATAGACTATTACTGCCCATATCAGGCAGAAACAGTGTGTTATTGCATCTTATTTTGATGACTGTTAAAATCCTTGCTTGCTTGCTTCAAACTCTATGTCACTTTCAAAAACACCTCAACAGCTTTAATGGCCACTATGCAATTCCCAAAAGGGTTCAGCACATGACAGTTCCAGTCATTCTTCCCGTGCATGATCCTACAGTTGCACTGAAATGTGTCACATTACTTGATTTCTTGGCTATATTTGACAGTGGTTGTGCTCATTTCTTAAACAAACAACTGGTCATCAAAATAGCAAAAAGATAATAAATATAAAGAGTCTTCAACTTGCAAAATGAAAACAGAAGGAAAAGATTTCTCTAAAGAAGCATTTCTGTAGTACTTCTGCAGAAATACACTTATTAGGCACATTACCACAAATTTTTTTTTTGCCAATAAAAATAGTGAAGACTAAGTAAAATATTAAGGGACACACTGGAAGTTGTGGCTCCTGTTTCCTACTCCTGGCTGTATGCAAGCAGGAAATTCTCACCTAAAAGGTCAGTACTTGACAAGACCATAGTATATCCACTCCATCACAAGAGAGAACTTGCTTGCTTTTTTCTTTTTTTTTTTTTTTTTTTTTTTTTTAAATAAAATCGGGAAAGCTGAAGTTAACTGGAATAACTGCAACAATTGGTGGATCTGCAGCAATGCCAAGTTCACTGCATTTTCACACCTGACCCACTGCGATTAGGAACACATCTTTGTGACAGTCAGTGTTTAATGCCTACTTTAAATATGTATCACACACATATTTATGTTAGGGTTTAACAGAACACTGAGTAAGAAGTGTCTGGATTATCTCCTGCTGTATATACAGTTTAGTTTACATCATTCCCTTTCCCTGAATGATTCACTTACCTGCAGGCAACCAAAATGAAGACCATCTACCTCACAGTTTATAACAGGATTTTACATGGGATTTAAGACAACTAGAATGAAAGAAACAGTAAACATGCAAGCTTATGCTTATTTTAATATAAAAATAAACTATGCCAAGCTGTAATCCTCACATACTTACTTGATTTGTTTGGCATTTTTGTAGCGAATAAAAATTACAATAGGGTAGATATGAACACTATGTAGCCGTTCAATAGCATGAGGAGCGATGTCCAGCAGACAGTGACAATCCTAAAATGAAATGTAAATGAAAGGCACTCAATCAGGTAAAGAGCAGGAACACACAGGCAGATTCTCCATTTCTTCCCCTACTTAAAACATAGCAATTTCTCTTCATATTTAGCAAATAAGGCTACTGAACAACTTGTAAAGAAAACAGAAAATTAAGAGTATCAAGAAATTCTATTTACAGTATCAAAACTGCCTAATGATAGATAAAAACATTTGAAGAGATAATTAACTGAAAACTCAGATTGAAATATATGAAATACTTCCTCTCCTCCACCCATTTTAAGTAGTCATATTCATTTTCTCTTTGAAATCTACAATTAACAGAAGTGTTCCTTAAGTGACAAGGCTCTGTATGTGATGTAAAAGAAATCTAAAAGGAAAGTACAGATTTTAATTAACATTCACCTCCAGGATTATTTTATGTCCTATATGACTGCATTAAAAGAAACAGTTAAGAAGCTTAAGTCCACCAAGCATTATATAGAAAATAAACAAAAAAAACTAAGAAAACACTTTTTAACTTGCTAACACTATAAAATAATACACACATGTCCAGGTTCTCTGCAGCTAAACTAACATTTAAACTGTGAAGTGTCAGAATAAAGTAACTGTTCCATACCTTATTTTTTTTTTAAAGATGGTAGCCTGAGCAACCCTTCTATGGTTGTTTTTTAGAAGAGATTAATGCTAATAGCTCTTTTTTCCCCTCCCACATATACTATGACCATATTTTGTAATTACTCTAGGACTTTACCATAACAGGGAACTCACCTTCTCTGTTATCTCCTTTATTGAAGCTACAGTTGTCACATCAAAATGTCCACTCCTCCGTTTATAATCTATAAACAGGCAATCCTTCACTCCCCGTTCAATAGCTTGTTGGGAAGCTTTCATAACTTCTGTTTCACAGAATAGGAAAAGAGTTGTTTATTGCAATTCCTCAGGCACAGAGCAAGACTTGCAGAATAGTCACTTTAAATATAGATTTTTTTCCCCCATTTCTGTTCTAATGGATAGTTCACTTATACATGTTACTGTCACTTGTTCTAAGTGAGGATGAATGGCATGCTTACCAAGAGGACACCTGCAAAATTTTCCAGGTGATTCTTTGACTAACATGTCTTTCACAGCATCAAGCAATGGTCCCAGAATAAGCACAGGCCTAGGAGAGGTACAGTCCACTTTTTGTACACGCTGGTAGGCCAGACTTCCAGAATCTAAAAACACAAAAAAAAGTTATTTGCACATTATTTCATCTGGCATTCCTCAAGAAATGCAGAACTATCCCTACAGTAATTATGAAAACAACCCCCTGCTAACAGAAAAGGGCCTTGACAAGTATAAGAAACACCCCCTGATTATTACTGCAATTTTCCCCACTTCAAAGCTTCAGGTAGGCTTTTTCTTATTAAATTTGTTAACTCCTTACTCCTCTCACATCAATTCTTAAAAACATTAACTGCTAAATATGAGAACAAGGCTCAGTATTTAGCTTTCCTCATTTCATCTATTTGTTTCTTTTCAGGTAGTGTTATTAATAAATAAGTAGTGTAATCAGCATCATTTTGGTAAAGCAATATATGAATATAAGCAAAATATATTGAACTATGTCCAGGATTTTTGTCTAGATTAAAAAACCTGAATCAAAAATAAATAGTTCCAAGAAAGACTGATACCGCACATCTCCCTGGAGAAACAAAACATTAGTGCTGACAGACCTAGGAATAAGTTATTAAAAGCTAACAAAATAAACCTTTCAATTGGAAATACTGTGGTGCCTTACAGAATCTCTGTTGGTTGCTAAAAATAAGGTACCTAAGGGGACACAGGTTCAGCATTTATAATGCAGACCAACCAGAATGCCACACTACTTATAAAACTCTTGGCATCATATAAACATACATACGTATATACACACACACACACACACACACACAGAAAGGAAACCCAAGTACAACAAAGGAACTTGCCATCCAAGAAAGGAATGGAGTCTGTACTGATTGTATCAAGAGCCAGTAAATCCTTTCCATCTTTGGAACCGCTTCGCTTGTGTTTATGCTTTCTTCTGAAGAACGATCTCCGGGCTGCTGCTGACAGAGTCTTAGAGGAACTGTTTTCATCTTTCACCTCAGACATGCTGTGCCTCCTATAGAATTCTTGATCCATCCTATAGTGTTAAACGAGTTTAATTACTGAATCTATCAAAACATGGCACCGTGCACTCTTTTCCACTTTAGTTTACTGTGTTAAAATTACTTACTTTAGCAACACTAAATTACTCAAAATAGCAATGTTTTTTAAAAAACTGAAGTATGCCAACACTAAAATAACATACCTAAAAATGTCTACCTGAAAGGATAGAAGCAAGCAAGTCTTTTACACTGTATCTCACTAGTCCAACACTTTTGAAAACTAGCATAAAAAAACCTGTTGCATTGATCACTCACATGTACTTGCTTGGAATCTGTCCTCTCTCCAGCTTCTGGGCATTCTCATCTAGCTGCCAAGCCATCCAGCAACCAAAGTTGCCCTGTGGTAGAGTATCATCAACATATAAAATGTCATCCTTCTTAAAGCTTAAATCCTGTTCCATCTCTGCCAGACGGTCATAAAGTGCTCTGGAAAAGATGACATAAACAGGTCCTTCAACTGATATTCCATCATCTCAAGGAAACTTAAACTTTGAGTTTATCAAGTATGGAGCACTGATGTATTGCCTTCCTCACAATGGTTACTATATTATCCTAAGAGCCTTATGCAGCCACTGCCAGTCACACTCAAATACCTGATATAGAATCCATCTCCAGGAAGCTCCTTTATCTTATTGAATTCTTCTAGTCTGTATTGAGTCTTGATTTTGATGTTTTCTCCTGGCTTCAGCATTTCCAGATAAGCTTCCTCAGCTGTTTTATTTCGCATATCAATGGACCCATACTACAAAACAAAATGCACAAATCCTCAAGTGTGATGGTGCATTTAGCATGCAATAGAATTAAGTGCTCCTGAAAATTGTTTAAACTCAATTTCATTTCCCCACTGTCAGGCTTCATATACAAGAAAATCTTGCTACTTAACACTAATGCAGTTTCAACCTTAAGATGTCTAGTGAGGTAGAGAAGGTGCAATGAAGATTATGTATCTTAATTTTTATAACACTTAATTTTCACTTAATTTTTATGACAAGAATTCAAAATTCATAGAACACTCCCACTCCATAAGAGTAAGGATCTCTGTACAACTCCTTTACACTGTTTTAGACATTTTGTCCACATGCTGCAGTGTTATTCATAACTTACCTCAAGTATCATGTCGCCCAACACCAGCCCATCAGGTCCTTTTGCTGGGCTATCATCATCTACATCCGACACAAATATTCCATACAGGTTTCCACCACATATCTGAATCCCAAGATCCACCTGGGATTTTTTAACAACAACAGTTCTAGGTTCAGAGGTCCTTTTGTTCATGTCCACAGGGCTCCTTTTGATTGGAAGAAATAACACATATATCTCGCTATAGAAAATATGCATTAGGGGTATGCATGAGGTCTTAACACTTTCTTCACTCCTTACCAACTCCCACATTTTGAAAAGAGATGGAAATCACATTTCCACCCTCAGCCCAGTTAATTTGCCAGTTGACTTTTTTTAACCAACCACAGTCCCCAGAGAAACACACTTTTTTTCCCATATCCTTCACATGCACCCTGCCAATTTCTTCCCACTAGAGCAGAAGTTTTATTCTACCTTAAGGAATTGCGGGGACTTGTAGTTGGTGTGGTTTGCTTGGATGGAGGTGTCATTGTCCCTTCATCCTGTTCGCTCACAGTATCAATTACGGAATGATTATCAGGGGTTCCAGCTCCACTGTCTTGAGGGGTGGAATGGTTACTCACAGGTTCAAGGCGAGAACTAACAGGAAAGCAGAGTAAAACACTGATGATCAATGTTTCACCAATGACAAATACTTTCCATATATGCACAAAGCTTTTAATTTGGCCCCAAATTAAGTATAAAGGGGAGAGAAAGAAAACATCCACTAACACAACAGCATTGCAAATAGCACAAGTCCTCTGTAAATACAAGAAAAAAGACAAAATTGAATTTTAGAGTGTGATCAGGCATCAAAATGCTATAGCTAGTTTCACTATAAATATATGCATTTTCTAATTAGCTTTTAAAATCCCTTAACTCTACAAGATTTTAAAACTAACTTGAAGTATGTGAACCTCCAGAGAGAAATGTGATCATCGGTTTTAGCTGAAAGTGTCTCAGGATTATGTCCAAAGAGGAAAGAAAGAAAGAGGAAGGGCATCAAGCCTTTTTTCCTTCTGATAAGCACATGGTGCTCACACGTTACTTTCCTAAGCAGTCACACCTCTTCTCAGCAGATGTTTGTAAATGCTATCTGTACAGAGATATCTACTAACAAGATAACTGCTCTCTGGTCCATGCAGCTTTTTCAAAGGCTGGTCAGCCTTACCTTGATCGTGAATGATTGCCAAGCTGATACATATGAGGGTTATACTGAGCCAGAATTGTAATGGTGTCACACTGCTGTCCAATGATCAGTCGAGCTTGTTGCTCTGTAGCATTTCTCAGGTTTATTCCATTAAACTAGGAAAAGAAGAAATCCACAAACCAGGATGTCAAGTTTTCAAAAGGAAATTACCAAAACCATTCTTTTAATCTCCTAATTTGTTTAGCTTCTAGATAATGAATTACTTCCACTGAAGTAAAAAGGAGGATGTAAGTGTTGCTGGGCAATGATCCCTCGCCTTTGACTACTCTTTGAAAGGAATCACTGTAGTTCTAAAACATATGGCGACAGGTTACCAAAATAGCCTTTCACTACCAAAATAGCCTTTCACTCACATAAGCATTCTGAGTTCTGATTTTCACAGTTTTTAAAAGTTTGTTCATGGGTATTTTTTGATATATTTATGTTTCAATATCATGGACTAGAGGTAAGGTAGTTCAGAACAGAGATCTAAAAAAATTCAAGATTTAAAGATAAATTCAGATTCCTGATCCACTCTGGTCCATTTAGCTCTGTCGCCCACACACAACACAGCAGAGAACACAGACATGCAGAAGCCCATATGTTTACAAAGCAGCTCTGTTCTTGATAAAACGCACCTCCACAGCACTGCCTAATACTGTAGGCAAAATAATTGGTTTTAAGCCAGTTATCTCTGGCACTGACATGAAAATGTAATAAAGCATGAAACGTAGTGCAGGCCAGCTGCTCGAGTATCCACTCTCTGTAGCACAGTATGCTGTGGCGACTATGTTAAATGCTCAAATTAAAGCTGAAGTATGTCTGTATTGGAAGCAATGCAAACTTACCATCGTAAATTTTTTTGTAGTGAAACTTCACAAAAAGTCACTAACAATCACAGTTATTACTTGAACATTACCAGGTATAATAGCCTTGACATTTCCCAAAGCATGCACGCTTTTGCAAGACTCTCTGCGGAGGGGAGCAGCTATGGCAGAGCCCTCTGAGCTGAGCCATGGAAACAGTCGAGCAGCACTCACCTCCAGCAGCTGATCGCCATACTCCAGGCCAGCCTGATGGGCAATGCTCCCTCCTGTTACTTTAGAGACAAATATTCCACCGTTTTCTCCGCTCACAATGGAAATGCCGAGTGGCTCGGAACCCTTCTGCACTTTAACATGACGTGGCTCTTCCATGTAGGGCCTTTTAGAGGAGATAGTTAAAATTGATTTGGACAAAATGGCACTAGCGACATAACAATGGCACAGTCACATGCACTACTTAATATCTTGATGAATTATAATAATAAAACAGGTTGAAACAGTTGCTTAAAAACTTTTACAATCGGTTGTTGTAAATGCATTCCTTAAACACCATGCAATGTATAATGACATAACCAAATATATACCAGTACAAAACCACGTTAAAAGGTTATGATAAATGTGATCTATAAATAGTATGGCAGTGAAGTCGGTAGATAAGAAGCTTCCAGGTCCATATTATATGAAAGTAATTTAGGTACTGTATATAATATGTAACTTACAAACCATATTCCAGAGAGGTACATGACAGTTATAAATGCTGGGAAACTTTATTGCCAGAGAAAATAAACATCATCAACGATACGGTGGTAAACCAAAAAACAACAATACATAAGATCAGATTTCATATTTGTATGCAGGGAAACATAAATTAGTAATGAAAATTAAGCAGTTGCAAACTCAAGCCATTAAGACAGCAGTTTGCATGGTAGCAATGCAATTACCATGCAAATTTTTTCGCAAGGAAATTATCCAAACATGTAAAACAGCACAAAGTGCGCAATACTGCTTGAGAAGGACAACCTTATATGAGGCCAACCTCAAACTCCTTAGTGATGAGAACCTAGGCCTAGGAGCCACAGGGATTCTCAGAAAAGACCTATTACGGAACAGATATCTGAAAGATGCAGAATATTTGAGATGAAAAGAACACTTAAAAAGACACACAGCCTTAACAGACACTAGCAAGTACAGCAAGAATAGATTATACAGAACACAACAGCTAGGTTCCCCTCCCCATCCCCAAGTTTCCTTCTTGGGGGATACCTGGCAAACTATGTGTGAAGTCCTAACGTGTGAAGTTTAGAACTTGCTGGAGAGCAGCTAATGCTCAGAGCTGGGCTAGCTCTGCATGGAACAATGTGGGCACGCAGCGTGTTTGGGGCACATCACTAACACCTCCATGTCATGCGTGTACTGCGGGGACAGGAGTTTAATACCACTAGTTTGGGCCTGCTCTTTCCTGACACTTCACTGAACTACATGGATGTGCTTCCAGTTGCGCAGACTGCTTAAACTACTTGAGCTGTGCTCTTCAAACACAGCCCATGTGAGCCAGCTGGGCTTCAGCTGCCAACACCAGAGCTAGGCAGGCTGGGGAAGGGCTGGGCAAGCCCGGGGTACCTTTGCAAAGGATGCAATGGGAAGGGGTGGGGGCAACAATGCAAAACAAGCAAGGGCATCATTTCTGAAGTGATGGTTGTTGCTGCAGTCTCTGGAGGTAACCACCGAGAGCCTTCCCTAGCAGGGGCCTACCACTTGTTCAAGTTTACAATTTAAACAGAGCCTACTTTTTGTTTTGCATATGGCATTAACTAATCTGTGTTAACTCACAGAAAACTCCAAGTTATGAGTGCATGTATATATATACACATACACACACCTCATACATATAAGAATCAGTATACACACAAACATGTACTTGCTAGTTGTTTTGATCATGTAAACCATGGCATTAAAGGTAAAGTTTATCTTTTACATCATCACAATGTGATGGTAAAAAAATTTATTAAACCATTTTATCTCGTTAAAATCTCTGAGTTACACCTTAATGTTCTCTATGACAACTGAGGAAAAGCCAAGTAAGTTACTTGTATTCCGAAAGAAAAAAAAAAAGTAGAGAGACTAAAGAACCATTTAAAATGCTTAGTTCATTTTAAAGCTTTTTCTTAAGACATCTCCTTTAAGAAAGTGATTTATAAAGGTTTTGTGTTTTGTTTGTTTTTGAACTTGTAGTGATATTCTTTTCAAATGATCATAAATATGACCTGCAAGAGCAAAAGGTATAGCACCTCACCAAATATCAAGCTTTCAAGCATCATTAGTGGAAATTCTGTTATTTCCCAAAGCTCAGGAAATATATCTTATGTTTAGGTGTGCCAAAACAATAGCATTTCAAGTAGAATGCTTTACATCATTAGTCACGTGAAAGAGGAAAAATTCCATCTTTCAATTCACACTGTAGATGTACATTTATATGAAAACACAAATTGAGTACATACAGCACAAAGGTCACAACAGAGCCAAGGAAGTCCACAGAGAACTCTCTGCATTTCCTTTCACTGGTAACGCTGTGCTTTGTACACAATATACACTTAATGTCACTACAACAACTTTGTTACCAATTGTTTCAACAAGACAGAAGGTTCACCTAACATTTCGCGAATAAGCAAACTTGGAGTACAGAATATCCTTATTACTTAATCTTTCACATTTTTATGGTCAGATCTTCAGAACATTAAGTCCTTTTACATAAATCAGGTAACACAGAAGGCTTTTGAAGGCCACACAAACGTAATGACTCCAGCACACCATAGTTGCTTTAGACTACTAGAATCGCATGTGGCATCGGAGTAAAAAGCCTGATTCAGATTCTGTGTCTAGCATAAGTTCATGAAACTGTTGCATGTACACAGCCTACCTATATTACGACAAATGAAACCAACTAACCCAGATACCATAAATGACATCTTGAAAATCTGAATCATGACACAGAAAGCCATTAACACACCAAGATATTGGACTAAAAACAACAAAAAATTTCATGTTCTGCCAACATCTATGGACTTAATATCATTGCTAACAGTGGTCCCCAGAGTCAAAAGGATTAGTCACAGTCATAAAACTCATCTATACACACGCACATGCTCCTCCTACACTGTTACACTTTCATTTTATTTGTATTATCTAGCTAAATTAAATCAAGACACAGTGGCTAGAGCAGGTACTTGGCAATACTAAGGCAGGTGATCATCGGCTACCAGAAGTTACTACATCTTCGTTATGCTTGTTTGCCTAGAGTACCAAACAAGCCTAATCTAAACAAGGATCTGAGGTAATTCAGCTGAAAGGAAGTACTGCAGTTCAGAGTGCTTATACCTGGTGTAGTCATTTGTAACAGGAAAAAAAAAAAACCTTAGGAATTCCTTAGCTGTCTAAACTCAAAACTCATAGGCTCTGAAGGAGAAAGAATCCATATCTCCCACACATTTTGTTTTTAGAATAAAATATCATTAATAATACATTTATGTTCCTACATTTTCTGTCACTAAAATCAACTGTTTACACTCCTTCCATCCACAAACAATCACACAAGACTTCATCAGATACATTCGTATTAAAGAATGTGGGGACCTTACCTGTCTTTTCTACGCTCTCCAATAGAAACTGGGCTAATAGAAATCCTAGGTAATGTGGAAAGGGAGTTTTGAGATTGGCTGCTGGCAAAGGAAGATGTTTCCAAATTCAGTGGTGACTGCGGAGGAGTGATGAGGCTGGGACTGCTACATTCTGAGTGTGACAAGGAGCCTAGAAAAAAGGAAAAAATTAGAGTTAGTCATGAGCAACATGCAGCTCTTACATTTTAGGGAAGTAGGACACATAATGAAAGTGTAGCATATATATTTGACATGCAAAAAGAACTACTAATGATATCTTTTTCTCTGTCATTACATAGGTAACTTAGCGAGACTGTCCTCCTAAATTTGATAACTAAATTTAGAGTGCTTACTGTAATCAAATCGTAGGTCCCACAAATCTATAGCAGTCACATTGTTACAGTCAAGTACTAACATATTTTCATTGTATTTCAAAATATAGCTTATAAATCAGACTGTCACAATATGCAAAAATAACATATAGTTAAACAATTAAAAAAGTGCAGGTCATTTCCCTGTTAAACATTTAAGATATGATTCCAGAAGAAAATTAGAACTGTACAACACACAGCAAAGCTTACTAATTTTTTGGATTTTTTTTCTGGTGTGTCATATCCTAGAATCAACTAACAGGTAAATAAGCTTTCATTATAAATTTTTTCTTCACCTTTTTGAAGGAAAATGAAAACTTTCTAACCTTTGTAAAGCTTGGTAAAGCTGGATTCATCAAATACAAGGGCGTTGGAGTAGCCATATTAAAAGCACTACAAAGAAAGTGTATTATGAAATTATTTACCTCTGTCAGAGCCCATGATGGACCTTGGATATCTTGGTGTTAAAGGGATCTTAATTCGTTCTGTCCTGTACTGCAAGTTACTTGAAGAACCTATTTTACAACAAGATGATGTAGCAATTCAACAAATTTAAGAGCAGCTACACTGAATAAGAAAACACATTTAAGCTCCACTTCTTTCATAATCATTAAAAATGGTTGTTATATTTATGTAGAAGCCTTCACAATTGTAAATATTGCCAATGACATTTCTAGCAAATTGCCTTTCTGTCCCTCTCCACATTTCAAGAAACTTTAAAAACACTCTCATCTTTATAATGGTACTTTGCAACAACAACAGGTATTGCAAGGAGAAATTTGCATCGCTCTCAGCCAGCATTTCAAACAGATTCTAAAGATGGACTTCACCTTGGCTACTCCCAAAGAAAACCTTTTGTAACTAAGCCAGATAAAACTAAGCAAAGAAGGCCTTTTAGACCTTGCTAGTATGTACACAGACAAGGAGTTCTTCATGTATTATTTTTCTCAAACATGGAGAAGTCATGAAAGAAACAGAAAATCTACTTACCCAGTCTTGCACTGGATGGTAGTGAGTTGGAGCCATGAGATGCTCGTGTACGTGAATTTTCAGAGTATTCGTTGGAGTGTTTATGACTTAAGTCCAGACTTAGGCGACCTTGATGCTGGGCACTACATTGAAAGAGGAGGTGGCAATAGTTACGACTAGGCAAGGTATCTCAGCAAATAGTAAAAAGGCAAAAAAAAAAAGGTTTTGAATAAAAAACAAATGCGGCCCACACATCATATTTCCTGATCAATCCACCAATTTATGAATTAAGAAAAGGGAGAAAGAGGAGAATAAAGGGTTGAAAATGGAAAAGACTTCACTTATTTTAGCAAGGAAAATAAAACCAATAAAAAACTGTCACATTCAAAAACTTATTTATCTACAGTAGGTCAGTGAAACAGGAGGGAAACCCAAACACTGAAAGACATGAAAGCAATTGGCACATCACCTCTGTAATAACAGTACCGAGACCATGAGGTCAAAACATCATGAATGCACACACACAGAGCAGTGTTCTACTGGTCACTGGATAAGCTACCAGAAACAATTTCACCTTAATCTCTTGAGAAACAAAAATCTAATGGGATATAAATTTCAAGACACCTGGGATGCAGATGCTGATGGCATATTTGGCTGGCAACTGATGGGCAATTGTTGGTGTGAACTCTATGGCTCCAAGCTGTATAGATTGGATTTCTCATGACAGCAGTTACTGCAGGGCATGGTGCTAAGCTTCTCGGTACAGTACCTATTTAAAAGAGATAAAAAAGGATACAGTTGACATTATTAGAATAAATTTAAGTTTTAGAAGATATATATAGTTATACAATTTTACGTAATTATGTATTATAATATAGCCACTTGTAAGCCCCTGTATCTATAAATATAGATTAGCAGTAAAGATATTATTCATGTGGTTCAATATCATTTTAGTAGTATATGCACATTTAAAAGGTGGACTGTAATTTTTATAATGACTCAAGAATTAATCGAATAACCTGCTAACAAAAAAATGAGGCTGTTCAGAGAATATCATCAAATGCACTGGGAGCTAAAGGACTTTCTTTGCCTTCTAGTCTCAACCATTTCTACTCAGCAACAGCAGTTCTGTACTTCTCCAAAACATCAAGACAGTAAAGCAAATTTTTATTTGCTATTTGAACTGATTGCAGGTAAAACTATTCTTATTTTTCTGCTGGCTCACAGGCTCATACTTCCAGGCATGTCCTATGGCTTTAAAGCATAATATTTCCATGTTTGTTTACACAACTGTTTATGTAAGCTTTTAATTTATATATACACCTACCTTTCAGTACTCAAAAGTCTGCTTGACCAATTTCTTCTTAAATTAAATAGCAAGAACTTGTTCAAATATTGAGAAATACAAGTACACTGTCTATATGTTATGGCTTAGGTAGGTTACCATGCAATTAAGAGTTCAAAGAATGAGATAAAATTTTCAGCCACTTCTCAGGAGGAAATAACTAACGCTTTTTCTATTATCAGTAAATGAGGAAAAAAAAAGAAAACACATGCTAAATAAATAAGTGTAAAGAGCATAAGCCAGAAGTATTTCATTTGAGCCAAGAGATGCGAACTGACATGGCAAATCTTGTCACCCAAATGACCACCTCCCACCTGCTGCCATGGGTCCAGCGTACAAGGAGGGGGGCACAAAGCCATCACTGTGTCTGGCGGAGCGCTTCGGTGAGTACGGGGCCCACTCCTGCACGTCCGGAGACAGATGCTCTTCGCTTGCTGGAGTAAACTTCTGCACCTGAACAACAATAACATAAAAACACACAGAAATTAGACACAGATGAAATCAACACTCAAAATGATGTCACTTCTGAAACATTTACATGTCTGGCTTTGTGCTTCAAGTCACTTCTGACAATACTTATTCAAGTTTCTGGCCTTATGTTTCAATATATCAAACTGATACCTGAAGTGCAGGATTTGGAATGGACATAGGGGTCATTTTATGCCTCAAAGCTGGAGCAGATTTTGGCCTTGGTCTTTTTATCTCTGGCTCTTCAACTCTTTGAAAACCAATGTCGTCTTCACAGGATTTCCTTGAAGAGAGATGAGGGCAGTCTATACCCTCCTCACGATAATAGTGTCCAGGGTTCCTACTGCGTCCTTTGAGAGTAGCAGAGTCCTGTTTAAGTGCCAAGGAAACTGGGGCTTGGGCAGTGGCTGGGCTGGTGGGCGGCGATCCAGTTGTTACAGTAGAGTCCGAGGCAGAACTCGTCTGCTGCTTATGCTTAAACTTGATAGAGTCGCTTCTCTTAGGAGGAGTTGGAGGAGTGGAAGCCACTTCAGCTTTGGATGGCTGAGGTGAATGGCTTGTCACCTGATTGGGAGAAAGATACTCCAGCTTGGGAGGAGTTGGTGGTCTTTTGAAAGTATCCGGGTCAAAAATAGATTTCCTTTGTTTCGGTTTTTTATACACAGAGAACTTCTCTGTTTCTGCAGTTGAGATATTAACCACTACTTTCGGCCAGGTACCACCACTATGTTTAGCTCCGTGTCCTTTGTCAAATATAGTCTCTACCATGACACAGTCAGCTCCTGCAGCTTCATAGGGCAGCCTCCTGTTGTCCAAATCAACAACTCCATAGCCTCGATCCCCGTATGCCTCTGGATTGAAGGAGTTCAGGCTGTGTTCTGAATTACTGTGGCAGCTGTGGACTGTATTCCTGCGAGAGTCGGCTCGTAACGTGTTGTTAGGGAAAGGTTTGTGATCACAAAATGAACCACTACCCTGATCACTCTGGGCCTTTTTGCCATCCATGATGTCGGGATTGAAAATGTCAGTCTGTGTTGAGCTGTTAAGCTTCAGGTTTCTTTTATTTTGGGCTTGTACCTCTGATGTGTGAACTCTACAGTTAGATATTTTTTCCGAGTCCTTCAGGTTTTCAAATATATTTTGGCCACTCCAAGACGAACTTTGTGGAAAAATCTAAAACGAAGAAAAACATGAGATGAACTCATGGCTGATTTCTGTTTCATACAAGGTTATGCTCTTAGCCCCCCGATTTACAAATCCATGATATATACAAATACACATATTCAGCTGGAAAAAGCTTAATAAAAATCTTGCACATTCAAGACACAGATCACTGGATAAAACCAAGCTGAGAAGTATTTTCTGCAACATTTGAAATCAGTTCCAGAAGAGCAACTCCACACGGTGGCAGGAGCATAGAACTGACAGCAAAGGGATCTGCACCTCACTTCTACCACCAAGTGATGTTAATAAAATCATGCATCAGTGCCTGTTTTCCCTCATGCATTTTTAAGAAACTAAAAGGATGACAGGTAAGTTCCCTAAAGCTGGAATTACTGCTCATTAAGTCTATGCGAGAGGCCAAAAATAAAATGTGTTTCTAGCCTCAGCAAGAAAAAACAAGCAAGGTTGTATCCATGAGCTTGAGAGGGGCAATCTTGCACTTACCTGTCACGACAGGCAGAGCTCAGTTTTCTGTGCAACTCCCTCCTGACTAAGAGCAAACCTTTGTTTAGTCAGGAGGACAGTTTAATTTTCCATAGGTAGAGAACTGCTGGAGATGGGCAGCAGAAATGAACAACAAAGCTAGCAGAAATTTCATATAACCGAGACACCAAAGGGAAAGAAGCAGGAGCAATCAATATATTTGATCTCCTACCAGATGCCAAATAAAAAAATGTCAAATTACTCCTTTGTAAAAGAAATATCAAGTACATGACCAGTGCAATGCATCCACACTAAGAGTTGCTTTTAGCAGATACTTTTTCACACTAACGAATTAATTTTAATGTTCTCCTCACTCAGCAAGTATTTCTACATAAGTTGAGGAAAACACTACAAACTTAGCTTCTCCTACTCACCTTCATCAGTGATAGTGTAAGGGAATCCCTACAGTTCCGCAGCAGGGCTTCACACTCAGTCAGTGACTTATTATCCAGTGCAATGCCATTGATCTATCAATGCACACACAAAAAACACAATTGACAACCACAAAACAAAGGTAACAGGTGGGAAACATCTCAACGTGAATATGGTGTCTCTAAGACAGCCAAAATACTAGTTATTCCTCTGTTTGAATCAAGGTTTAAATGCACCTAGGAGATCTCGTTGATCTTGCCCATCCTACTACCCCTGTCCACCTCAAAAACATCTCTGCTTAACACAGTTTTGTTACAATATGAAGTTTCTTTCTATAATTGTTATTTTTACTAGTGATATTGTTTAACCATACTTCTGTTCCACTGCATACTGCATTAGCCTTTATTTATTCATATATCTACAGTAATTATCTTCCCTTCATGGCAGTACGTAAGTCAGATCCTTGAAGGTTACAAATGCATATCAGAAAAAGCTTCCTCAAAAGGACGACACCTAGATGATCACATGAAATGAATTGAAAAGTCTGAAATTCTAAAGAGCAATATGTTTGATAGTACTTGCAGCAAAGAAATGACTGAAGGTATTCTGAGGACTTACAGCAATTATTCTATCTCCCACAGTAAGGGAACCCTCTTTGGCAGCTGGGCTTCCAGGTACAACAGCAGCAACAAATATTCCATTTTCTAGACTGACTCCACTATCTGAAATTCATAAAATTCAAGTTTATTCCTGTAATTCAAATACTTTTTCTTCCCTCCCCCCACCACCCCAGGTAATTACCCATCTGACATGGCTGCATGAAAAACAAATGTAACTACCAAAGTGAATCAGCTCCTTAATATCTGAAAACCTTTTTCAAGAAATGAGAAATCAATACAGAAAAATCTATGTTTAAGTCTCCTGGAGCTAAATAAAAATATAGACTCAGATCGACTGAGGTGTTTTAGACTCCCAGCAACACTCTGGACTAATGGCTAACTAGAGGTAAATATGATAAAAAAAACAAAACAAAAACTGTGTTGATGCAATAAATGCACCACTTTTAGTTTGCTAAAAGCAACCAATGAAAATCTTTTCTTAAGAGGTAGTAACAGTTTACGTGGTATTTTAACAAACTTAGAACATGTACCTTTATAGCCCTGCCATTTTTGACTAGACAGACATGAAACACGTATATCCAGCCTTCGCACCCATTACCTTTCTGTCCAGAAACATTGATGTGAAGAGGTGTTATCACTCGTCCACCTAAGGACTTCCTTCTTCGAACCACCATGTTAATAACTCCTCCTCCATTTAGCACAGCTTTTATTACTTGTTTTTTATCCTTATTAGTAAGATCGACATCATTTATCTTCAGCAGCCAGTCATTGACTCTGGCAGACACACAAACAGGTCAGTGTTAAGCGCATACTTGCCTAGGCAGAGCACATGTGCTGTTCACAAGAGAGATACAACACTGCTGCTAATACCTCAACATGCGAATCCTAAATTATCTGGACTTCTCCACTCATGAGGAAGCAGGAAATAGCTACATGAAAACCAGGACTCCTAGTCTGCACTTCACTAGCAGAAGTATACCCCACTCAACTGACTGATCACTACTCTGCTCATTTAAAAGCAACTATTTTGACTATTTTTGGTTAAAAACATCCTACTGACACTGAGAACAAGAATTGCTTCAAATTATCCGCCACACTGTCCTCCCTTCTCCACCCAAAATGAGGGTCACTATCACATCTTCTCCAAAATGTAAGCAAAAAAGCTTCAAGTTTGAAAGGAAAAAAAGAGAGAAAACAAAAACTCTATTTGAAACATTTCCAACCTTGATGACTTTCTAAAGCATTTCTAGATACTAGTCTTCTCAGGGCAATTGTCCAACTAACATGAAAAAGCTACTCATAGCCAGTAAAAAATGGACCTTCACAAATGGGAACACTAAAAACTTGGCATGTTCATGTTTAGTTTACTACAATGAAGTAGAAGCAATACTTCTCCCTACCTTAGTCGACCATCAGCAATACTTCCTTTGTCTACTTTGGTAACAAAGATGCCACAGTCTCCAGGGAGGTAGGGTTCATTCACACCTTCGGCCACATCAAAACCAAGTGCTTTCAAATCCATATCATCCTAAGAAACATGATTAAGTGATTAAACTGCAATGGCAGTGATTGTGCCTCTGTCTATTAACAAGAGGCCTTACTGCATGCTTATACTATGCCCTTGCATTTACGTGGTATCTGTTCTACGTAAGTTCTTGTATTTTGTAAAGTCCCAATTCCACTAGATATTAGGTGCTGTGCTGTATCAAAAGAAATTTTGTTTTCCCCCTCACAGATTTGAAATAATGCATAAGGAGAACTTCACAGAACAGAAATGGGAGAGAGTTAAGACAACATGCATAACCTGTTTTAAGTCATGATATTGGATGTTACAGCGTAACGAGAGAACTACAATACCTCAGACATGTCCTAAAGAACAGGCATTGCTCGGGGAAAAAAGAACAAGGAACTTTAAAGGTAAGAAAACAGCATTGTGTCTTGGTGATGCATTCACAAAGAATTCAGCTTGATATGGCTAGAGATCAGAGATAAACAGGAATAAAAGCTCTACATTATGGTGGTCTAACCCCTAAATACAGATCAGAAATGATAGTCTGCTAACATTGGCACAAACCAGATAATCCTGGGTGAAAAAATGAGTAAACACCTTAAACAAATCAGTCATTGAACCAAAGTGGGAAATGTTAATTTAGTCTTTCTTTTGGTAAACAGGATGGTCACTGTCAAGAGACTGCTTCAAGAAACTAAACCGTGACCAAGGGACTACACATTTATGTTTTCTTGTTATTTTCCATTTTAAGTCGTACACACACAAATAACTATCCTTTAAAGTAATCCAGGCTGCTGGAAGGAGATGGTACTCAGAACTTAAGTTCAAACAGGCAACAAAATGCATGGAGCTTGTATCCTAATATAATAGGAAAAGATCATGCTTATAAAGAATGGTTCCAGACATGATTTGATGAACAATCCCCTTAAAATCACAACAGTAAAAACTCTTGAAGGAATGTAAAACAAGACTGATAAAAGCAAGAGAGCAAGTTTGTGAAAATATGAAAAAATAACAGAAACAGAAGTGATATAAATTTTCCAAAAACTACTATAATCAATTCTACATGATTATTATAAATACTCTTTAGAGGAAAAAAATTGATAGGGAAAAGAATGAATTTGCCATAATAAAAGATGGAGTGCAGATGAATAGATCCTTGCAATGGCTCAAAGCTAAGTGAATATTACTTTGCTCAGTTTTGAGCTCTGTGACTATGTAAAACATGAGCATAAACAGTCAGCTGAGGCAAATCCAAAAGCTTTTAGATGTAGTAGACTCAGTCTTCACCCTGGAATTCAAATGCTAGTATGTCAACAAGGATTTCTCTGTAGGTCTATCAGAGTTGGCACAGTATTATCAGTATAGCTTGATAATAGCAAGGATAATCCTTAGAGTGAGGAAAGTATATTTAATTGACTTAAAGTCTATGCACTTGATCTCAGTATCTCAAAATATTAGAACAAATTTTGAAGTAAAAAATAACCAAATAAGCATATGTGAATGGAAAATTCATCTGGATGCAATATGTTATTTACTGAAGGTACAGCAGATGCTAGAAACAGATATTTTTCCAAACAACCAATAACTTCACATTTGCCTTATCAGTTAAAATGGAGAAAATAGTCATGTATAAAATACAAAAAGAAAAAAGAGCAGGTGAAAAAAAAGAGATGAAAGAGTTGTTGAAATTGTAATCCTGGAAAGAACTTACAGGTGGTAATCCTGATGGATCACTATTAGCACCTGTTTACTCTAATCAATAATTAACTTAGAAAAAAAACACTGCAATATGTTAGGCTGAATAGCCTGCACACAGATCAGAAGGGTAGAAAAAGGAAATGATGACCTCAAGTATTACAGTAATAGGAGTACATGGTACAGTAATAGGAGTACAGTAATTTGCAGTACACTGCAAACTTGCTCATTCTGAAGTCAGCAAGTAATTGCCATGTACATGGAAAATCTCATAAACGAAGGAGGACCTGGAAGATCACCTGTGTTCTACATGTCCCAAAATGACTAATAGCAGTGTGATATCTCAAACAAAAGTATTAATTAGAAACATGTACAAGGCTTGCATTCAAAGTAGGGAAACACAAATTTCTAAACTACAATGGAAAAAAAGTAAAATCAAATGGAGTAATGCTATACCATGATAACAAAAACAGAAGCCAAAATAGGAAGATAATCTTTATAAAAAAGTTGATTTTATACAAACTGATTCACTTGTCAATGTACAGAACTAAGCTCCAATGTCAGTGTTTCCATTCACTCTTACCTTTCTGCTGCCTATTAGCACTGCCATTTTTGTGATGATTCACTTGAATTTTAAGAACACTTATCAATGCATTTTTAACAGCACACAGTTGCAGGTAACTTGCAAGTTCAAATGATCTACTTTTATTTATACTTAAGACAAAGACAAAGCCTGTGTGCCAATGACTTTAGTTTTTTTTGAAATATGTCTAAATGATATGGTACTTACTTCAAATAGGTTTGCGGTTCCTAGCATAACAGAAATAGAGAATTAAGATTACACAGATTAAACAGTACTATTTTTATCATATGTAGTATTAGGGACATTATAATTAACTATAAGGCAATCCAATAATTAAGATGAGAGAGTTAGTATCTTGGACTTACTCTATCTTTTTCAAATTCTACCACTTCTGTTTCCCACTCCAGAGAATCTGTATCTATGGCTGAGTCATGGGAACTATGGGCCATTAACTGACGAAATCTGGCCTCCTTTTCCAACTGATTCTCCATCTTCTCTCTAGGGAAAGAGAACATCTTTTTAAATAACTGTTTTAACTAAAATTATGTATAATTACAAATCTGTTGAATATAACAAATATCATTATATATTATATATTTTGAAATAAAAGTGTAATGGCATCACTGAGAGATCCTTATACTTTATTTTGCAACTCAAAAACACAGGCAGTGATATAAGTTTGCTCTTTTCTTCCATCCTTCCAATATCCTTGGGCTGTTCTCAAATAGATTTGCTTTCTAAAAATTATGCTAACTTCTTAGATTTTTTTACACTTTTTAAAATGCTTAAATTGCACAACTAAGTTCCGAAAATGCTGTAATAAAACACGTATTTTACCCTTAGATGAGCTGCTTGAGTAAACTGAGGATAAGTGGGGCATGATAAACACTGAAAGAAAAATCTCTACCACAGCCCTTAAAGACTGCATATGATGCACGCTGTCTTTATGTTCATAAAACAGTAGGAGCACATTTGGGATGAATGAAACTGCTGTTAATCTGACTGCAATCCCATACTTTATCAGGGTAATATCCAGTATATGGACTTGAGTGATAACTAAAAAAATAAGTGGTGCTCCCATACACCAAACCCTGAATGCCTGCTGCTCATAGCTCCAATGACACATGGTTCACTCATGGACACGGCTAACAGTTACATTTCAGATGATTTCTTAACAATTCCATGTGCAGTTTGTCATTTCTATAACATACTTGAGTTCCTTCAGCTCACGCACAGCATCATTCTTCTGCTTTCTCATATCATCCAGATTGCGAAGAGCTTCAGCCAAGTCACTCACAGCCCGATCTCTTTCCCTCCTTAAGTTGTCACACAAAGTCCTTTAAAAGAAGTTTGGATAAAATTACTTAAAATTGTTCGTAAATAACAAACTCGTTTTACCACACTGTACTTCTACTTCTTGATGCAATGGAAAGCAGTTTCAAAAGACTTCTCAAAAACAAATATGCACTCACTGCAAACAGTTCCTTTTCTTTTAACTTAGAAAATAGTAATTCTGCCTTGAAGAGCAGCTTCCAACAAAGGATGTAGGAGCACTTAATGAGCTACACTAACAAAGTAATCTCTGGACACTGCTGTAGAATTGTTACACTGTATTTATCCATAACGATGGCAAAGGCATGTATTACTTAAGCCAAGTCTTACAGTAAGTTTGTCAGGTAATTTCTTTTGTATCTTCCTTGTGTTCAATAGTAAATACGTTGGATATGTTATGCAAAGTTCCACATACAGATATGAGCTATTTGCAGGACTATGACTATATCAGAGCTAAATACGTCACACCTAATACGAAAGCACAGATTGTTCTTTGGAACAAGAGCTGGAAGGCTCAAGTAGTATTTTTGAGAGGTACATCATGCAGATGAAAGTACAAAGCAAAATGTCTTGGAATGAGTCCTTAGCACTAAAAACCAGTACGTATACCCTGTGTCCTCAGCACATAAAAACAAATTCATATCCACTCTGTGATTTAAACAATTCAGAAGTTCCAACAGATTGAAAGAAGTGCTAGCAAAATCCATCCAATTCTACCATTACATTAGATGCACATAGGTGTGCACACACATACACACATATCATCTAACATTTGTTTACCGTATACTTTCTCTTTCTGCAACAATCTTATCCCGCTCTTGAAAGGCCCAATCTCTCCTACACTTGGCTACTTCTGCTTCCTGGACAGCCTCCTTCAGTTCTTGGGACATAGCTTCATATTGCTTCCGAAGCATTTCAATTTCTTTGTTCGCTCTTTCTATGTCTAGGGTAGCAGAATCTTGTATCTAGGAGTTAAGGAAAAAAATCAAATATGTAACTACTTTCAGCACAATTGTCAGGCAAGTATGCACGTTAATCTCTGTGATATGTGTGCTACCTGAAGTAACAAATTCTCATCATTGCCATGAACACTTCCACTTGCTCAAGAAAACTCATTTAAATGACAACATTGGACAAAAAAGCAACAAACAAAACCCTCTTCTGTACCATGTTTCACTTGCAAGGCACACAAAGTTGTGGGAGCACAACCTACATGAATAACAATCATTTCTAAATAATATCAGCGTACGTTTTGTGTTTTAGACATCATATTGCATGCTTATACCCAGCTCGGCTTGGCAGACAGAAGAAAAATAACAAAAATACATTGAAAAATATTCTATTACAAGCGGTTATAGTACAGATTTCTTGCATTAACCTATGTTATTTAACTTGGGACAGAGATATATGTATGTTTCCAAAGCAGACATGTGACTCCTACAAGCTCCTAAGAGCCAGAATTATAAAAACTCCAGAACTTTGAAAAAACTTGTTTAAACAACTCTGAACTCAGATAAGAACTATATTTCTTCTCAAACTAACTTGACATTCTCTGTTTTGAACCAAACAGATGACAGCAACACAGATACACAGAAGATGCAGCATGAGGATCACAAGCAGAACACAAGGGTAAAGCCCATCACAAAGATCCTGAAAAAAAAAAGTGTGATTGCCTCCAATTATATCAATAAACCTCATAATGACTTGAAATTTGAGTAAAAACGTGCTTTGAACACAGGTTTTTAAAGTCTGAATGCATGTTTAACAATAAAAAGCATCTGTACTGTCAAGGTAAGCACACTTTTAAAGGCTCTTATCTCTAAATGGAACCCATTAACAAAGATTTTTATTCTGACCTCAACATTCAACCAGATCTTTAACACATGTCATGAAAATAACCGACTCTGAGGCTAAGGATGGAAAGACATTTAAGACACTCCCAATACCTGACGAGCTTGGTAATACTCCCTTAGTAGATGGTCTCTCTGGATGATGGCTTCTGTTCTCTCTTTCCTGGCAACATCTCTTTCTTCCTTCACTGTCTCAATATCCTTGCAAGCTTGATCGAGTTCCTTCTGAGCCTCAGCTTTGTCCTTTACTTCATGGCAATATTTTTCCAGTAACTCATTCCTCTCACAAATAGCTCGATCCCGTTCCACTAGAGCCGAGTTTAGCTCCTAAGAAAAAATCCATTTTTTGCAATATGTTAGATACAGAAGCAAACTGTTCATCTTACTAACTGAATATGTGACACCTTAAGAACCTGCAGACTTTACCACTGATGTTCCATAACGGGGCAACCTAAGAGAACTGTGTATATATGGAGTTAGGTGCTACCCAAAAAACTTAAATGTGACAATAAGGATACTACAGCATCACCTTAGCACAGTGCTGTCAAAAGTAACCAAGAACCGAGGAGCATTCACAGTTTTGAGGAGACTAAATAAGGATAACCACCGCACTCCTCAATATTAACCAGTCAGACCCAGTCTTCCTAAAAAGGTTTTAAATATGGTAAATGCCAAACTCTAGCTGCTTCAAAACTAGAGTCTAACCTAGACCGGCTTTAATCAATTTTCTTTTGTACTCCTTTCTTGTTCAACTTCTCCCATTAGTAAAACGAGAATTGCTGATGATAGCACCGACGATTCTTGAGGAGCTACTTTAAGACATTTAACATCATTTGTTTGACTGATTACAGGCTCCAGAAAGACTTTCATTCATGCTTCAGGACTGTACCTTAACAAGAGAAAAAGGCTTGAAATGAAAAATGTGCCATGAAGCAGTTCCAGCAAGTTGAAATAAGCGCAGAGCTAATAGAATCTTAGGGATGCAATTGTTTAGGACTGATGGTAACATGTATTTTAATACCTTCCTCTAAGAAATAAGGCATTAACATGTTAAATAATAGGCCAGGGCTCTGGTTGGTTCAGGCATCTCATCTTATTCAGGCAAGGACTATGAAAAGGTCCTTCTACATAGAGACAACTCTTTCTAACTCTTGATTGGATTTGAAAAGGATTGCTAAAGACAACCATCATTGGAAAAGCAGAAAATACAATACAACCTCTCCAAGTAAGCACAGGCATTGCCTTTAGCAGTCAGAAGTAAAACTCCATTCCTGGCTCTTCTGACATCTGCACAAAACTACGGCATGACACAAACAAGGTGCTGTTTGCTGGTGATCAGAACAGAGCTATTCCTAATTAGTGAAGTGTCAGCAGACCATCTCGGTCTAGACAGAGGGTTTCTCTTGACACTGGAGATGATAATGGACTGTATCAACATGGAAGCAAAGACTGTTAATACTGCCTGCCCCTGCATCGTTCAAAATCACTCTCTATTTCATACTAAGAGGATCATTAAAATCCCACGCCTGCAGCACTGTGGCCCAAATCCTTGCTGATAAGTTATGCTGCACTCTTGAAAAAGGCTAACTACCATCCTGCAGCTTTTATTTGGAAGCTTGATAATAAAACCACAAGCAAAGCAACTAAGATGTTACCTCTGGTAACATTTGAATTAAAAACTAAACTCTAATTTTACTTAGTCCTCCATATTAGCTGACCTTAATTCCAGTAAAATCCATGGCAGAAGTCACAAGGTTGGTGACTTAATGGTTTAAACGCAAGTAGCATAGGTTTGAAACAGATGTTTTAAAACCTCTCTCACTGCAGAAACTAAATCACTTAGCTGGCAAGCATGCAGGGTGAAGGCTTTGAATCTTTAAAGCCAGAAGTTATTTTAAAAAATACTAGCACCATATGTCAAACCATATTATGTGCCTGAACAATCAATGCAGTTCAAACAAAGCTCCCCAGCTTAATAATTATTCATGAAGGTTATTTTGTTCAGTTGTAATGGAACAAAGAAGAAAACTGAGATTTACTGAGAAATAGGTTTGCTTAATCTATTTCATGCTGAAGTATTTGCAAACAAAAGACTCAAGTGGGTGAATTCAGATCAAATCAATCTGAGCAGCAAGCCGCATTATAGGAATGTATGTTGCTCTGATGTAAACTGTTAGGATTTAAACTTTTCAAGAACAAATCACTGAAAGAAACAAAGTTCTGGTTTAACACGTGCAAACGAGTAAGGTAAGAATAGGCACGTAAGCACAAGCTTTGCATAAATCCTTGAGAATTTATTTTATCATGTAACTTATGCCATAATGGATAGTATCCAGTGGTTCTCATGGTGGTTAAAAATTAAAAATAATAAATATTTAGAGCTATGTTCCTGCAGAGGCCACTACTTGAAAAAAAGCATCAAGGACTGACTCAGTAAAGGGAGGATTTATAATGCATAGGATAAAGGCAAGAGCGAACTCAATCTGACAGGTACTCTATTAAAACACGGAAGTGTGATATTTGACAGCAAAGACTGCTTTAGGAAAACATGGAATTTCCTATTTACATCTGATTCTCAAGTCATTGACAGGAACTCACTGCCTTACCCACCAAAATGCTCGCTTAGTACCTGTCTCAAAGCTTCCATCTCTTCACTAGCCACTCTCTTCTCGGAGGATGTGTTCTTCAGTTTGGACTCTGCAAGCTCCAGCTCTGTTTGAAGCTTATCTACCTCTTTGATGACTTGATCTCTCTCACTCATTATGAGGCGGTACTCGTTGAAAACGGAGTCCCTTTCTTCCTTGTACTTCTCTGCATCCTTTGTTGCTTTCAGCTGCATCGTTTTGAACCTTGTCACCTCTGACTGCAGTCGCTCCATCTCTCTCTGCAACTCTTTGTTTTGTGTTGTGGCATTGCTTAGTTCCTGCTGGACTGACTCAAACCTAAAAACAAGCAGAAAAGCCAACAAGACACTTATTCTCCCTTTTCCTTCCTCAGACAGTAAGGATATGTCTGGACAATCAAAACTATCCATCAGTACACGATACAGTTGCAGAGGACATCTCAGACACTGTGTTCGCAGTGCTGCAGATCAAAAAAATAGATTGATTACTGCTCTGAACTCTCCAAGTATGGAGGAAGAGGACCTGCTTAAGAAAAAAAAAATCAAAATTCAAATAAATTCAATATATAAAATTCCAAAAAATTTTGCTATTAAAAGTAGATTTTTCTTAAACTATTGAACAAGAAACACAAAAATACTGCCATCATTTAATAGTATGGTCTCAACCTGATCTATAGTGTTGAGCTCTAATCTTAAAGGCATTCCTTCCCTCTCATTTCAACACATGAAGAAAGAAGGAATACAAATCCAGACATTAGAATAAAAAGCCAAGAAAAACTTTACTATGGCCAGACAGGCAAAAGACAAGGACTGGGCAACTTACTGGAGGGATTAAAAAAGGGTGCTATAAATACAGAAATAATGCAAATGGAACCGGTAATTCAGACATTCTTATTCATTTCCACCAACAGGACATCCAACAAAACTTAACTGCACAAGAGTTTGAAATGTCTAAATCTCATTCTAAAGTGTAACACATGGAAACCATATATATGTCAGCAAGAGCACCTAAATGTATGCCATGATTCAATGCCTCTAAACCTTGGGCATACTCACTTCTCCCTCACACACACATGTTATGGAGCCTTGGTGATCCTTGGTTGATCCAGCATGCTGAGAACACACGGTAAACTCAGTTTCTAGCATTTCCTTGAGAGGCTCTAAAAATATGCATGTCTACATATGCAAGTAAACAAAAACACATGTACGCTTATATAGGCACACATTGCTTGGAGCACTAAATTTGGTTTGGAACACTAAGTCTGAGGCTTAACAAAACTTCAGTAGTTTTGGCTCTTACCTACACCTAACAATAAACATGGCTCAAAAGACAGAATATCCCTTTCTTGCACAACCTAAGTAGTGGCTAAAATTCCTCAAATGATGCCTACAGCTTAATTTGGAAATCTCTTTCACAAGAAAAAGCATTATTTCCTCCTATACACATGTGCGTTACACCTTCTAGCCTCTTTGAAAAATATCTTACATAAAGCGTGTTCATCCATCACACTAAGGTAATTAAGATAAAGATACATAAATACTAGGATAATATTAGTGATACAACCACATAGAAAATAAAAAAAACTATAAAAGAATGCTTGCTGTCTTCACAGCATATACCTGAAAGGTACCAAAACCCAATTATACCTTCTGAGGGAAGAGGAATATTGCTGCTGGAAATGTATTGCTGTGTCCCTCTGCTTCATTAACATGTCAATCTGCTTCTGAAGTCGTCTATTCTCCTCCTCAGCCTGTTCCAGTCGGCTAAGGTCTGTATTGTGACTTGCTATCTTCTCATTGTACCGCTTCCTTAATGCATCATAGTCCTTCTTCACTCCCTCTAGTTTGTCCATTGCTGTATCATAGAGTTTATTTAATATCTCTGATGACCCATTTTGCTTCATAACCTTAAAAGAACAAAAAGCCTTTGGTAAGTCTCAGTTGTAAAAACATGAACACATGCCTTTTGACCTTTCACAAGGGTGTATGAAAACCATTTGAATCTTGCAACTGTGTGGTAACACATCACTTGTTAAGTTACTCTTTAAACATGGGTTTTGTTTGATGTTGAGCGAACGGTACTAAACCAATGCAATGAGGAAACAGATACACAAAAGATTCTCACCTTCAGACTAATAAAACTCATAATGCCAAGAACTATATTAACATAGTTTTCATTCATTCCCTTTATTGTTACTCATCTGACAAATGCTTATAGAAAAAATGGTTTATCACATCTTATGCACAGAAGTTCACGAAAACCCCTTTCAACCTAATTTTGCTCCCAGTAGGTTACTAAGTCTAGCTTTTCTTCAGAGTTCTTTGTAGGTAACAGTTATTTGAAGACCGAGAGCTGTAATTTGGGAAACCACCACAAGATGGCACTCAGGACAGACTGTCTATATTCTTTGTGAACAACTCCAATCTAAAAAAAATAAAAGCCATGCTACATGTTATACACACTGGCATTTACTTAAACATTGTGTCAAGATAGTCCATCAGAGATACCCGCAGAGGATCACGTTTCAAAAGCTATAAGCAAAATATTACCAGGAAAAGAAAAACCCAGTTAAGTATGAATAAACTAACCCAATCCTTAGCTTCAAAATAATATTCATTTACATAAAAATATTGCCGTTAATCACAACAGTGAGTGAACAGCAATGGCAACAGAAAGCCCTAGTGAATATACACGAATGCAGTTTTCTCCTCTCAATAGGCTAAAAACTGTGTCCAAAATGAAGCTTCTCCCCTTTTGAAAGGGTGCTTATATTCCAAGTTTTTGATCTTTTATTGAAAGTTGGACTTGGAGTGGTGGGCAGAAACAAGAGGATTCGATGTAGAGCAGTGCAGAAACACATGCAGTCTTCATGTTATGCTACCAAGCGTGCGTAACGTTGGACGTAGCTCTTACGTTGGACATAGATACATCCTTAACAAATTGAGGGAAAAAACAACAGAAAGCTGGAAGATGAAAAAAGTACAGGAAAAAAAAAAAAAAAGCAGGCAACATAGAAAGAGGGAAAAAAAGCATTGCAACTACCACCCACAGACCAAACCAACTACCAGGAGCGTTTTCCCTCTGCAGAGCTGGGATGGCACAAATTCAACACACAGTCTCCCAAGTGAAAAGAAGCTGAAGATCACTTTCCCTGCCATACATGTTCACACACCATCTCACTAGCAGTTTCAGGTCTCACTGGCTCCTCATCATCTTCTGTATCTTATTCAGACTAAAGATCTCTTGCTGAGCAATGGAGAGCCTGGTGACTGGCAGACCAAAAGGAACTGCCACCATTTGGAGCTCCGCAACCCACACCCGGAGCTGGACACATTAAGACTATGATGGTGCTCCAGGCTATTTCAGGTAAGTGGTTAAATGTGTGCCCGTGTCTCTCCTTATTCAAGGACACACTGCTCTTCTAAGGGGTCAGTTGTAAACATGCGTAAAATATATGTCGATTTATACCTCCTCAAAAGTGGTTTTCTCCTCGAGATCACTTCTCAAAGCAAACTAGTTTGCTTTGAACACTAGTTTGAGAAATGAGTATTTGAGGATAAAACCCAAATTGCTTAATGTATATGTCTTTTGTTAAAGAAAGTCAAGGAAAAAAAAAAAAGGCCAAACATATGAGAATTTGCATCAAGTTTAACAAGCCTGTGCTAACAGAGATTTGATAGCGCTAAGAAGAAAGATATGCCCTAAACAGGAAGCAGTGCAATAAGGAAAGTCTCCCATCCAAAGTCCCAACCAGAGCAAAAGTAAATAGTCCCAGGCGGACCAAAGGGGACAGCCATGGCAACAGGGAGCCTCGCACACGAGCGGCAGGACTCGCGCGCCCGGCTGCTACGCACGCAATCGTGGCAACCCCACACTGCACAAGGAGCTTGATCAGGAGGTTTTGCTCTCTGATGTTACCGAAAGGCTGCTTTTTACTACTGCCCAACACTGAAATAACATGTCAGAGGGATCAGCAAAAACAGAGCTAGACTAATTCGGATGGAAAGTGACACAGAGAAGACGAGGCTCTTGGCGTCCCTTCAAGACAACATGATTCACTTTGACAGGCTGAGAAAAGGAGTTATACAAGTTTCTCACTGAGAATTACGCAGAGAGTTTTATATAAAAATGCAATCATGAAGTTCACATGAGACTATGTTTCCTTAAATAAATACTTAGGATGATGTTTTAACCTCCTTTCATACTGCCAGATAGACCTAATTAATTTCAAGATAGACCATGGAAATACAACCTATGAACCAAGTCACTAACCTATCATACTGGAAAACTCTCCAGACAAACATCTCCAAGCCCAGGATCAAGAGGAAATACAAACATCTGCATCTCCTTGCACTCACACCAAGAAAATTCCTAAGCCATCATTGGGCACACGGAGGCTGCTTTGACCTTTGCCCCTCCTGCTCTAGTAAATAATTATTTTTGTTTGCATAGGCTTTGCTTCTAAAGCCTAATGTTTGACTTGAAAGTTTGCCTTGTGAATCAACCTACACAGTCACCCGAGACATTCTGCTGAGCCATTCCCCATGTCGCTGTTACTCCAACTAAACTACCACACTTCTGAGCACAGCAGTCACAGACCTGATCCCTGGTTGCTCCTTATTACTGCTCTTGTCTACCTTTCTGAGATCTGCATGAATCAAAAAGCCTTGGTGCTGAGACAGCCTCTTACAGACAGTTTTGAAATGTCCTCTCCATTCAGTCATCAAGAGCTTGCTTTTTTAGGCTTCAGGTTTAAAAACATGACCAGCCTAAGGCTTTGTTCTGACTGAATCATGGCTGTGAACCTAAATAATCAAATCAAGTTCAACAATTGTCCTAACCTTTAAGGTGTCACTAGAAGAAAAATCTGTCCCTTTTTTCCTGTGACACTTTCAAAAAATGAACAAGGTCTGGATCGCTTGCCTGTTCAAAGCCACTCCTGTCCCATGCAATACCTTAAGCTAGAGATGAAGGTGCCACTCCATCCACCTCCTTAGATTTTTACTCACAACTATATACCTCACTTAAAATCATGCCACATACTGCCTTCATTTGTACATATGGTTTTTAAACCTTTTCTGTGGTAAGATTCCTTCATATTACCTACTATTCTGATGCCTCCTTCTTCCTGACAAAAGCTTGAATCATACAGAAGATTCACTTTTCTCCCATTAAAAACTTAAGGCACGTGTTTTTGAATCAGCAAGATACAGAAGGCAGCAATGCTACACCTTCACTGACAGTTACTGGTATTCACTGATTTATCAAAACATGCATTGACATGTTCTAGGTGATAAATGTGTGCTTCTTGTCTCAAAGCTGCCACTCACACAGAAATAAGGAAAACAGGGTTAAAAAAAAAAAAAAGACTTAATCTTGATACAGAAAAAAAACCCCTGAAATTCTGTAAAAACAACTCATGGTTTTTGCAAGGGCTTTCACTCCAAACTGTAGCCTACCTGCTGCTGCTGGCTACGTAGGTCTGTTATCTCTTTCTGATCCTCATCATGAAGTCTCTTCATTTCCTCACACGACTGCTGGAGATGATTGTGTTCTCGTACCAACTGCGTGTTCTTCCTCTTCAAGGTATCCATGTCCTCCTTCAGCTGGGACTGGTCACTCAGCAGGCGGCTGTGCAATGTACTGGTGGGGCAGAGAGACACACACACACAAAAAGGCTCGTGGAGGCAAACTTTTGAGGGCTAACAGGTGCCAAGGTACTAAGCCATGTTAAGCAAAGATTTACTACCAAGAAAACATGGCACACTAGCACATTTCCACAAATTTGAGTATTTTAAGCATCAGAAAATAAGAGTAGGAATATAAATAAGAAATCTCAACTGAAACCTGAAACTACATGGTATCCTTATGTAGCATTAAAAGATAATAGATTTAGGCAAAACCAGAAATATGCCTCCAGTGCCATTCCAGAGCCACTTAAAAAGCAAGTACAGACATGCATAGATCCAAGTATCACATGAGCACAGTAAGATCATGAAGAGAGCAGTAATTCTATTATTAGATTATCTCCACTTTCTCTTGGACTCTTGATCTGATCAGCAGCTAACCTAAAATAGGTGAAAAATAGAATAATTCTTTTTTTCTATTGATAAAGGGAAAAAAAAACCCTCACCAGACAGACTGTTTTGATTATACTCAAGCAAGTGAAAAAAAAAGTATGAAAAGTTATTCCAAAGTAATTACATGTCTCATAACTTTTGAAAGAAGTGCACTCTAGCTTAAACAACTGATAGTCATGCTGCTGAAAAAGAGCAAGAGTTCATCAAATGTACTTTACTCTGGTGGATTAAATAAAAGGACAATTTGACACTGCAAATCTTTTTCTGTGGAAATGGGCTGACTCAAACTGTCACACCTACTAGTAAACTCTTTAAAGTCCATATGAAAGAAAAAAGAAAAAACTAGAGACAATGAATAGAATCAGTTTATATTTTAAAAATATCTGGTGAGCTAACTGAAATACACTTTTTCCTCCTGCCTGGTGTACTGAAATACATTTCCTGAGCAGAATGACCCAAGGGGCTTAGAGAAATCTTCCTTAAAATTAGGGCAACAGCCTGCTAAAAACTAAGCCATTGACAAATTACATTCATAAGATGAAGTGTATCTAATCTTTACACACAGGTTCCTAATCTCTTATACAGATTTTATTAGAAATCAAAGATTTTTTGGATAGGCAATAATCCCCTGTCCCCTAAGCATCAGCAGAGGGCAACACTAAGAATTACTCTAAGAGAGGCAGGGGAAAACCATTTTAAAAGCGTATTGTGCCAGTTTGCTTTTTTATTTTATCCCCAAAATTAATCACAAAGCAAACAAGGGTGTTACGCATGGATTTCAATGCATTGTCGCCTTCGGGGCATCTAAAACTCTAGGGCAAGCTTTGCCCTTCCTACAGTTTTAAGTAGGAACTTGACTTTGGTCTCAGTAAATGAGTTGCAATAGTAAAAAGAACAGTAAATGAGTAGTTACAGTTGAAAGAACAACACTACCTCTGAATAGATTAAAATACTCTGCACTTACTTCTGAACAGATCGTCTTGGTCCCTACCAAATGTAAACAAAAAAGCTTGTAATTTCATATGTGCAGCACTGTGCAAGACTACACTGTGGGTCTTTGTGGAATATTCCTATATACTTAGAACATATGAATACTTCAATTCTTTTATCCTTCAAAACTCAGATTTTCTTTTTCCTAAAATGAGAAATTTAATCCTTCTATACTATTATGAAAATAATAAAATAAACAGTATGATTTCAGAGGGTACACATCTCCTAAATAAGAGGAGTCAAATGGCCATCTTGCAAGGCAAGGAATACAGAAGTCTTCCATTAGCACTGAATCAACATAGATAATTCACCTTTGAAAAAAAAAAAATTTTACAATGGGCTTTGCATAGCATTAACCAGCAAGTATAAGTACTAGGAAGGAGCATGGTGTTCAAGATTTCACAAAACAGTTAAAAAACATGCAAGGAGCAATCTTGCACAGAAAAAAAATCATTAAGTAAACAAAAATGAGTACAAAAGTAGCCACTGATAAAGAGGAAGAAGCATACAGGGGCAGAATTCAAAAATGAGACCAAGCAGATGAGCAAACTTCTTTGCAAGGAAGCTACATAACTTGTGACTCATTGGCAACCCTTCACACTTTTTGCAGGTTTTGCAATAAAAACTTAACGAGTTACTGTGCAAAGAAACAACACCCATCTTCAAAAGGTTTTCAGGAGTTGTGGGTCAAAGTGCAAGGTAAGAACTAGCAGTTTTCATTGAAAACAAATATTGTCAAAAAATGCTAGCCATACTTCAAAGTGAAGACTGATTTAATTATCTTGAATCCCAGCATTATCTGCATTTCTATTTTTGAGTCATTTTCCTTTCAAATGTGTTGTTACTTACATCAACAACAGATTTTGAAACAAAGTAATGGTAGGAATATTGAACGGCTTGTGGTCTAAGTCTATCTTAAAATTTACCAGGTTAAGACAGCTATCAAAACCTAAAAAGAAACAACAATTTCTCACTTTCAAACTACATTCTGCTCTCAAACTTGACAGAAGGTTTCTGGCTATTGAGTCAATGACTATGCTCTCCTTTTCAGGGATTCCTACCCCCAATTCTTCAAAACAAAACATACAGTAGACCAGAAACCTCATCTAATGCATGCAAACACACAAAATTAAACAGCAAAACCAGAGATTTAAATAAATAAATAAAATCCAGTTATCACTTTCCAATACCTTATGATCTAGCAGAAATTGCTGAACTCTTACCGTTTACAGCTTTATTGATACTTACTGATAAAAGTCTGCCTCTTTAGCCGCTTCCTCGCATCTTTTTAGTGTCTTAGTATGTTGATTCTGCAGAGACTGCAGGTCTGACATGGCCTTCATACACTGTATTTTCAATCTCTCATAGTCGTGATTTGGTTTTGGACTTGGTCTGGCATGGAATAAGAATACCAAGTCAAATGTCAGCTACTGAGAGGACTGAAACTACAATCTAACAAATTACTGTTATTACTCGTCCCTTGATAATATTAAGCTACATTATGCTTTAAGTTAAATACTGAACATTTGACATCATGGCAACCACAAGTAAAAGTCCTGATTTTAATCTCTAACCGTTTTACACATCTCATCCAGCACTGACACCATTGACCTCTGGACGCACACACGTCCCTTCTGAGCAGCACCACCACCACCCACCACAACTGCCACCTGCTATAAGAACAAGTGGGCACAAACACACCCCAACTTTGCAAGGGGAAGCACAGGGCTGCAGCGTGAGTGAGCCTGAAAAGAGGCTGTCAAAGGAAAGGGGGTACACAGAGCCCTGGGCTGGGACAATAAAATTGTCTGGAAAATAGCTGGGGGACCTTGCCCATAGGTTCTTAGGAAAATCAGAATTAGGGTTAAGGAAAACAGTCCAGTGTGACACCAAATGTACACATATGTGCCAGTAGAATTGGACTACTTTTGATTGCAAGTCATATTGCTAAATGAAATATTATCTGACTTTAAACTACTAGGAACGAATGAGAAAATGTGTCAGCATCTACCACACGTTTCCAGAAAACATTCCAGATTTTGTTTCATATTATTTATAGCAATTTCTAATAAAATATCATTTCTAATAATGCTTTTTAGTAAGCTAGGTAAAGTGAAAGCCAGAATCACTCAAAAGGTATTAAAAAATACTAGTTAATAAGTTGTCAGAGACATATTGGAGTGGGGGGGAATTCTCTAAAATAATACATCTCACCTGGCAACTGACCAACATAAATTACAGCTAAATCTTTGGCCTTGCTAAAGTTTTACCTGTTACCTGTTGCATATGATTTTTTTTTAACATCATAAATCATGTTAGAAGCAAAATAAACTAGCAGGATTATGCCTTCTACTTAGACAGGGTCTCTGAATTGAGCTCTCTGTTCTTCCTCTACACAGTCACAATATTTTTGCATCACTGAATTTTCTAGTTTCACAATGATTTCCTATGTCATTTCCCGGGTCTTTTACATTCCTCTAAGTATCTCAAATGTCAAATCTGCTTGGCTGCCACACAGATCACGCTTTCTCTTCCTCCTTCTCATCTCAGGCCCTTCCAAACAGCTTCACTGCAAGCTCAGCCTGAACAGTCATCAGAATTGTCTTTGCTTCACACAAACAGCCACATGGATTCTGGAACTGAAATTCAGCTGGAAATTGAACTGACAAGGGAGAATGGAAACGGTTTAACACAGCTGCAATGCCAAGAGCTGCACACAACTAAACACACCAATCACGCCCGATTCAGCCTCGGAAGGAGTTTCTTTACAATATAAAGGTGCTTTTTTTAGCAACCCACCTGCATTTGGGTTGCTCAGTAAAATGGCTTTTCACTGCTCCTCTTTTCTTACCTCATCTCTTCCATAGAGGAGTAGTTCTGGGAAAAAACAGTCCTTGACTGACCAACTGAAAATCAAATTCATCCCAAATTAACTGAACATTCATTCCAAGTCTTCAGGGATCATTACGATTTAACTCCTTGTCCAGTTAGAGATGTCAAAAGAAGCAGGACTCACTGCTCAGACAGTTACACACAAATATTACTTTTACTACTTCTCTGAATCTTCTTTCTAAAATAGAATCCTAGTTAGCATAAGTAAAACTCAATTTGTAAATGTTCACACCCTTGACAGAAGTACTAAGAACCTCAGCATTGATTTAAATGAGTCTTTCGGGTGCAGTTACTGAAAGAAGACACCATCTGGCCAATGCAGTCATTAAAATGACAACATTAATTGAGGCACAATTTAAATCTCCGGGAACACTTTAGGCTTCTCGACTCCCATTAACACATGCTCATATTAGGCTTGTAATCAGAAATTCACCTTCCTACAGAATATTCCAATGTGTGCAATTTAACTGAAGAACAATCACAGGACATTTCGAAAGCCACAATGAGGGTCTGAACCCTTTGAATGCCACCATGTGTGTATTTCACATGCTTCTGAAGCATCACTAGCTTAACTCTGAAGAATGCTATACGCACAGAGGTACCCTACAGGTAAACTAGGCCAGTGATGAACAAACTGCTACGATGCCAGCATTCCTGGTGCACGATATCCTGCATTCTAGCTTGGCTGCGTGGGAAAGAAAAACCCCAAGCATCTGGATAGCTAAGGCTTTATGTTCTGCCCCATTGTTCTAGGGGTCTGTCTATGCAAGAAGAACAAGGGAGATGGCCACAAGGAACTATATCTTCCGTTAGAAGTCAAAAACTTAAGTATTGCAACAGAGCATGCTAGTCGGAGCCAGGCAGTGCTTGACCTGATTTCAAATGGGAGCACCACAATTTAGTGCTGGGGGGCAGAGGAGGAAGGGTTAACCGGATACAGAGAACAAGTATTTTAATAAAGGAGACATGTCAGTAACTGTTTTAGAAGAACTGCTGCAAAGAAAGACAAAATTTTAAGATGCTCGGGCCCAAGGTCCAACAACTCTTCTGACACTCATAAAAGAGCTCAAAAAATCCTTAGCATTCCAGTGGAATTAGCCAGAGTACAAGTCAGGACCATATTGAGATTGACATTTAGATGCACTTGATTACAGCAAAAGCCAATGCCAACAAGAGATCCAACTTTCCTATGGGCAATGCCTTAACAGCAGCTTGGAAATATTTTCATTCACTACATCAAGTCCATGAAAAATAACAGTTCCAGACTACACATAAAGCAGGCTTTGCTCCAAGGCAGCTTGCAAGTCCTTTTGTATTTCACTTCTCTGAAGAAAACACCTTAAGTACCAAGAATGGCAGTTTCCAACACGCAAAGCGCACCTTGAGCGCGTGGAACGATCTGACCGGGTCTTGCTGAAGCACCACCACATGTTTGCACACATAGCTACCGTCGAGGGACGCGGGCATCGCACGAGCGGCCGAGTCCTCGTGCACGGTCACCTCCTTCCGTGCATCACAACCACGTGGGCGGCTCCGCTTCCGCGCGCGGCGCTCGGCAACGCTGGCGTTAGGAAGCAGCTCCCTTGGGCAACGGGCGCTCTTGGCAGCCGCCGCAGCCCGGCCTACAACGTGTCGGGAGCTGTAGCTGTTGCCAAGCACCCCGCCACAGCGTGTCAAGAGCTGTCTGCACACCACCTGCCCCGGGTACAGCCGCTGCTATCAAAGGGCACACGCTGATAAGGAAGCAACAGCCCTTCCGGGGCTGTAAAAATCACCAGGGTCTGCCAGGCTGCAGTGCTCACAGGAAGAGCTTGCAGCGTCTGTGCTTTGATTCCTGGGAGGTTCGAGATGAGTTGTGCCCGAGGAAGGGCTGCTAAAAGTAGTGTGAAAAAATATCAGCAAGTGTTAGCAAAGCACAGCTGCATATGTAGATGGGAGTAGTAGTTTCTTCTTTACTAAAGGGAAAAAAGAAATCAATGAAATTCAACTTTCCCACTATTAACATACTTAATTGTTCAGACGACGGCATCCTGCACATAAACTTTGGAAAGCACTGTCCAAATACAATATTTACTGAGTTCTTAAAGCTGTTTTCCACTGGATCCTGTGTTCGCAATATTCCAAATCCTATATTTGCAACAGAAGACTGATTTGACAATCAAAGAGAAAACTGGGCCAGAGAACAGCCCATCATAATTTTACTAATCATATCCTGGTTTATAAAGAGAACTATTTTAAGCTATTAAATCCTTAATTCCTAAACTCTGACTTAAAACAAGAAGCCTCTCTGTAAAAAGTAACCGAAAGCTATGTAAAAGACGTTGACATTTGACATCCTTTTCCTCTCCTGTCCCACAATACAGAGCCTTGGCGGGCTCACAAAGCCCCCAACACTCATAAAATAATGCTCACAACTCTTGGAAAAAAAAGGCAAGATGATCAACTAAGGAGCATATGAATAAGACACATATTATCTCCACTCTAGTTCACTGGTTCAAACCTTGACTTCTTGTAGGGCCAAGAAATTCAATTATTCACCTGATTACATACAGGCAGAGCCTGTAAAGTAGCAGATAAAAACAGCAACAAACAGGAATCACAGCTGCTCAAAGCAGCTAAGCATTATGGCAATGCCCCCAAGCAAACCTGTGCTCGATTCTCATTTCAGACTTGGTGTCAAGAAGAATTTATTTCAGGGTTCAAAAAAAAAATCTCTTATATCTGCTTACCTACAGATAAAAAGCACTTGCTCAGTATGCCAAAAATCATGTTTATGAGTATAACCAAGTATTCTGTGCTCAAAAAGAGTTTCCTATCCAAAAATTCTGTTATCAATTGATAACAGTTAACAGGTAACTCATACTCTCCCATAATATCACACTCCTTATAATTAATCATTCCTCAAATCAGAACAGACCATTAGGCATGAATTGACTTTTAAAATACTATTTTAACTTGTCAATGCCCATAACCTCTCAGGGGTTGAGAGCTCCTTTTTCCCCCAGAACGAGTGAACTCCTTAATTCTTGGCAAGAGAAAGCAGTAATAGACATTCAAGAAGCAGGCGACCTGGAGAAGGTCACCTACATTCACATCATCAGAATGCACTTACTTTACATGCAATATCAATACATTGCAATAATCATGCTATGTTATAGGCAAGAGGGAGTCAGGATGCTGACAAACACTCATCAGGACTGAAATTAAGTATGTTTCCTTTATCTGTTTTTACCTGCAGTCATCAAAAGTGGATCCAGGAGATGAAAGGGCCAGCCGCTTGCGCAGTTCGTCTCTCTCACGAGTTACCTGGCGGAGCTGGAACAATATTGTCTCCAGCTTCTCACTCATTTGTCTGGTGTCTGTTACAGGAGGTGGTGAGGATGCTTTACCAGTCGTACCTGAGCAGGAGAGAAATAATTGTCTGTCAAGTAACTCCCCACAATAAAAATAGAACTTCACTAAAGGAGTCAAGACTAATGATTGAAAAAAAAAAAAACCCTATATGTTTGCTCTAAAAATCCTATTTAAAAATGACACAGAAGATTTGGTCAGTGAGCTGACAGAGTAATTCCAACTCTGTCCACCTCTGCATTAGAAGAAAGGCTGTATCTGCCTGGCAATGTAAGCTGGAATGAGTAGTGTCCTTCCTTCCTTGGCCGCTTACAATTGATCATCAAATCAAGAGCTGACAAATGATGTCAAGTAAGGACCACAAAGGTGACAGAGAAGGCATGGATACATGGTCGATACCTATGGAGAAACATGTTCTCCTCTTAAAACAGGAGAAGCAAGTTTCACCTGCAACAGCTGACACCCAAGCAACACTATAGAAACTTCACAGGAAAACAACAGAACATAGGACACAGTAATGCTACGCTTCCCTTTGTCCCGACTTACCTGTCCAGTACATCAGCTTAAACATTTGACCTACCAACAATTCACAGGAAGCATTTAACTTCTGAACATCTTGGGCTAAAATGAATGCATGATCACAAACGCTGCAAATAGACTACTGTAAACAGCCAATTTCCTTTAATGGACAGTCATATGTTAGCGTTTCATAGGATTTTAGATTTCTCAGCATTTTTTGTACCATTTTGAACAGCAGAGACAAATGATGACACATATTGTCTTCTCAGACAGCTGTACAGGTACAAAAGGGTCATCTTACACCTGAGAGAAGGCAGTCTGGAGTTTAAATTTCACAACATACTGACACTTATTTCAGTTGTAATTTTGGTTCTGCCAGGAGAATACCAGGTTCTAACCCTAGATGTGCCAGCAAGACAGAGTAGTCATATATGTAAAAGTTAAAGGTTTGATCTGTACAGGAGCTTAAAACTTTCTACTCAGGAGAGAAATTCTAAAAATATTGTTCTAAATACAGAATCATGCTTATATAAGATGTAGAAATGAGAATAAACTTGATAAGATTTGCTTTTCTTTGTTTCTTTGAATCTAAAATAACCTTCTCTCGTCACTAGCTTTTCAAAGACAAGACATTTGAAGAAAAGGTATTGTATCAGACCAAGTGCTAATGAATTGCAAAGAACATCTTTTTATCTTCAAAGCCAAGCCAGAAAAGAATGAAGCGCTCGCAGTACGTAAAACTCCAGCTTCTAAGTAAAATTACCTGTGCTTAAAAATTTCCACACCAAAATAACTTCTGGGTCAGGGCTAATGTTTATATAGCATCTAGTATAATAGGATTCCTGTTCTTAACTCCCTTCAGCCGTTACTGTAATGCTGTAATAAGGATTTCTGGGCACAGACAGTTCTTTTGATCTAACTATTGCAAAATAATACACTATTATTACAATGCTATAATAGCAAGCAGAAGAAATTAAGAATTACAGGAACAGCCTGCAATCGCAGAAAGACACAAACTTTCATCCCTCAAAAAGAATCTCATCAGGTAGAAAGCAATGGACTAAGTTGAAAAAAAAAAAAAAAAACCCAAATTTTTTTTTAAAAAGCTCATATTCACCTGGAACAGTTTAGGCACGTAAATGAGAAGAGCTATTTCAAAAACAAGCAGAAGATACAACTAGAATAACTTGAATAGCCTCCAATAACTTGAGCAGCCTCCACTAACTGGCCACACAGTCTTGGGTAAATTCAGTGGCAACCTGCATGTCCTCTCACTTCTTTGCCACCCCAACAGAGATGCCCAAAAGCCTTTGTCCCTTGCACTGGCATTGTCCCTGCCAGCACAACGGAGGAAGAGGCAGTCGGGCACAACAAGAGGGGCCTGGTCCATGGTCACTTATCAGCCTCGGCCCCAGCAGCAGCCCGGCGACAACCTCTAGACTAGGAGGCTGCTGCACATGCTCTGCAACCAAGCCAGGTACAATTATGTTGCCTTCAACAAGGAAGGGCTAAGTTGCCTTAGGCAAAAGGCTTCCTGGCCCAGTATGAGGACATTAATCTCTGAATTTCTTTTTTAAACTATCACTTTTTACCATTGCTGTAAATATTTTCATGCAATGGCATTTTCAGCAGAGTACCAGACCATCAAAAAAATGCATCCCTTTTAAGTGTGGTAAAAACACAGATCAATACAGTCCAGATATCCCCCCTCTTAGTCTTTTAAAAAGCCCAAAATGTTTACCTTGGCTCAATTTAATTAAAACTTAATGTTTCCAGTAACAGTATAAAATGTCTCAGTCTTAAGAGGGATTTGTGGATGCTCCAAAAAGACTTCAATATACCCCTAGTTCATAAAAAAAAAACCCCACACATATTCTTCTTTCCTCCTAAAGGGGTTTTTATAGCTGACTGCTGAAAGCCTTTCATTTCATCTGGCATCCTGACGCAGTACAAGGCAAGCGAGCTGCACGTCCAGCTCTATATTCTTATTCCACCTGAGTGCATATTTTACACAGCAGTACTTCCTTTCTGCACTTTTACCAAACTGGTCTGAACATGCACAAGCCTGAAGGCTAAACTTCCATTACTCCAATTATGGTACCTTTCAGGAACTTACCTGCTCTCGCACACAACCCGGATTTGTCAAAATGCATTTGCTACCTGCCCAGTCAAGTGCAACTCACTTGCCAACTTCTGTATGCCTTTAAACAGTGTTTTTTATTGTTGGTTTTACTTCTTTTAAGAAGTCCATAGCAATAGTTGTTAAGTCACCTTTCTTGCCTACCTCAAGTGAAGCTGCAGTCCAACATCTAAATGGCCTTATGGCAGTGATGTGTTGTGTGGGCAAAACAGATTTTGCAAACAACATGGTACTTAGAATAAATTCCATGAAAAAATTTGCTTTCAAACAAAAGGTCTCAAGCTTTTGCAGGATTTCCTCCATACTTTCTATGAAAAAAAAACATTTAAATGGAAGCTGGGGCAATCAGTTCTCCCACAATTATAGTTCAAAGGCTTGGCTTACCAGAAGCCACAAAGATCCACTATCGCAGCACGTACTCAACACGATGCTTGACGATCGTGACTCTGACCATCAATGACAGAAGTGATCACGCTGCCAGAGACAAACTGCTGCTCAGCCAGGGGCTCCACAGCAGTTGGGGTTGGAAGGAACACACACTTCCAAGGGAGGAGATGGAGAGAAAGCCCTATAAAAGGTAGGGCTAAGGAACATACCAAGCTCACCGCACACACCATCATACTGAATGTGCACAAGGCTGAGGTGGGAAAATGGGTGCAAAGGCATAAGTATCTTGTTTGCAGAAATACTATGAATTGGATTCAAATTCTGACAACCTCCTCACCCTATCTGAAGTACACTGGCCACACAAGAAGGGCAGGATCAACAACTTCTAAAGGCAACCTGGCGTACACTAAAAAATCTGAAGTTTCACCATGACGTTTTTAGAAGTCATCTTATAAACTGCATCATTTCTTGCTTGCAAAAAGAGACTACTGAACATACAATCAGTCCTTCATTGCTTTCATTCCACTTTTTTCCTCTTATAAAATGGAAAATGAGGATGTTTAGAATATTTTTGCTTTATGGTTTTCTAAGTCATGACAGACACTGTTAAGATGAGTGTAGGACACAGGCATTCACATGCCATGAAGATACAGCAGACAAAATGCCAGAAAGTGCTCGGGTATTTATACCTGTTCTTAAGTCCATCATATGCAGAAATGTTAAGATGCCGAGAAATATATTAAGCTTATCCATTGCAAGAAACAAAACACAATAAACCCAGAATAAGCAGCAAAAAACCATTCCCTCAACACTATATCAGTTTTCAATCTTTTTTTGTTTGTTTTGTTTTTTAAATATAGGGCAGTACACTTCCACTGAGTAATTCGTGCAAGCCTCTGAAGCGACCAAGGTTGAAAACTCAGTGTGCACGAGCACATCTGCAGCTCCCCCCAGCGCTGCCGGGAAATGCTGGTCATACAAGAGAGGTCAGTGGGAACACAATACAGCTATTCAAAGTACTTACTCGGGAGAAGATGGTTATTAACAAGCATACTGAAAATTAGGGGCAAAGAAACTACGGCTCAATCCTAGAATCATCTCCACAATTCATGAACTGGACAGATTAAAGTAGCAGGAGACTGAAATTATTCTGCATCATTTCATCTATGCCCTGTCAAGCCACAAAAGATCTTTTATTGAGAGAATGTCATAAACCACACCTGCAACTGCATCCTTCCTGTGAACAGTGAAAAATGCTACTTTGTTACCCACAGCTGCAGAAAGTGAGGCAGTAAAGTGAAATCACAGGGACTTAAAAGGGCAGTTGTCAAAACGGCCGACACAGGTCTTGACAACAGTGAATGAAAGACTCCACGCTGCTGGCGAGGCCTCATCTGACTGGGCACACGGGTGATGTTTGCTTTGGAGCAAGAATAAAGAGCCCCAGATTAAGTAGCTTGGACTGCAGTTAGTGAAAACCCCTACCTTTCTGAAAATAGCCTGTCAGGCTGATAAGCTCACCAAGTGTTAAGCAAGGAAACACCGCTGGTTAAAGTCCAAGTCGGACAAGCCTAGGGGGGACAGATACGCAACTACCTGATGGCTGCAAGGATAAGTCATAAAGTTACAGGGCCAATGAGGGGTTTTGTTACAGACTGCATTGCAAATTCCCTTAAGAAAACCTAATTCAGCAATACAGTGAGCAAATAGAAAGACGAGACGCTGAGGACTAAAGGAATGATTTTTCACTTGTTCGTCACTTGCAGAGAATTGAAGGGCTGGAGCAGGAACAGCATGTTAGACAACAACTGCAGTGTTTCATGCGGAACGAAGGGCAGAGAAGCCTCATGGCTGCAATTCCAACAGGTTTCTATCAAAAAATACATATAAACCTCTACATAAAAAGCATTACACATCAAAAGAATATACTAAATGAAAACACCATGTGAGCAAAGAGATATTAAATGAGACAATTTTCAGAATGGAAAGAACGCAATATCTTTGTGTTCAAAACAGGCATTTTCACTCCTAGGCATCACAAGCTGCAGTGTTGACCATGCTCAGTCATACTCACCTCCTGTACAGGATTTGCTAGTTTCTCTTCAGCACAGATGCTGGAAGTTCACCAAGGAGTACCAAGAAATCGGCAAAAATAGCATTGCAAACTTAAAGCTATGCTATATATTCATATATTCCAGCAAAGAAAAGACAAGTTCAAGAAACAATCAGCTCCTGGACATCAAGAGGAATATGGATAATTTACTCCCTTGTGTCAGCTTGGCCTATGGGCCTTGGGCTCCACTGCAGCCCACTCTGCACTGATAGGTAACCTCCAGCATGTGAGTTCAGAACAGGAGTCATGCAAGTTCTTCTTAGTCACCCATGGCATTTATCTTGACAAGATTAAGCCTAACAGAGCATGCTATACAAACCAACATGCTACAAGACTGAAAAGTTAATCCAAAAGCAACATTTCTTTTTTCTCTGGTCTTATCCTCTGGCTAGGTCAAGCGGGAGATCGGCCAGAGACTGTCACATACAGCTGTGTTACTGGTTCCTATCCAATTCCTAAGTGACAGTGTTGATCCGTGCTTGGCACGCCAGGCACCACCACTCCATAAATAATTATTCTGATGTCAGAGGACGGATTGGAGCCCCATTCAGAGACCCTGCTGGGCATGGGCAGCGGGCAGCCAAAGGAAGCTTCTATTTACACACAAAAATCTTTGTGATCAGCAGGGAGAAAGGAGAAGGGAAATACAGCAAGAGCATGGCAATTTAATGAGGATTTGTTCCTTTTGGGGGGAAGAAGGTGGGGCTGAAGTACAATGGTGGGATGCAGGGATTACTGCAGCTTACACCATCTCTCTCTTGGGAATTAACAATTAACTTTGGCTTCCAGTACTGTCAAAACAACCCGTTTCATATGCACAGCATGGACTTTATCAATGCATGAAAAAAGTTAAGAAATAGTGTCTTGTTCACAAATTTCAAACAGTAAAGAAGATACACAGGAAAACCTCCAGCAAATAACAATCCATCACTCTGCTTTTCTTTACATGTGTGTAGACAGAAAAGATAGCATCTGTATAACTGCACAGGCAGAGAGGTTTATGAAGAGCCAGCCCCTTATCCAAGTCTGCTACCCTGCAGCTACATGGGTGGGAAAAAAGGTTTGGGCTCAATGATGTCTTCTAGACCTTGTGTGCACGGTGGAAACGCATTCTTGCTGCGATCCTCATGCTTGGCACACCTCTAGGCAGGGAGAAAAAGGAAGAGAGGTTTGGCTGACAATACAGATATTGGATGGACTGGTCATGAACTCCTCAAAGCGTCATATCAGTCACACTGTAGAAGTTACATCAGTACTTGCTGTGTTCCCTTATTAGGCCTATGAGAATTACTGAAAGCTGATTGAAAAAAATTGTGAATAGGTATTACTAACACAAAAGTGAAGGAGACTTCCTAAATTGTCTCCAAATCCCAGTTATTTCTGTGCTTTTCTGTTTCCAAGTAGTGCAAAGGGCAAGGAATACGGTGACAATTGCTGTGGTCTGTAAATGAAAATACTGCTAAGCTGGTGGGCATCCTTTGCCTGGGAGGGAGCCAACATCCTTCCGCAAGATTCCCTGTGTAAGCAGACAGAATTCCTCTACCTCCTTATCGGACAAAAATGCATGTTTGAAATTTAAAACAATAAATATAGGCTCTTAGGATGGCTGAAAAGCACACACGCCCAAGACAACCGCACTCTGAGGGTTGAAAACTAAGTTAGTAGGGAAGAGACCATGGAGATCTCTATGGAGGAGCATATTTGCACCTTTACTACAAATAGGGCACCTTGTCCTCCTTCAAAATGGGTTCTGCATCTAAATGTCGACAGAGGAGGTCCTGCAGGAACTGATGCTTCTCCGATGACAGTCACCACCGCAGGCCTGTCCCCCTGGCGGGCCTGCCTGGCTCCTGGGAGCCTGGGGACGCAGGCACAGCGTGTGCAGCAGGACACGCTGAGACAGGAGCCCCAAGCAGGATTTGGAGCAGAGGAAAACAGTGGGGCCCTGGCAGTGCCACTTGTCCTGAGCGCTGCCCGCCCGCCTCGCACTGCACGAGCGGCTCTTCGCTCCCTCGGCGAGCAGGGCTTCCAAGAGGCTCGTGGCCTTCCTTCTGAACCCAACAAGCCAACAAGAGCCAGATCACTGCTGAATGCTGCAGTAAAATCATGAACTGATACTCAGCAAATCATCAAAATGATTTTGCTTTTCCCCTTCAGCACCATCAGGCTTGCCTTTCCCACAGGGAATACAATCTGTTGATAAACTCCGTTCATGCAAAAACATATCAGGATTGACAGTCACTGGCATCAGCTCATTTCTCCCACATTAATAATATTTTACTAGAACTTGTGATTTTAGGAAATGAGGTTCCAAGCTCTTCTCTCTATAAAATTACCCATAAAGAGTGTACAGTTTTGCTATAGACAGTTCCTGGAAGGTATTTACACCATATCCAGCCCTGTGACCTATGACAGAACAGATAACAACAGTTTTGCAGGGCAGGCTGGGTCGTACCCCTCTCAAAAATAAGGAAATAAACAACAACAAAAAAACCCACATACCAACACACACACAGAGTGGACCCACATCAGCATTTTAGATGAAATATTGTACATGAATGCCAGTAGGTATTTCAGGAGCTGGAACTGTGCTACAAAGCCAGACACACCTGAGTAGGCAAAGCTACTTTTAGTACTCGAGTGGCAGCAGCCAGTTTAGCTCTCAGCAGCAGCAGCATGAACGTGATGGCTCTTTTAAGATTTTCTGAGATCTATTTGAATTTGTACATGAAGGTCTTTTTCTGAGAAATAGGCCCAGTCATTAAACATATCAGTTTCACAAATTAAGTCAGAATACTTGGACGGCTGTAAAACTGATATAATCATCTCAGTTTAACCAACATCCTGGCTTACTTGGAGCTATTTCAAAACAAGACCATCTAATTATGGAGGTTGGCAGCACAAGCCACCTCCAACAATAGCTACTGTGATTAAGGTTGGGAAGATGAAGCACTTCCCCAGTAACTGCTATGAAATATGGAGTTCATAGAATGAAAATGAAAAGTTGCAGTAGTTCTCCTAGTTAGGGGCTGCTAAGATTAACTGTTCTTTACCAGGGCTTAAATAGTACCTCGATATCTTTCTCATTTCCTCTGAAAACTGATTTCATTTGATTGACAAACAGAGCAAGGTGAGCACAAACTAATGAAATGAACAGGATCGCCTGAGTGCTTTGAACTCGGAGCAGATGCATGTCTTACCCACACGGCAAGCACATGAATGGGGAAATAAAGATATACTTTTTAATGTGCATGTGTGCACATACCATGACCATTCTGAACTGAGCATATGTCAAAGCCTTATTTATTCTTTTCTCCAGATTACAAACTATTTATCATTTTCCACTGGTGCATTAATTTCACACGCAGGACTTAGTATTTCCACAACACCATGTCACACTCATGAAAGTATGTGCAATTGAAGAGAAAGGTGGTTATGCAAAATTCCTGAAACTTTGCATTGGTTGGGATTTCATTAAAACAAGTCATATGAAGCCTCCAGGGATTATGCAGACACACAGTTTCAGTTAGGATAGCTTGTCACTCAACAAACAAGTACTGAAATCATTTGGCTGCAGCTTTTGAATTAATTGCAATCATGTCTCTCAGTACACGCAGGCTATTAAGCAAAAGCGTATTTGCTATTGATATCAGACCACATTAAAGAGAGTCATCTCTTGTAAAACAAGATCCAAGTAGGATTGTTTTCCTCCCTCCGCAATGTTCACAAATAACAAGTGTAAAACCAGAATATGTGCCAGCTTGAAACGAACAGAGTAACCTTGGCTGCCAATGCACTAAACATTTAGTGGCTAGTTCATTTTAGTCATTTCAAGAAAGCAAAAGTAAAGAGAATATTAAATGACACATGCTGTTTAATAGTTGTTCACTTCATTTTTAGATTATGAACAGCTGTGATCACTGGACAACTTAAAGACATGAGGCACTTTCAAGGTTAACCCTTTAGGTAAAATGCATAAATCAACTACTTAGCAAAAACTTTGAAAAGCTCAAGTGAAAAACAACTAAAACAACTTTTGGAAAAATATCAGTTCCAAGTCACACACAGAAATAAGAGATGTCTGGGAAGCCTCGTGTCAAATGCCAAATAAACATTCAGACACTCTGCCACATTTTTAAACACACAAACAAATCAAATACTAAATGAAGGGTCTAATACAACACCAGTTTCTGGCTCTCCCTTCAAAGAAAACATTTAAAGCAAAGTGAAAATATTTTTATCACTGACATTACTACCTCATTCGTACTGAACACCATGCAATGACTCCAGTCATACTGGTAAAAGCAAAACTGCTAGACAGTTGAAAGTAAGTGTAGCACAGCTACAGCAGTGGCACATAACTCATTAAACATCACTGAAGCACAAACCATACAAAATTAAGAAAAAGGAAAGCCTGTGTTTGTAGTGCTAAAGTAGCAGTTGCTAAACAAAACATATTACTGTGATATGAAACATGAGCAGGAAATCAATGCATCTTTCCTTCCAGGACTGAAAAATTATTAGCTACGAAGAAATGAGTACATCTACTTATAACCCTATAAAAATTGCAAAAACTTGACCTGTCTTAAAATCGAGGATAAAGGACTAAGAAAGGACCACGTGCTTCACATCTCAGACCCACTCCACCTAATGATCACACTCATGTCTTGCTTCCTCCCACCTTGAATTAACCCATCTTTGAAAGGCTCCCTTTTTGAGCCTGGCTGTCCCCCAGTGCAAAAGCTTTCTTCCTCCCATTTCCATCAGTTTACTTATGGCAGTCTTCTTTCCGGTAGTGACCTACCAGCATCATCTTGATAAAAATCAAACTAACAGGTCACAACTTCACATTTTTTCAGCAGTAGTTTAATCAAGCCTGAAATCCTGTTCCTGCATGCTGAAGTTAAAAGTTCAACTCGATGAGTGCAACACCTCTTTAAACAGACAACAACTGAATGGACTCATGCCAGCAGGGTCATCCAAAGATGCCTGGCACAGCATTGTATCTTTAAATATGCAAGAGCTAACATCTCCTACCTAAAACTAAGCACTTTTTATAGAATTTTAGATGCATCTCCAAGTAAAGAGCATAAAAAATGACATCAAATATTCCAAGGTCATCTGTTTGTATTTTTTTCTTTTGGCCACACAGCTTTGGCCTTTCCCAAGTGGACAACTGAGAAAGCAAGGTGACTCCTTGCTTCCAAAATAATACAAGTCTTTATGACCTTGGCTAACTTGGTACAATGCTTTCGAATCTCACTACAATTTACAAATCAACACAGGCAGTAATAAATGTGTTATATAGGCAATAACCAAAATTAAGCATAACATAAGCTACAACCATCTTCGACCTTACACTACAGAAAGTAGCTATACCTTGTCCTAACCAAGACACATGCCTACTACTTATAATTCAGCTCTAGTTACTTTATGTTATATTATGATCCAACTCTACTTACTTACCACGAAGACAAACTTAAAATATTTTCTCGGCATTTAAAAGACATACATTTTTTAAGATGAATACTCACCAGTGCTACTCAGAGAACTGCTGCTTTCAGAATCAGAAGGCATTATGGACAGCACACTGTAAGTAGATCCTAAAATTAGAAAAAAGAAAACACATTATTTTTCCCTTTGTCCCAAAACAGGCTATTAGGAACACTCCTCCTACTGATACAGCTGAGGTCAAACGGCCTATATTACAGAGAACAAGCATCACTAATACACAAACAAAAACTATTAGGAAAAGAATAATTTCCTAAGGAACACAGCGCTCGACCATCAACAAGAAGTTATTCCAGATAAAAAGATAAAAATAAATGCACGGAAACAACTAGGGTCATTGGTTATTTCAGATACACTGAAAATAAAAGGTTTCTTCCATATATTACGAAGACCGGTTCAAAGCAATGACTAACAACAGTCAGAATATAGTCTTGTCTTTTTAATTATCAGCTCCTACTTCTTTGTGTTATTCATTTATACTCCCATTGTCAGGCTTCTTTCAGACTTAGGAAGCGAGCTTCATTGGTAAGTGATTTCTACCTGCATCTATTTGCAACTTTCAGCATCTATTCCTAGGAGTGAAAACCTACAAAACTGTCTGCTGGTATTGACGATACTAACAGCAGATTTTTGCAAATAAAGACAGACTAACAGAAGCTTCTTATTATAGTTAATATAGAAGTACAAGAGATTCTACTTACCAGAAGAACTAGAAAAACAGGTCCTATTTCAAAACCTTACAATTTAAGCAGCTCTACCATCTCTCATAAACAAGACAAACGTCCCACAGTAAAGGCAGGGAGTGATTATGTGGAAAGGTGGTTTGAAATCTGGTAAACTTTCAGAACCAAGCAGGACATGCAACCTGTCTACACAGGAGCCAAGCTCAAAGGCAGTTTCAGTACTTCTAAGTTATCATTTCTCTAGTCTTTATGTTTCACTGTTTGCTTTCTCCCATTCTCTTTGAAATTAAAAAAAAAAAAAAAAAGACCTGAAAAGGAGCATGACATTTGACAAACAGATCTATATTTCAAATGGAGTAAAGAAAAGAGAGTCTAGAGAGTAAGAACACCCTATTTTTTTTCTCTTCTCCTCTGCTTCCTATTAGGGGAGAACTCATAATACCTGAGGTTATCATTGTCTTATGTTGAAGGAAGGATGAGACATGATGCAAGATGAAGAATTTACTAACACAAGCATTACAAGTTAACAAAAAATGTAAACAACAACAACTACCACCACCCCAAAACCACACATACAATTTAGAGACACACTTAGGGACAGACTGTCAGCCAGTAAAACTGGTGTGGCATCCAGCACCTTCATCACTTCCATTTGGACATCTGCTCACACATATCATCAAATTGGTAACATAAAAAAGTAGGTGACATCCAGATAAAAGCACAATTTCTTAAGTAGTGTAGGGAGAACTCCCTCTCAATAAGCCCTCTAATTTTACTCAAAGACATTACTGAAAATAAGTACCAAAATGGAATTGGTTCATGAAGCTGCTTTTTTCACATGACAAATACAGGGGAAAAAAAAAAAAGATCCAAAATACATTGGTTGGAAATAACTCTAATTGATTAGAAGTCTTCAAACAAAACACACAACAAGCAAGCCCCGTGGATACTGGTTTCAGAAAAAATACCATCAACTGCCCATTTTGGCTTCCACTTCCAAAGTAACTCTTTGAGCTGTGTTTTTCATTTGTTAGTGGTCATTAAAAGAAAGATGATTCATAATTCTATTCAACGGTAATTAAAATCAACCTCTCGGCATATTCTCAAGCCATATTTGACTTGCAACAATTCTTGTAGTCTGGACAGGAAGGATTAGAATAATCACACAAGCTGATCAAAACAGACCAGCATATTCAAGTAGGACATTTTATGACAGACAGCTTGTACCGAGATGGTTATCAAGATTCAATAGGACTCAAACAAAATAAAACCGTGTGTCAATAAGTGAGAACTTACTATGCTGGGCCACAGTTAAAGATCCGACAGACCCAATTGCTACAGCCATACTAAGAAAAATGGGGTTAAAAAAGATCAAATTTTATACATTTGAATCCACAAAGAACTAACTTGCTGTTCTGTAACAGGACAGGATGACTCCAGATAACAAGATCAATACCTAAGATATGTATTTAATTAAGATATGTTTTTAATTAAGGTAGACCAAAGCCGTATGATACGCATTTTACTTTTTTTTTTTTTTCCAGTTGTCTTATGCTATCATTATCAAATCACATATTTTCTATACCTCTAATACCCACTTCAAAGTACTTTTTTTCTTCTTCTTTTGGGATAAACTGATCAATTTGGAAAGCTCTCAAGTCAGCTGCCCACACATGCTCATCAAGACAGACAAAGCAAAATCCAAGTATGCACAGACTTTTACTCCTAACACTTCATTCTCATCACAACTCAGATTTAATAACCAGCATGGATTTTTCAACAGGTGCTTAAGATATATTAAGACACATGAGATCCATCATGAAATTTTCAGAAAATATTCCTTTAGGAGTAGACTCAGATGTATAATGTTACTTAAAAATAATTGCTACCATAAATCTGCATATAACGAACAACTGCAGAGCACATTTTCAAGTAGCACAGCAACTCCTGACAAAGCACTTAGTATTACATTAGAAGGCAAGTGTAGCCTCTGTGAGCATTCATGCTAAGCTCAGAAGGTTGCCAGTGATCCACCTGATGACAGTAGAGACCCATTCAGCAACAATGAAATTGCCTCGCCAATAAGAAAATGAATGAAATAAAAACCTTCACGAGCTAAGTGCTTTACCTCTGTGCAGATGTGAAAAAAGTGACAGTTTCACAAAGTCAAGAGAGGCATAAGAGAAAACATGCAAAGACTGAAGCAAAAATTAGCAAGGCCATGTTCTGCAAGCATCTTATTGTCTATATGATATAAGCAAAGCTTATATCCCCACAACACTTGGGTCAACAAGTTTGATAAAATAGCATTTTATTTCCTCCTTCCTTAGACTTCTCAATGTCAATATTCTCCCATGTGCAACACTCAAGTGGTGCTTAACTGGCACATGGAATTGAACAGAAATGACATACAAGTCACACTTGACCTTTTTAATTCCAAGGAAAGGAGTCCATTCTCCGTAACATGTGTCAGCACTATCGGTGGCAGTATCACTTAAGTGTCACAAACAATATTCAGAAGGTCCTACACAGCTTGCACAATATTTTTCTTTACCTAATGTATCAACATCTACCTAGAGACTGATTTTAGACATTAGTAGCCCCTTAATGAATTCATGAGCCTTGTGGAGCTTAAAATTGCTCTCAGACAGCATTTCCTTACCTTGTCTGTTGCCTCCTCCTATAACAAATGAAAATCCACAATATTTCCCTCCCAAGACGAGTGTGGACATAAGGAAAAAAGACAAGGGGGAAAACATATAAGCTAGTTGGTGTAACCAAAGGCACTAGAAAATTATTCTTTATGAACCACACAACAATCCTATTTAAGAATCTTCTGGTAAAACTGCTCCCTTGCTCCTCTCTACCCTCCGCCCCCTAAAAATGATCTTCATTTTATTTCAAATACTTAAAACTTTCTGGATGGTCATTCCTCTTGCCAGATTCAAAAAAAACCCAAAAGATTAAAAAAGAGTTCACAAAGTATTTCAAGAGGCTACAACTATTTAATGCTGAGCATCTTTCAGAGATGAGGGAGTTTACATGCCTTCCAATACACTTTTCCAAATATTTGTCTTTTTCTCTCCCGACCCCTTAGGTCTTCATGTGGCACAACCAAGTCACCCATGACAAAACTCGCTACATTCCAATTCATTGACTTATAACAATCATGGACATTTTCCCTAAGTTGAGAAACATGAAATAACAGGATTCTGATAAACACAGTGGCTTCAATTCATATCTCATTAGGGAGGAAAAAATAACTGTACCTTTACAGACACACATGTGTACGGGCAGCAGAAGTGCCCAAGCATCCCCTCTCTCCTGCAGAGCAGATTTGCTTCTTGGGCTGCTTCTTTCAGCTCATCCTCATTTCAGCTATAGAACCCAGATTAAAATCAAACATCCTTCTCTGCTTTTCTAACCTTTAAATTTTTAACCTCCCTTCCCCCCCAAAAAAATACTGTGCTGCAAAAGGAGGCTGAAGTGGCCAACCAGCTAACCTCATAGAAAAGCCTCCCTTCGAAACAAGAGTTAATCCACTGGGTAGCTTCTGGGGAAGATCAGGGTCCAGAAAAATTCCTCCTAGGACTAAACACTAAGTTATTCCATGACTTTTGAGGAGGAAAAACAAACCAAAACCCCACACTCAAAACACTCTACTCAATTTTCATTACGTGGAGCTGTGCTTAATTTCAGGCTCCCTTCCCCTGCTTAGAAACCTCTCCTCCTCCATACATACATGTACAAACGCTCTGCTCCCAGCTGTGAAGGCATCTGTATCTAGGTGGGCTGCAGTTCCTTCATACAGTCTGGCAAAATAAGATAGAGAGGATTTAAATAACTTCCTACCTGTGCTTTATTTTACTTTCATTTTACTTTTCTCCAAAATGCACTTTACTCTTAAATATTTACAGAACTATAAACATGCTTCAACTGAAAGTGATCTTGACATGTCTAAAGGCTACTTTCCCTCTCAAATTGGCTATAGCAAGTAAATAATTGTAGAACATGAAGTATAACGACATCCTCGGAGAGGTATCTTAGGCAGAGAGCCAGAAGCATGTACACAGAGCCTGTCCCAACGTGTGAAGAACAAGGCTCCAACATGAGGGCCATGCAGGCTTGCAAACAATCTGATGGGGAGCGCCCAGATCCTGCACAGCTCCTCAGCTGGTCGCCCATGTTTAAGGGCACCCATAGCACTGCTGGTGCCTAAATTAAGTGTTTTCTTATAACCTTGTAACATGCATTGTGGAATGGAGGCTGCAAGGGGCACCTTGGCTACCTCAATTCCTTCTGAAACACCTCTGCTGGTAGGGATGGCACCAGCCATCAGCATCCTCTTCACAGCCCCTTTCCATGCATTTCCACACTTGATGGGAATTCCGCTTCTCCCACTCCCTCCTCTCTAGGCTCCATACTCACTGCCTCATTCTTGCTTCTCGTCAGCAGACCATTTCTCTCATCAAGGTCAAGCCCGGAGGAGAAGGCAGCGTGACAAGTGTTCGTGTACCCAAAACTCGGTGCTCCAAACTCAGCTGATGTCCACAGGTCTCTCACTTGCTATGGGGAAGCTAAAAGCTTTGAAACTGGAACTGACCCAGCCTACAATGTTCCTCTTGCTTTCCACATTAGAACAAGTGCAGCTGTCCAAGTTGCCCATGAACACATGGGCCTGCCATGCTCCATCTCAAAGCAAAATCATTTCTGCTTCCAGATTTAAATACACTCAGTCATATCATAGCAAGAATGTGTCTCAAAACAGCAATTTTCTCAAGCTGCCTCCACAGCAGACTGGGTAGACAACCTTCCCAGTACACCCTAAGATTTGCTCTTAACCCTCCAAATACACTGCATTAGTCCAAGTTCCAGATTCATTTGCCAGCTAGAAAAATATACTAATATCAAAAAAAAAAAAAAAAAAAAAAAAAAAAAAAAAAAAAAAAAAAAAAAAAAAAAAAAAAAAAAAAAAAAAAAAAATACATTCTAGGAGGTTTCACACTAGATAAATCATTAGGAATCACTACTTTTGTTTGCTGAATTATGCAAGATAAGCCAAAGGCAAAAAGAGAGAAAAGAAAAACATCTGACTTAGTTAACAAGCTTCCTATAATCTCACTTGCAAACTCTCACGTTTCTCTCAATGTTACCTTCATAACTGAGATCACTCTAAATTATATGTAAGAATATATATATTTTATATGCATTAAGGAGATGCAGATTTTCATTAAACCTCCAAGATGACTGAAGCGCAATAGAAGACAGTTGCCAATGGAAGACTCCAGTCCCTTCCAAGAAAAGGGAGGTAAAGCAGCTAGGTCTTAAAAATGTGGGGCAAGTACATGCCAGTACACCATCCCCATCATCCTATTAGACTATAATTCTGATCTACTCATTCCTAAAACCTTTCTTCCTTTACCCTGTAGCCGGAAAGGAGTCTCTGGAGTGTCAGCAGAAGGATCAGTGTCAGCTGAAGGTGATACAAATACTCTATTCCTACAAATACATTCCCAGCCAATGATATTCCTCTTACAAAATTCACAATTTTTCACTTCATGCCGATTGCACAAATATACACACAGCTTGGAAGCACGTTATTCCTTCAAAACTATTTTGATTAACGCCACTCCTAAATGCTATATTGAAAATTTCATTTCAATTTTGGAATTAAATCAAAGTATTTAACTATGTTTGTAGCACGGCCATGCCATAACACACGACCGACAAGTAAAAACAAACCAAGAGGGAGCTCGGGGTATTTAAGACAGCAGACAGTGCTGGTCCGAAGCCCAGGAACCTTCCAGGCGGCGGGTACGGTAGCGTCTGCTCCACCAGATGCACCCCACGTGTTGGCCTGTGCTCTCGGTCACCCATGGTAGCTCCTAACCAAGGTCCTCCACCACACAACGTGCTTGGGAGACGTCCACGACAGCAGCAACCAAGGGATGTCTGTCACGTCTCCTCTTCAGGCTTTTTTCTTTTTTTTTTTTTTAACCAGCTGGAGCTTCTCGCACAAATGAGTGTTGCGATTCCAGCTTTTTAAGGAGAAGGCATCAGGAACGTGCATCGACCAAGAAGGTGTCTGCGCCCATTCATAAACGTAGCCTAAGAAACAGGACAAAGGCTGCTTCTCAATAAACAAATGTGATCACTGAAGAACTAGAGAGAGCTACTAACTCAAGTTATAGTTACTCCGTATCTCCTCATATACTGCTCTCCATTACAACTGCTAAAAATATTAGCTAATTAGCAGAACTTAAAAGCTCCTTTTTCTGAACTGAATTATTCCTTTTTCTACAACCTAGGAATCAGTTCACTTCTATCACTCAAAATGCCTCCAAGAGACATACCAAGATCACCGTCCAAACTCAGACTACGTGGGAGTCAACGCTCTTATGGAATTCAAGCAGCAGGAGATTTGATTCTATCAGAAACACCCCCCTCCTTCATCAAAGCATACGTCTTTAGGAAAAAAGAAAAATCACCTTACTTGCTATGAAACCTGGCGTAATACGAAAGCAATTTCCTTTCAGCCTTGAAATGAGATGCACACTCCTCAGCCAAGCCCTAGAAGTTGAGGTCCCTTTATACTGCTTTTCACAGTACGCTTCAGCATTCAGTTTAAATAACTCCCTCTCCCCCCAAAAACAACAACAACAACAACAACAAAGCAGTGCCCTAGGATGAATAGCTTCCTTTTAGCTATGTCAGAGCAAGGCTTCTAATTTGACTTTGTTGCACTGTTGTAAGGGAAAAAATTACACTTTTATACAGGAGATGGCTCATATTGCAGTTCCTCCTTTCAGTTTACAGTGATTTACATGAAAGGGTAACAGAAAAGACATACCTCAAGTAAATCACATACTCAAAGACTTCCTGTGCCTTCCTGGCAAGCTTTTCCAATACTTTTGTTAGTCTCTTTCATTCACAAAGAGAAGCATAAGGCAGGTGGCTTTTTTTTTTCTTTCTGTATAGAGAGCAGAAAGTTCTACTGCTGCCAGCACCAATTCCATTTATATATAAATAATATTCCATAGGAACAATGTCCAAGACTCTGTTCAGTAACACCAATATATATATCCCAGCTCACTACCTCAGATCTAATTCTTATTTAGGATATTTTTAATTACAAGGAGATTGCCAGAACTGCAAAAAGGCCACTAACACACAGCAAGTGCTACAAACAGGACACTAAATGGACCATCAAAATGCCCAAGACCCCATGCCTGAAGAAGGGTGAATATGAGGGTGAATATGAGGTCCTTGTCCACGCAGGACCTTTTGAGGAACCATCAAGCTGTCACCGAGGCCCCAGCTAAATGGCTCAGTGGATACACCGAGCGCCCATATGAGCGCAGACGTGGCGGTGCGGAAAGCAGCAGTACCCCCTCAGAGCACACGCAGGCCACTGACTGTACCTGCTCTGAAGACAAACATGCAGATATGGAAAAGCAACAGCACCTACGCCCTCATTTAACAACGCAATTAAGGATGTCCTCAAGTGCTCTGCGCACTGGGTGATTACAACACACGCCAATTACCTACTCGGCAGGAATAATTTGTTGCAAACATCCCCCAGGGAAAGCTTCATGCCTGCTCACATGTTCTCTTCTGCCTGTAGCTGTGCCACCCACAGCAGCTCTTGATCCTCCCCAGAGGTGGCCCTGGGTGGGACGGCGGTAACAGCAGCAGGAGGCCAGTGCGGACCCAGCCAGGATGCGTGGGCTGCCCCACAGCCCAAGAGAACATGGCTCGTGTCTCTCAAAATAAGAGACATTAACAGGAGTGCTAACGAAACAACCCCCTGGCCCAAGCACCTGGGTGTTCAGCTAAACACAGGAGCCTTCTCCTACAGGGGTCACGGTGGAGAAGGCTGGAGAAGCAACACTGCCCGGCAGCGAGGAAGCCGAGCCCTGCTTGCTTTCTTCCCTCCTCTCTGTGGGATAGCCACACAAACAGGCATTAAATGGCCCTGATGGGAATTGCAAATATAATCACGTAACACTCAGTAACCTCTTCATTTAACCATATTAACATCCACATTTTGCTGTTCCCCATCGACAAAAAAAACGTAGTACAACCAGGGCCTCTACATGCAGATTTGAGGCTTTAAAGCCTTGATAACACTTGCCCAGTTCAAACCTTTAGGGAAGCCGCTTCCTTCTCATCTTCCAGATACTGACAACATTGAGAGCATTTCTAACAGAGACAGGGAGTAGGACCAGTGTTGTGGTTTGCCTTAAGCACTCACTAAATTCCATCTGCACTAGGGGTATTCCTATATGGTACAAACACTACCTACAGCTCACTGTGCCATAGAGAGTTTCAGTGTCCGTAATCAAAGGTTTGAATCTGGTCAGGATGGGAGGCCAGCTTCAACCAGCCCAGTTAGCCATTTCCTAATCTCCTTGCCATGGTGCTACACAGTTTAGCAGTGCAATGTCAAAACAGCCCTCATCTTGACTTACTGCAGTCTCTGCTACTTCAGCTTCTCATTCCAGGATCTTCATCACCTTTAACTGACTCTCATAGAGCACTGTGTCATTTCCTGCCATGATAATAATATTTTCATACTCTACTCTTATTACATACTTAAGGACACTCAAAATGTTGCAATTATAAGCAACTGAGTTACATTTAATTCACGCTTTTGCCACATGCACCTTTTGTTACATTGCTGCAGCATTTTTACACCAAGAGTAAATGCTTGACAAGAGCATGATGGCTGAATCTGGAAAGTGAAGAGTATGTAAAAGCAAATAATGACCTGAGCTCCAGTCAGCAGTTCCTGCTGTTCTAACTGTGGCATAATCCCTAAGTTCCTCAAGAGAAACATTACATATTCTCTCTGCTTGGATAACGCCTTCCAAAAAGTGACATTTTGAGGACACTGGAAGATTTGTCAGAGATTAATCTGAATATCAGTTTTGATCCAACAGAAAATGATTCACACTTCAAAATCCCCAATGCAACAATTTTCAAGGGATTTTAATACGTATAAAAATATAACTGCTACTTTTCTTTAAAAAAAAAATCAGGGGGAAACTTCAGAGAAGACAATGCAACATCCTTTTTATATGTATAAAATTGGTCTTGAATTCCTCCACTGTAAGAGGTTGACAGTATACATGTCACTAAGTCATTGCTTTTCCTGCCTATGCTGCATTTAATCCTGATGAGAAAAGAGGCTAAATTTTCAATGGAAAGGCTAAATTTGATGAAGAGCTAGGGGTGCTTATGCTCACAGTTTCATCCCAAATAAAAAGCAGATAACCTTCCCAAAAGGGGTAATAAAACTAAAACAAACAACAAAACCAACTGAAGAAAAAAACAAAAACAACAAAAAACGTCACATATTTTAAAATAGACATGGACTTTTCCATTGGGGCAAAATTTGATAACCTTAACACTATTATTCTTGGTATAATATTAACAGGATACAACAATTTTCTAGAACATCCTCTACATTTAATCACTGGCTTATCCTGGTGAATGAGAGTTGGGAGGCTGGTGACTATTTATGGAAGTCTTGTTTATTTTTCAACTGAATGACATGGGGGTTTTTTTCTCCGTTTCCTAGACACATGATCAGTGCAAAGGGTGTCAACACTGCACCTGAACACATCACGCCACCAAACGCTGCTTCCCTCCATCTCAAGCTGCCTGTCACAGCCCCCTGTGCTGTGGGCAAGGACCACAGGCAGAGTCTCGTAACACGTCCGCAGGCTACGGGGAGGCAGTGCCAACTGCGGGCGAGCTGCTCCTATCGCACGGCCTCTGCAACCTCGCCCTGCTTCCCAAGCCAACACAGCGTCGTCTGCAGCCAGCCCAGCTCCAGAGAAATCAAACAGGTCACTTGCCACCGACTCCACAGGCACAAAACACAGGAGCTGTGACCAACAGTCTTTGCAATTGTTTCACATAAACCGAGGGGAATCAGCCTCCAAGCCTTAAAAGTGAGCCCAGAAACTGCACCCATGAAGAACGAGAAGTTATTTGATACAAATAAATAAATATATAAATAAATACAACAACTCTCCTCCACACACACAGAGTAGCTTCCTCACCAGCAAGCATAGCCTCAAGGGCTTTTTGGCAACGCCATCTGGGAGCAATTAAAGCATGGAAAAAGAAGCCAATAGGAAAAAGTCTGGAAAAAATGAAACAAAATCTGAGCTACTGTGGCCCTTTGGTTAAGCGAGCAACACCCCTGCGCTGGCAGGCTGTATTACACAAACATGCTTTGTTGGACAAGTCAGAGCATCCTCCTCGCTGCTATTTTTAGACTCGGCCTCTGAGAGTTCTCATAAAAGTTCACATGCTGAAGAGGACCATTAACCACTTCTTGCCCAGACACAAAACTGACAAGCATCATTTCTCCTAAACTCTGTGGGGACATCCATACAGCAAGGATGACCTTGTTTCAAGACAAAAGGATTTCTGTTACGGTTTTTAAAAATTATCTCCCTTGTTCCTCATCTCTCTGTAGAAGGGAGAGTATCAGCCCAGATAAATTCACCACCCACTGATATTTATCAACATGGCAAGGACAATCCCTCTAGCGAGCAAGGCTCAGAGTATTTCACAAAGCATATATTGGCAGATTTGGACTTGGACCGCCTTCTCCTCCCCGACAAAATGACACATTCACCCCTAGACCAATTCAAGAGTAGATGTAGGTAAAAGCAACATTGAGAAAATAAGCACCAGTGACAACAGCAACTACAATACACCAGGGAAATACCGTGGATTAACATCCAACCAAAGGACTCGGGATCAAACGAGGCCACCAAGCTGCACTGAAACACGCAGAGGCGCACTGGGATTGACTTCGTGTTTTTGAAAGCGCAGTGGATCTTGCTAACCAGTCCCCATCCATCAGATAAGGAAGAAAAACAACTAGCAGGGCTAACAGAAACAGCACAGGGAAATCCACGCTGGCATCAGCAGTTATTCTGTGTCCATTCAGAGACTGGAAGACAATAGAAAGAGGCAATTCCACTCCTTCGTTTCCCTCACTAGTGGAAATCAGAGCCCTAATGAACCTGACAACTCGTCATTATTTCAGCTCTCCCATCGCTCCTGTCTCCTGATTGCATCTCACTGCAGAAACAGACCTAGTCCTAACACTCCATTACCTCTTTTCATCTACATCTGCTTTCTGAGATCTTGTTGCCTTACTGAAGGCAAATGCTTTAATTTTCATTCTTTTTAATTTTTGTCTGTTTTGGCAAGGAAAACAGAAATGTTATCACTGAGTGGTGAGAAACTGTTATGATTAGTCTTTTTATATGAGACAGAAACTCTATTGTCCGACAGCAAACAGATCAATTGTTCTGGGACCAAAAAGTCCCTGTCATGACCCTTGGCTCCAAACCAACACATGATAATCTTGCAAAACATACATGGTCTCATCAATAGCACTGTCTCCTACCAAAAAGCTAATATTCTTTTTCAAATGCTCTACTGTCTCTGGAGATGATACATCCACAAAGTAATGGGAATTTTAAGTGATAATGACAAGTGAAAATCTAATTAGTGAGACAGGTATAATGCTTATTTGATCTGAATCTTGACAGTGTGTTTTGTGTTATAAAGCACATCAACTGAACACTTTTCTGTAAAAAGCCTTACTGCAAGACAGTAAAAATGGTTGAATTAATTTCTGGAAGAAAAAAAAAAAAGAAAGTCACTGATGATATGACGAAGAAAGATCAGGTTTATACTCATCTGTCCCAAACTATAAGCTGTCAAACTACTCTTACTTCCCTATTCCAGGCTTCTCAAGCTGCAATATCAACATTCTGAGCTAACTGCAGTAGTCTGTGTCTGCAAGATGCACATGAGTATGTGCCTAGCAACAACTGAAAGCATTATTACCATTTTTGAAATTTCCAGTGAAGATCTGCTAGAACACAGAATGCCCTTTCACTGCACACTAGCCATCTACTCTTCTTTCCATGAAGAACGCAAGTAGAGAGGAAGTGTAGCTGATGTTTCCACACAGCCAGAAGTCTTAGTCAGCACAACTCAGCCTGAAAAACTGAAATCTACTTTACGCAGTGTTTAATCATCGGGCATTTTCCCTAAAACTAATGAGAAGCACAAAGCTCTCAGAGACACTACAGCACACTGATATCACTCGAAGTCTCTTCTCCAATGGTGAAGATTTAAAGGACCACAAATACCCACAAGGCATTGTCTCTGTATGACAGATGTAGGCATGGAAGAGGTGGATAAATAAAAGAGGGAACAGACTGCAGTGCAGCATGCTTGCTAAGAGGAACGGGACTGGAGAAAATCCTGCATCCTGACACAAAACACTCACCTATTGAGCTGTAGCATCAGTGGGAAGATGCTTCTCAGTGCTCTGCTCCCTGTGCCAAACCTGCTCACAGGGCCTTTAAAGGAAGCTTTTGTGCTCAAGACTAGGCAGGATAAGTAAAGATATGTGCAAGTGTCAAGAGTTGGTGTCAAGATAAACGCGCAGGTCTTCTTGATCAGGTGCAGTGAATCCTGTTCAGGCACCAGAGCTCTCCGGTTGCTGCTCCCTCCACAGCAACCAAGCCCCCAACACAGCTAACCTGGCATAGCCATGGCACTAAGCAGGCCTAATGGCAAAAACATTCACAAAAAAAATCCTAAGCCACATAAGGTAATATAAAATGGTGAAACTTTATCCTTTCCCATGCATTTTGATAGTACAATAATGCATTCTACATTAAAACCCAGTCAGTAAAATCCAATTTGCAAAACAGAAATTCATGTTAGCACACAGGTTTATTTCCACTATGAAAATCTTGTGAATCGAAAAGTAAAAAGCCCTGTATAAAACAGCCTGCAAGTGGTTTCTAAAATAGCCTGCAAGTGGTTTCTGGCACACACAGGTCTTTCTCTGCTGGAGTAAGGCAATACTGAAGCAGTAACAGGCGGCACGCTGTAAGAGAAGGAGGAGGTCAGAAAGAATAAACCACAACTTTGCTTTAAAACATCCTGCTGCCTCGGTGTTTAGCCATGAATGACAGGAAAGTGGACAGCACTGCACCCTGTGACTTGTAAAAACACGCTGCAAAGAAAACCAGAATGACACAACCCACACGCTCCTGCTGAGACAGGCAGCTGCGCTGCACGCAGCACCGTGCGGCACAACTTCAGCTGCAAAAACCTGAGTTTGGAAGATGGTGGTTTCTTGCCTGGCTGGAAACACCGCTCAAGAACGGAGGAAGCCCAAGTTTCGTTACCAAGTGCTGTGAGACTGCAAGGGAAAGGTGAGATGGAGAACTGGTGTTACCAGCGGAGCCAACGTCAGCCTGTCTTCACGTGCCCAGGCCTGCACACACAGCGGTGACACCGCACGGGCTGCGACGGCCACTCACGAGGCCAATACACGGATGCATCTCACCTTTTCCCTTTGCCAAAGCCGCTCACTCTTTAGTCAGCCAAAGCAAAGCAAATACTAAAGTCATCTCCCCGCAAGATATCTACGCCACAAAAGTGAGCACCACCTGAGCGGAAAGGAAAGCATCGAATGCGATGACCCTCGTGCTGCCCCAGGGGTTTATGTGCCAGGGTACTGAAAACAACAGCCCCGACTCTCCAAGCCCAGGGCTTCACACCCAGCTGAGCACCAGGCCCCTCTCCTGCTCTGCCTGCTTTCCCTCACAAGAGCAGGACATCTCCTCCACAGGCTAACTGCGAGCCTTCCGCATAACCCCAGCAGAACTACTGCTGCCCGCTGCACTGCACTAGGATGTCCAACCCTAGCGACCTATTTCTGTGTTCGAGAAGCTGATGCATAGGATGAAAAGGCATTTATCCATTCGAAACTGCAAACAAATCTTATTTCCAGCAACATTGTGACTCGTCCCTTCTGAAAGGCTACAGTAACTGTTGCACAAGTAGAAGCTCTGAGAACAGAGCCTGTTCAAATCAGTGAACAATCCCCCATAATAAGTCTCCTTGGTCTAAAAGTCTGTGGTGGTACACAGGTGTGCCTAACATATATATGTATATATTTGTGTGTATGTGTTTCCACATCTGTGTAAGCACAAATGGAAAAGCCATGCAAATGTTCTGATATCAGTTACGCACCATCTTCTTTTCCCTTTTAATGTATTTTAAAATAAACTCAACTACAAATATGACATATTATAAAAAACAAAACAGTTCCAGAAGTTGCAGATCTACCCAAGTACCTAATTGCTGGTCATCAGCTGTACCACATACTTTATATTATATTAAAATATATTTATTTTAAGGAAAAAATCCAAATCATCTTCCCCTTGGTGTGACTTTTAATCAGTCTCAAGACAACCACAGGAAGCCACAGCGGTTGGGGTTTGAACTGAAGAACTCTGGACCGTGGAGCACGCAAAGGGAAGTGGGTTATGACACTGTCATAATCAAACCACAGAAACAGCCTGATTTTAACCTTAACGTGCTCCACTACTTTACAGTGCACAGTTCTTACCAGAACTCATATGAACTAATGCTTGGATAGGAAATCAGATTATGCGATTTGCCAGTAAAAATATTTTTCCTGCTTTAAGTAAATTTTAGCAATTTATTTTGATTAGTTTTTGCTTGAACTTTTGGAACCATGTATACTCCTACAGCCAAACTCTTGCAAAGAAAGTTTAGAACTCATAGATTTTTTTCAAGATGCAAATCATAGCTATCATCAAATCCCCAGGAAAGAAAAGGGCAGTGTAAAGGAAGTACAAGAATGAAAAGAAAAACATTACCCCTAAACTGACGTATTCTTATCCCATTTCCTTTCCACATCTTTGGGGAAAACGAGGCAGACACTCCAAGGAATAGGTGACACCTGCGGCGAGCCCTCAGAGCTCCCCAGCGCCGGCTCCAGCAGCTCCTCTGGCTGCGGCAGCTTCTGCTCCCTTCAAGCTCCTCTTCCAGCCCAGCTCCAAAGACCACAGGTTAGTCGTCAGACAGGATCTCATACAAGCCACTCCCCAAGGCCTCATAACCCAGCAAAGCTTTGGTATTATCACTTCACTCTTGTTCTCCTCATCAAGTCTGTGATTTGCAAATAAGTCTTTGATTGAAGCCCCACAAGTTCATTTAATAACCACAGTAATTATCACCTGGTCTCAGTTGCTTTCTGAGTAACACTTTATTTTCATTGGTTTTACCAGATTATAGGAATAATGCATTTGCTGTACTCCAGAAAGTTCTTTGAGCCTTGCTTTTGGGATGGGTGAGGAGAGCCAGTCCTCATGAATTAATGCAAGCTTGAGAGAGGTCAGAACTACCAAAGATCAACAAGATGTGCTTTTAAAAGTAGCCATGCTACTCTTCCAAGCACAGTATTTAGTCATGCACATCAATAAGTAGCATTCAGTTTAGCCCTGTGATTTAAAAATGAAAGCTGATGCCAGCATGGGGGGAAGCTAAAGAAATGAGAGCAGCGCACACAGAGCAACCCACTATCACTACAACAACACTTGACGGAAGCTGTAGAGCACATTTGTATTAACGGAGCATGAAGACACAAAATCAGAATTAATCATCCTAAACAAGTGTGGCACAAATTCATAATTATTCCTGCATGCAAATCATCTTAGATATAGTGTCAGAATAGGTAATTAAAATGACACACTTCCTCATATGAGTACATTGTTATGAAGACTGACCTGCAAAACATAAATATCTTTGCAACTTACTACAACAAATAAATGATCATTTTTACATTTTAAATATTTTCTTCTAAATGTCAAGTCATCCATCTGCACAGATCTGGGAAAGGCATACCTAAAATTAGAGTCAACTACAAGTGAATACTGAAGTAGCAACTCCAAGAGTTGCTACAACAGTAATTTTTCACACCACAGTTTACTGGGAAAAGCTAACGCATAAATGGGAGACCTGTGAGAGCTGGGCCAGCCAGGGAACACCATCTCCCGTGAGCACCCCGGCCGTGCACAGCGTTGAGAGGAAGCGCACAAGGGGGGCACTCCCTCCCTGCAGTGAAGGGCAGCCCCACACGCACCACGACTCACCACGGGCACCGCGTGAGCAGGGGTAGCGCGGCCAGGCTGCCCAAGGAGGGGCCAGGCCTCGGCAGGACGAGCAGGGAGCTGCTGCCACCGCCGTGGGCGCCCACAACAAAGGCCTCTTGTTCCAAGGCAAGCGGGACCAGGGGAGAGCGGCTCAACCAGTCAGCCCGGTCCTGCCCACTGCGCTTTGCAGCACCAGAGTGGTGCCGTGACCTTCGCAGACTTGGAGGGTACGGCGGGGTGGGCTCATCCAGCTGCCCCGTCACGCGCCCAGGGGCTCAGGGCTGCCATGTAACCTCCTCCTGAAGCCGTGGTGCTGCTTTCTTGGCCAAGCTGGCCCATTGTCCCCAACCTCAGTGAGACAACTGCAACCCTGGCTGCTCTGCTAAGGCTTACGGCAAAATCTGACTACAGTTCCGGAGATGAGTTAACCAGCTTCAACACAGGTATTTTTATTTTACTTTGTGAGCATATTTTTATTTTACTTTATTTTACTGAATGAGCACACAGAAACCAAACTTAATATTCAACTCCACAGGCTCAATAACGCACACATGCATTTTGATTTAAAAGCCATGGCAAACACGTTAACTGAGCAGCGGGTGAGGAAGGGGATGTGGAGCAGTCAGCCAAGGCCACAAGCCTCCTGTTGCCGTGGAATACCCTGGACTGCAGCAGCAAAGGGCATTACCCCCTCACAGAGGGCAACCTGCACAAGGCTTGCTGGAGAGGAAGAGAAAACCATGACAAAACAAGTAACACTTCTTAGTTTTGTATACACCCTATAAAATCATCGGAGAACCACGAAGGAACCTACTAGTATTTGCTCTGTCATTCAAGACGTGACCAGCACTACCACTCCATAAGATTACTCTTGACCACAAGGCAACCTCTTTTTGGGCGGGGGAGAAGGAGGCTTAATGACAAGAAGAAAAGGTCAAGACACACGCACACCATAGTCCATCTTTAATATAGAAAAACTGGTTTTAATTGTCAGATGTCACAGAAGTACAACTCACATCTTAGTTCTTTGCCAACTCTTAATATGGCTCTAACAAAGCTAAAAATCCCTTCCTCCTCTGAGAACAGGTCACGGCAACTCCCTCAAACCAGGACATCAACAAGTCGGTTTTACAGCAGACATCCTTGCAGTCCTCTTGAAAAAGGTTCCTTGAGACTATCTGTGGCCAGCTGTAAAATACCACAAACAGCAGAACTGCTAGGCCTTTCTCACGTTACAAAATAAGGATTTTACACAGCTGATAGACAAACAATAAATAGTACTAAGTATACCCTTGCACTCAAGATAAGCATGAGAACTGTAACAATGCATACATATAATTTTAAATAAATTTTACTTTAAATTAATTTTAAATAAAATTATCTCAACATCAGAATTGTGTTCAACAGGAGTGTTCTCAAAACACAAGATAAAGCACTACTTCTTGGAGGTTTCAAAAAAAATTTTTTCAAATGTTTCTGTGATTAAAGTGGCTTCTACTTGTTTTTTCTTACTAATTATAAAGGCCAAGAGGAATAAGCAAGATGACAGGATAAGCAAAATTGCCAAGAGCAAGATAAAAAGAGAAATAAACCAAGGTGGCATGGGAATATATTTATATATACTTAATTTATTCCCAAATTATGAGAAATGAAAGATCAAAATGCTTTCGTTTCATGCCCTATAATCAATGTTCTTCCAGAGCTGCGTTTTCAGACATTTATGCAAAGTTGACTCTGAATTCTAATTAAGATATTGCTGTAAGCCTGGATTCTCCATCATACAATTAATTTTAAATCCAACCTCTAGCAGAGCAGGGTACAGACAGAGTTAGACTGATGTAATTACAAAGTCCATCAGCTGTAAGCTACTGGGAGAGGTTTTCAGCTTTCCTGCAGTTCTTCACTGTACAGGGTAGTGGCTATTGTTTTTCCTGGAAATTTACTGGAACAACTCATTTATTGTTATCCAGTGATGACTCTTCAAAATTAGCTTACGGTTATATCAGATATTTTAATACATGGATGTTGAACATAATGACAACCGCACTCATATTCCTGCAGGCTGCACTGACTACTAGGGCATTGGAATGAGAATTCAATTTTGAAAAACACACTTTCAAACATAAACTACACATAAAACACAGTGCAGCTTGGCAAGCCATTTGTTTTTGTACAGCATCATCTTCCTGGTCACCTCGCATGATATTCACACACTAGTTTTATTCTGAATGACAAAAGCCCTTTCCCTAAACCTTCAGTTTGTTACTGGCACACACACATTAATATAAGCTTTCAATTTTTGTTTATTTTGAGAGGACAGAATCAAACACTTTCCACCTTAGGATACACTACTCTCACAAAAGTGAACAGATACTTCGATGCTCACAGCATCCAAATAAAACCTTGGCAATCTCAAGTCTAACGCAAGTCAGTTGTAACTAACTCAAATGCACTTACATAATGTTTCATTTTCTAACAGTATCAGCCTTGGCACAGAGGTATCTAGCAGCAAAGCACATGACATCTGGTTTGGCATCTCCCACTAACTGCAAACCTGTCAACACCCTTTTTACTGTTTGAAAACAGCATGAGATGGCTCATTTGAAGTTTTATGATGCCTCCATTTTGAACCTTAAAGCAGACATGTAAGCACAGCAAAAGAAAGTGGATTCGCACAGTACCATCCTGCACAAACAATTTTTATATATGAGAGGAGCAGCTCGGGCTCACAGCAAACTTGCACAAAGCCCTGAAAACTGCTGTTGCCTGATCAAAAGGTTGAAATATTTGTCCCTTGGTTTATAAAATGCTTTTTGAGTTTTTACACAAAAATTTAGAGAGCCATCAGGAAATGGACTTATGCAATGGAAATCAAGCCTGGTAAAAACTTTCAGAGGTAAAAAAACCCTGACTCATCAATTATTAAATTAATTTTTATAAAATTAATAAATTAAAAATACAATTAAGGCTATTTTTACAAGTATTCCAAGACAAACACTGCATATCTGGTCACGTCCAAGCCCAGGACACAGGCTCCTGACAAGCCTTCTGACCTTCCTTTTTTAACCAAAATGAATTTAGACAGTAGATATAAGTTACTAGAGGCAACACCTACTACATAACTGCTGGTAAGAAACGGCTTTTTAAAACACTTCTTAATTATACATGACAGGGAACCTTTCACGCGAACATTAAGCTACCAGCACAAATTATCCAAGCTAACTTCGGTGCCTTGGTGTCTAATCAAACACGGAATGCTCCACAGGGCTGTGGCAGATGCCCCCAGAGAGGTCTGTTCTTGCTGCGCTAGGCACAGACACTCCAGGGCCCTGCAGGGCATCAGCTCTCCGCTGCACCTCGGCCCTGCGTCCTTGAGCCACACGGCAGGTCCCAATCCGTGCCATGTTTCCATGGCACAGGGCTTAGCTAAGCGAGCCCAGCAAGGGTCTCCCTCACCCTGTGCAAAGGCAAACTCACATCAGTTCTCCAGACTAAATTCTTTTTTTATCCCCTTACACAACTATCTAGTTTTCATCAAAGGAAGAGTTGGTGCTTTATTAACTTTATTAACAATACATTATTCATGTTGTTCTCTGAATACAGCTTGCTTTCTCTCTTCTCCACAGCACAAATGCTCGAGTCCTTCAGAAGTGCTCCTTCACTTAACAGCATTCTTGCACTTATCTTGCAGAATTTTATTCCCCATTTTATAAGTAGAAATCCAAGACAGGAATTAACATCAGTGATGCTGGACATTCAGCTTAGATATTCTGCAGGACAGAGGGGCAAACAGTTGCATAATATGACACCATGCGTTTGATTTTGCTAAGTAGGGTACTATGTGTGGTTGAGGAAAATCTGAACAGAGTTTTTCACGAGACACAAGTCATTTACATTTGCTGCAAGACTCCTCCTTCATGCCTCTACCTTGAAAATTCAGTACATACCTGCCAACAGAAAGCCAAGCAATGTTCCTGCCTGTTGCTCATCTCTGATGCACTCTTAGCCATGAGTCCACTCCATGCTTTCAGTTGGACAAGCTCTCTGAAGGAACGCAAAAAGTGTGTTGGGTTACTAAGCTAACAAGCCAATGGCTGGAGATGAAATTACACAGCAGGTAGCTGGAAAAGCAAGTTGCTCTAAAGAACTGGTTTTGGAGGATTATTTGAATATGAAATTTGATTTTGAACTATCATCAAATATGCCCTCTTGGCTTACATATTATCAGGTTTATTCCTCTCATAGCCTATGCCAAGAGAGGTCTTGAGGATGGAGAGCTCTTTAGGAGACACAGAATAAAAACTTGTGAGATGGCACTTCCAGCCCCAAATGCAGATATGTGCTATACTTGATAGGCACAACATAGCAAAACTGTCAAGGACTCTAAAGTTGTTGTACTCCAACCCTATTCTTGATCTGAAGAAAGTTTCAGAAAAAAATAATTACTAATTTATCCACATCCAACAAAAGCTATAAGTAAACTTCAGGTGAGTCCTGTTTAGAAAGAATAGTGTAAACTTCCGTGGGCTGGTAAAAAATTAAGATTAAAAACCATCAAACATCAAGTTTGAAGTGACTGAAAAAAAGATCAAGAGCTTAGTAGGAGTTGTGATACTATTATTTGTTAGGACAATCCCTAATGTTATTTTCAGAGTGTTGTATATATAAATATTGATATATAATTACTGACAAAAATGCTGAAGCATCAAGACTAACTTCCTAAATCATTTCTATCCAGCTTATACTCCAAGAGCAAGTTTATTGCTTCAAAATAAAAGACCTGATGACTGGTATCTTACAATTCTATAGCTAAAAAAAGCAGACATTTTATTATAAATTTCCCATGTACTGCACATAGTCCTACCTTTATTTATAAAGGTTCAAAATAACTTGATTATCCAGAAAAACTTCAGATCATACAAATCTGACACCTGTGTTGCTTTATGTAATTTCCGCAAACCAGTATTTAATTCTGGAAAAATAATCTCATCTTTCCTAGGTTTTTCAGTGAGACTAGGACAATCAATACTTATCGTAAGTAACATCTTTTAAGGGAATGAATAGTAATTTGTCCAATTAGTGCTCTTCTGTATTTGTCCCTGCTGTACATTGGAAAAGTGTGCCAAATAACTCATTAATACTCAAGTTTAAGGCTCTATAGAATATTGTGCCATAATTACAAGCTCTACTTGAAACAATGCTGTTTGGGCTGAGGCACAAAGGAACCCTGAGGTCCCTTTAAGTTCTGTAGCACTGAAGAAAATTAAAGAAATTACTTAAATGGTATGTTTCATTTCATTACCTTTTAAGGTATTCAGGGCTCGGTATGCACAGATTAACAGGTCTCAACATCTCTGTCAGGACAGGACTCAAGTTCTTGAGAGCAGTTAGTGAAGAAAGGGGAGTAGGCTACATTCACAGCACAGCCTGGCTGACCAAAAAGCACAGGAGGACACTAAGAAAAAGCAGAGCAGAATTCAATTAATCCAACTGGGGCTCCACTCCCTAAGTTAAAGCTCTACTGAAATCCACAGATCTAAGCACACTTCTAATGACTTTCTGACACAGCTCTAGAAAAGACAGGATTACGTTTATTACTAAGAATTCTGAATAAAGTGGTGCCATGAGCCAGAGCCTGATACTTGTTAAAATTACATCAAAATAATCAAATCTACACAATGAAAAATTCTACATTCCCTATCTACAATTCAAAATTATCTTTCTTCATTGTATCAAGACTAGTGAATTACTTCCAAAAATTACAAAGCCTTAACAATGGCAAAGCCAATACCTTTCAGTGACTATGGCAGCTCAGTGGAAACGGACAATTGCAAACACTTCTTTCATCACAGTGTGGAAGACCTACTGCACCTGAGCCCTCCTTCCAGCTTCCTCTTCTAAATAAGTGACCTACAATCCAAATACAAGTTAAAAAGCTCAATGTGCTAAAATAGTGCCACAGGAATGACCAAACAGAAATGCAAGCACCTCTAAAGCACATCATTGTACGGTGGAATATTAGACTGTCATCTCTGATTCTGAAGATATAAAGAAGGCAAGAAAAGAAACTTCATAAAGAAAACAAAAATGCATATCTTCTGGTATAGATACGTAACTGTATAAAGACTGCTGTAATAATTTTATTATCTTGCTTTTCTACATTCAGCTTTTAGCTAAAATACTCCAGCAAATGCAAAGCATGATCAGTTTTCCATTTTCTCTTTGAACTCATGGCTTTTAAGGCACTAGTGTTGAAGAGGTGGCTGGTCTGGATATGTTCCCACACACATATCCCAACGAAATACTTACCAGCCCTCAGAAATGAATCGTCTCAAAATTAGCCATCCAGCTGAAAGTTCAAACAGACTTCTGCTCCCTAGTTCTGACTGCAAAATAGGACTATTTATCTGCATATCGCAGCATTATTACTGCATGTAAGATGTGCGGTATATTGATACCCTGACCACATCCACAATATAATGTTAATACTGGAAAAGAATGCTGTTCTAAATTGAGATTGCGGATGTGAGGAAAGCACAAAAAATATTAGATCTCACTAACTCAAAATTCCTCACCTTTTAATCTTTTTTTAAAAGAATAATATATAAGTATTAAATAGATAAGTATTAATAGCTAACAGTAAAACAAAAATCTAAAATACAGGATGCAGAAGTGGACATCTCTACACCAAGTTAATAGAACTCACATAACAGGTTATTACAACACGCTCAGATTATATAGCGTAATTCACAGTAAACTGTTACTTCTATTTCATTTATCCTGCTCACTTTTATTTATAGCATGGCCAATCCAAAGTACTAGCCTTAACGATCAAAAGCTATAAATTCTAGCCCTGTTTCCAAAAGCACAACATGCCAAATCAAGTGCAAAGGTGTAAAAGCTCTGGCATACAACCAAGCAGATTGTACATTGAAATGAAAAAAATTTAGCTCATACAAAAAAATCAGACAGACTTAAGCTTTCTCTTTGTTGTTTCAACCTGAAAACTTTAGGCAAGTAAATAATTAACATATGTGACAGTTCCTCATTTTTAATAGAGAACGTCAAGACATTTGTCATTTATGCCCCTAAATCTTTTTCTCTCAGTCAAAACGTGTTTCTTCTGACCAGGCTATAGAAGAGATGACAATGACAATTTCTTGTTGCTTTTAGAACAGTTCCCTCAGTTTCTTCCATTATTACTGTGAAGGAAAAATGATGCGGCTACTGCTGCCACAGACTCCAAATGCTTTTTCTTTTGATTTTGTCCTCATTTACCCTATTTGCCTCAGGGCTCTAATATGGTTTTAGCTATCACTGCAGGTTCTTGTCTTATACAATGATAACGTACAAAACGATGCTTCAGTGCAACTCCACAACTTTCTTGTCTATTTGAGCTTTTTTCTGTTACTGCTTTCAGATGCATTACAGCAATAAGCCAAATCACACACCAGCCACCCTCACTCTAAAAATTTCTTTCCCACTCCCTACGGAAGCAGCCCCATTAGGGGCTTCCACGCCTCCAATGAGGTGATTTCTCAGAACACTTCATGCAGATTCAGATATGAGCTCATGTAGCCATGAGAAAGCCTAAGAGACTCAGAGCAAAACCAATGAAGCTAATACTGTATTCTCGCAGTGCAGCCTTGCAATTTAAAAGAAGTTTGTCTTCCAAAGAGAATGCTACTTTGCCAGCTCACCAGTTCCAGGAGAGGCAGAGCAAGGACGAGCTTCTCCAGGGACCTGGGCAGCAGAGATCTCTGACCTCCATATCCAAAACGGCTTCTCCACATTATCAAGCCACGTCCTCTCACAGTCAAAATACTGCCCAGCCACTGGCGGCCCCTGAATAGCCCAGACTGCTGTAAAAATGCCAAAGACAACAGGGGAGGTTCATGAACCAGAGCACCAGCAGATAAATACATGGGAATCATGAGGTACAGTAACGCACCTTAAAATTGGGCTTTTCAAGGTCAGCAGTTTAGATATGTAACTTGCTTAGACAAGTACCTCAAACTTCATCTTCACAGCCTACACCAAAGCAGTACACTTGTTATCATGGATATATTTTTTTTAGTATAAAAAAACAGGTTAACCAGATGTTCAACTCTAGGAACCTCCTGCTCTTCACTAAAATGCAGCCAACAGGCCTTACAGGAACTATCCACTCCTCACATACCCAAGCAGAAATTGCAAGCCTTAGAAATTCACATTTGTCCAGCAAAAAAAGCAAGGATGCTTGTGCAAAGCCACAACACAAACCCAAGTGTATGTCTGCTTCATAAGGGCACTCTTGTGATTGAAGCATTTTGTCTTCCCATTTGCATCTTTTTTTTAAAGCTCCTAGAATTCAGGTTACACCTACCTTGTTCACACAGTACAGGGCAACTCAGAAGCACAGAGTGGAAAAGTTGACTACAATAAAGACTCAATTAATAAACCAAGAGAGAAGGTCTGCTGTTGTTTAAGGGCTGTTTGAGTTTTTGCGCCCCTCTTTTTTTTTTCTTTTACAAGACTAACTAAAAAGCCTTTGATGTTATTTTAACCTCACTTACCTAAGTTAAATGGCCTTGAAAGAAACCAAGGAAACAAAGAACAAGTCTGTTAAAGATGAAACACACCCCATCTTCAGTGAAGACGGAACAAGCTCTCAAGTAAATTCAATGCTCTTCACAAAACCATCTACATGAGGAAATAAACACAGACATGACACTAAAAATTATTCTAAAGATTAAGAATTGAAATTAACGGCTGGGTATTTTTCATGAAGTGACATATGCTTCCTCACAAAAAAAAAAAAAAAGTATTAACTAACTTTATTAACTAGCTAACCACTCCACATGCACTTGCAAATGACCTAAAAAACCAGAACATTCACTCTAAATGCCAAGCTCATTTTCTTAAAAATCATGGCCAAAGTTCATTTATCCACATATAAAGTGTTTAAGAGAACTTCAAAATTATGTCACAAGAAGCTTTTTCTTAAAAAAGGGTCACTAAAAGCACATCTGTAAATCTGTTGTCAACTTCTAGCAAAAGAGCCTCCAACAACAGAACTAATCCCTCTGCTCCAGCACAGCAAAACCCTTCCTGGACCCTCAAAATTATCTCCTCTTAGAAGTACATTTCTAGGAAAAGATGGAAGATGAACAGAGAACGCAGAACAGAAGGAAGCTATGCACAAAAAAAAAAAAAAAATGCCAATAATTAAGAGACACAGAACAGAAAAAAGACACAGGTTTATAATCATTAAAATAGCATGCACACCTATGTAGTAGCACAACAGCTGTACTGGTTCATTTTGATATGGATACTGACATCGGCTTTACTTCATTAATCAGTAAGTTTTGATGCTTTCAAAGAAAATGACATACAAGTGTGCCTGCTTGCCTCTCTAAAGAAAAAAATCACATATATATCTACGTGTATATATATACATACACACACACACATTTGAGGAACAACACTTTTAGCAGCCCAACACTAAAGGAAGATGGCTCACCTCGGTCAAATGAATCCATGCAAGTAAACTGCAGAGCAACCCTCGGGGAAAACGGAGCATTCTACAACATGACTCTTCTTTCCTCCGCAAGCCCCTTCCGAGCATGACTAAAAAAGCACACCAATACCAAACCTCACTTACAGAGGCCCAGCCATATGGGTCGTCCTTTCCTAACGACATGGGCTAATCCCAACAGCCTAGGATGCAAGGCTTATATCCTGCCAGCACTTACACGTGCTCACCCTCATGCGTATGAGTGAGGATTACTCACATGCTACGAGTATATGAATAATAAACACGTTCATGAATCACCAATTACATTCAAATAGAATATAAAAGTAAGGTGAGAGGGGGAAAAGGGACACAGAGGCAAAAAAAGGCCTCAGCACCTCATAACCCTGGCAATGAAGACTTCCAACAGCATTCTTAGGAAAGGCAAAACATGGCCTTAAAGAAGGCTGCCTCCAAGGTTGGGGGAGGAGAAGTAGAAAGCATTTAGTTATTTACCATTTTCCCTGTACGTTTCCTCACAGGCGACAGAAAAATTGCCCAAGAAGGACCCTTCCACTGCTCCCCATCCAGCTCTGCAACAGACGCCCTCATTGCCTTTTGTGCTCTTCTGTTTTCTTGTTCCAGCTAGAGGCTCGGTGGCCGCCTGGACAGCTTCTGAATCAGGTCATAGCATCCCATTTTAAATTCAACTCCCTGATCAGCCAACTTTGATTAAAAATATATGGCTTTCTAAAAGAGAAAGAGCAGCTATCTAAAACAAACTAATTAATGCTGTGAACAAGCAAACTGCTGAGCAAGCCACCCCAAGAACTGAAATGTAAAATGGGAGATTGAGAACTGCAGGGGAGAGGAAGAATTTTTTCAAGTGTAGATAAAATAGCTCCTCTCTACTTCCTCTGACATAAGTTGGGGTAGCAAGGGCTTTCCCATTGTAGTAAGTTATTTTCTACTGCCCAGTAATCCCGCAAGGTAAAGAAAAATATGTTCGACCCAGGGAGACCCAAGCACAAGCAAAACAGATTCCACTTGCACAATTGCCCTCAAATTGGTTCCCAAATTTAAACTCATGTGTTAACTATACAGCAGACACAAATGCTGCTATGTTGCTGGCCCTGCCGGCACAGCATTGCAGGTCCCCTGAAGGCACCATGCCCCACTCTCAGCACTAGAGCAGTTCTAGTCTGGTTGGCCAAAATCAACCTATCAAAGTAACACCAAGCTACCCCAAAAGACAGTCTTGCTCAAGGGTTTAGATCCAACATAAAACAAACCCCAAAACAAACAAACAAACAAACAAACAAAAAAAAAAAAAACCACCACAAAAAACCCACACACCAGAAATAGCAGTCACCTCCTCAGGACGAACATCTCTCTCCTACACTTGCACTAATATGCTCCAGTTATTCTTGAGTTAAAGCTCAGCAGGTGCCAAGTTCCTGTATTTCCAGCTCCTATATAAGGGTGATTCGGTCTCAGATCAATAGTATTCACCAAAAAACAAACAAACAAAAAGCTATGACTTTCATCTCAAACATCATATATAATTTTTTCAGTAGTGACTACTCAGTATAATTTCAATAGTCACAGAAACCTAGATGCTTTTCTATTACTGCTTTTTTCATACAAAACTATGTGCATTAATAAGTTCTGTTATTTAAACCAACACTATGATCAACCTATACATGGAAAAGTTTTCAATTGTAGCATTTCAAGAAAGTTTAATTAAAAAGAAAATGGGAATATCCCACCTAAACACTTGATGGACACTTCCTGCTTTCTTCAGGTTGAGTATTCCAAGAGATATTTGAAGTCATCAGAAGGCATGGTACTACAAATTAGTTAATATTGGCTATTTTAGCAAGTTTAATTACTGCTCAACACTGCAAGAAAGCTATACTTTTCCTAGGGCAAGTGACTTACGTGGATCAAAAAGTAGGCAGGACAATTCAAAAAATCCTTCAACAAGGCTGGATGAGCCACCCTGGGAACTAGTAACAGGTGTGAGGAGGAAATAAACAAAAAAAATAAAGCACACACACAGACAGGCTGCTCTACTTCCACTCTCCAATTTCAAGAAATTGAAAAGAGCATAAACTGCAGTTAATTGCAAAATTGTCAGCTCAGTCCATGGGTCAGTAAGTAACATTTTTACAGCTTCCCTTCACTCCCATCTCACTAATCGGGAAGCATAAACTAACAGTTCTTTTCCTCCTGTCTTCTTCAAACATTTCCACCACTTATCTTTCCTTCCTCCACTTCATCCTTTGAAGCCTCCCTGTCTTCTAATTTACTCCTACAGGACAGCATATCCTAATTCCACACTTCACATCCTTCCTCAGTAGAGTCTCTCAGCTACTCACTAGGTCCAACTCTTCAACCTGCTTTCCAATTGCTCTCCTGATCCCTAGTCACCAGCCAAATCGTTTTTGTAGGGAACAGCCAAGAAGAAATACAACGCAGAGGTACCACAAACAGCAGCAAGTTGTCTGGCTCTCAGTTTCTTAGGGGCAAGCTGGGAATTGCAGCATCTTTTGTTCATTTCTGGCCCCTACACTGCCAGCAAGAACAGAAGCCCAGCTCTCCATCTCTTAGCTTTAGACATGAAGAAAGGCAACTTGTCTGTTTGCTTCTAAATGCACTGAGTGATTCAGAAAAAATACCTGGACCTCAGTTTAGTAGGACACCTAGATGTAAGCAACTTTCCAGAAGCCACTTAATTTCACATTACAGGTAAGATGTCATACAGGCAGGATATAGGATTTCTCACATATATGATGAGCCTCATCAAACATAGCACTTGATAATCCATCAGTTCACAGACACAAAGAAATAAAAGCAAGCAATTGGCAACTTAAAGGAAAGAACTAGTTCCTGTACAAAACACCAAGAAACACGAAACCAGCGAAACTGTCACTTTCACACGGACAGAGTCAGCTTCTCACAAGAAACAATTCACATTTCATGCGAATTTCAAGTGCCATGTTATAACCAATCGTATTTCTCAAGGAAGAACTATGTGTTGTCCCTAACTATGACTAAGTAAAATAAAGCAAACAAAGCGAGCATGCTCTGGTTAGCTTTGATAGAAGGTGGCCTGAGGGATTCTGTGCTGTTTACTAACATTTATGCACAATATTCTCAAATTAGGAACAAAACAAGGTTAAAAACAGCTTTCATAAGCTCTCATACAGGTTTGTATTTAACATGTGCAATCAGGAGCAACCAGAGATGTCAAATTCGTTAAGCATGGACTGAACTCGAGCAGACTGCACACAGAAGACTCCTCACGTAAGGACACGTAATGCCCGTTAGACATCCCTCTGCAGCCACTGGGACTCCAACTGTTTCCCATTAGCTATGGGAACAGTTGTTCACTTCCTTTCGTGTTGCGTACATGAACGCGTATAAAAGTGTCAGCTATACATTACCCAGTCAGCTACAGGAATTGTCTACATAAACAACAGTCCAAATTTCCATCACAGTTTACATATTGTCTAGTGGGAGGTTATATTTAAAATGAGAAAGAAAAAAAAACAGCCTGGAGTTTAGAGGGCTATTCTGCAGCTAAAAACAGATATGTTCATACGATGATACCTCATATACCTTAAAGCAGGAACAAAACCATTCATGCTTTACCTAGAGCAGCAAACAAGACCCCACACACAGCAGACTCCAGCAGCTCTGAAGTAAATTCTGCTGCTCCCTACCTGCATCTTTCCCTTGCACACAGATAGACCACATCGCAGGAGAAACCCACAGCTTCCATGTCCAGCAAGTACCCGATATATAGAGAAATACAGTTCGTGTTAGCTTTCCTCTTCCAAACAGGAGTATATTTAAGTGTGTCTCTGTAAAGTGACATTTTTCATACTCATATTCTAAAGGAGATTGAAGAAGAAATTTGCCTGGATAGTCTACATTAAAAGGATATATAAGTTATGTTTACTCTTTGCCCCAAATAAGAAAAGTATTTTATGCAATATATGCTGAAGATCTATGCACTTAGGGATTTTAAACCACACCAACAGAGTTGTGCTTGCAACGAGGTTTAGAGTTTACTGACACATCCAAAGAGGAATTAAAAAAAAAGACGGGAAACAAACTGCCTCGTCTGCCTCCAGCAGGGATGGGGGTTCAGAGCCTCGAGACCCGGGAAGCGCAGCCGGGAGGGCAGCTCGGGGAGGGCACGGGGCCGGCTCCGCCGTGGGGCGCTCGCGGGGGGCCCGGCCGGCCCCGCACCACGCGGGCTCCGCGGCAGCGCCAAGCCCCAACGCACACCGCCCCCGGAGGGCCCGGCTCCGTGACCCGCACACGGCGGCTCGCTCCTGCGCTCCCTGTTGCTCCCGGCTCCTGCAGGAACTCACGCACACGGTTGCTGCTGGACGGACGGGGGCAGAAACGCAACTCTGAAGAAGTTCAGTCTTTACTGCCACAGCGACATGGAAGTACCTGAGCTGGCAGCACCGCGCGGACGCTACCGCGGCTCGGCCGAGCCCCGCGGACGCGCGCCCAGCCCGGGGCTCGCTGAGCCGCCTCCCGCGGTGGGGGCCGGCTCACGTCCAGCTCGCGAGGAGGGGCGCGCGCCCACTCGCGCCTCCCGGGCCGGGCCGCGCGGG